>JAVRKA010000179.1:0-427933 GCA_034508555.1 Venustoraphidia nigricollis | reverse complement strand
TATCTGAAATGCCTATCGGCACCAATTTTTGAAATGCCTAAAGGAAACTACATCTGAAATGCCTATCAGCACCTAAATTTGAAATGCCTATCGGCAACCATATCTGGAATGCCTATCGGCACCTATATTTGAAATGCCTATCGGCTTCTATATCTGAAATGCCTATCGGCACCTATTTTTAAAATGCCAATCGGCAACTATATCTGAAATGCCTATCGGCGCCTATATCTGAAATGCCTATCGGCACCTATTTTTGAAATGCCAATCGGCAACTATATCTGAAATGCCTATCGGCACTTATATCTGAAATGACTATCGGCAATTATTTTTGAAATGCCTATCGGAAACTACATCTGAAATGCCTATCGGAAACTACATCTGAAATGCCTATCAGCACCTATATTTGAAATGCCTATCGGCAACCATATCTGGAATGCTTATCGGCACCTATATTTGAAATGCCTATCGGCTTCTATATCTGAAATGCCTATCGGCACCTATTTTTAAAATGCCAATCGGCAACTATATCTGAAATGCCTATCGGCACCTATATCTGGAATGCCTATCAGCACCTATATTTGAAATGCCTATCGGCAACCATATCTGGAATGCCTATCGGCACCTATATTTGAAATGCCTATCGGCTTTTATATCTGAAATGCCTATCGGCTCCTATTTTTAAAATGCCAATCTGCAACTATATCTGAAATGCCTATCGGCACCTATATCTGAAATGCCTATCGGCACCTATTTTTGAAATGCCTATCGGAAACTACATCTGAAATGCCTATCAGCACCTATATTTGAAATGCCTAACGGCAACCATATCTGGAATGCCAATCGGCACCTATATTTGAAATGCCTATCGGCTTCTATATCTGAAATGCCTATCGGCACCTATTTTTAAAATGCCAATCGGCAACTATATCTGAAATGCCTATCGGCGCCTATATCTGAAATGCCTATCGGCACCTATTTTTGAAATGCCTATCGGAAACTACATCTGAAATGCCTATCAGCACCTATATGTGAAATGCCTATCGGCAACCATATCTGGAATGCCTATCGGCACCTATATTTGAAATGCCTATCGACTTTTATATCTGAAATGCCTATCGGCACCTATTTTTAAAATGCCAATCGGCAACTATATCTAAAGTGCCTAACGGCACCTATATCTGAAATGCCTATCGGCACTTATTTTTGAAATGCCTATCGAAAACTACATCTGAAATGCCTATCAGCACCTATATTTGAAATGCCTATCGGCAACCACATCAGAAATGCCTATCGGCACCTATATCTGAAATGCCTATCGACACCTATATTTGAAATGCCTATCGGCACCTATATTTTAACTGCCTATCGGCAACTATATCTGATATGCCTATCGGCACCTATATCTGAAATGCCTAACGGCACCTATTTTTGAAATGCCTATCGGAAACTACATCTAAAATGCCTTTGGCACCTATTTTTAAAATGCCAATCGGCAACTATATCTGAAATGCCTATCGGCACCTATATCTGAAATGCCTATCGGCACCTATTTTTGAAATGCCTATCAGAAACTACATCTGAAATGCCTATCAGCACCTATATTTGAAATGCCTTTCGGCAACCATATCTGAAATGCCTATCGACACCTATATTTGAAATACCTATCGGCTTCTATATCTGAAATGCCTATCATCACCTATTTTTAAAATGCCAATCGGCAACTATATCTGAAATGCCTATCGGCACCTAAATCTGAAATGCCTATCGGTACCTATTTTTGAAATGCCTATCGGAAGCTACATCTGAAATGCCTATCAGCATTTATATTTGAAATGCCTATCGGCAACCATATCTGGAATGCCTATCGGCACCTATATTTGAAATGCCTATCGGCTTCTATATCTGAAATGCCTATCGGCACCTATTTTTAAAATGCCAATCGGCAACTATATCTGAAATGCCTATCGGCATCTATATTTGAAATGCCTATCGGCGCCTATTTTTGAAATGCCTATCGGAAACTACATCTAAAATGCCTATCAGCACTTATATTTGAAATGCCTATCGGCAACCATATCTGGAATACCTATCGGCACCTATATTTGAAATGCCTATCGGCTTCTATATCTGAAATGCCTATCGGCACCTATTTTTAAAATGCCAATCGTTCACTATATCTGAAATGCCTATCGGCACCTATATCTGAAATGCCTATCGGCACCAATTTTTGAAATGCCTATCGGAAACTACATCTGGAATGCCTATCAGCACCTATATTTGAAATGCCTGTCGGCAACCATATCTGGAATGCCTATCGGCACCTATATTTGAAATGCCTATCGGCTTCTATATCTAAAATGCCTATCGACACCTATTTTTAAAATGCCAATCGGCAACTATATCTGAAATGCCTATCGGCACCTATATCTGAAATGCCTATCGGCACCTATTTTTGAAATGCCTATCGGAAACTACATCTGAAATGCCTATCAGCACCTATATTTGAAATGCGTATCGGCAACCATATCTGAAATGCCTATCTACACCTTTATTTGAAATACCTATCGGCTTCTATATCTGAAATGCCTATCGGCACCTATTTTAAAAATGCCAATCGGCAACTATATCTGAAATGCCTATCGGCACCTATATCTGAAATGCCTATCGGCACCAATTTTTGAAATGGCTATCGGAAACTACATCTGAAATGCCTATCAGCACCTATATTTGAAATGCCTATCGGCAACCATATCTGGAATGCTTATCGGCACCTATATTTGAAATGCCTATCGGCTTCTATATCTGAAATGCCTATCGGCACCTATTTTTAAAATGCCAATCGGCAACTATATCTGAAATGCCTATCGGCACCTATATCTGGAATGCCTATCAGCACCTATATTTGAAATGCCTATCGGCAACCATATCTGGAATGCCTATCGGCACCTATATTTGAAATGCCTATCGGCTTTTATATCTGAAATGCCTATCGGCTCCTATTTTTAAAATGCCAATCTGCAACTATATCTGAAATGCCTATCGGCACCTATATCTGAAATGCCTATCGGCACCTATTTTTGAAATGCCTATCGGAAACTACATCTGAAATGCCTATCAGCACCTATATTTGAAATGCCTAACGGCAACCATATCTGGAATGCCAATCGGCACCTATATTTGAAATGCCTATCGGCTTCTATATCTGAAATGCCTATCGGCACCTATTTTTAAAATGCCAATCGGCAACTATATCTGAAATGCCTATCGGCGCCTATATCTGAAATGCCTATCGGCACCTATTTTTGAAATGCCTATCGGAAACTACATCTGAAATGCCTATCAGCACCTATATGTGAAATGCCTATCGGCAACCATATCTGGAATGCCTATCGGCACCTATATTTGAAATGCCTATCGACTTTTATATCTGAAATGCCTATCGGCACCTATTTTTAAAATGCCAATCGGCAACTATATCTAAAGTGCCTAACGGCACCTATATCTGAAATGCCTATCGGCACTTATTTTTGAAATGCCTATCGAAAACTACATCTGAAATGCCTATCAGCACCTATATTTGAAATGCCTATCGGCAACCACATCAGAAATGCCTATCGGCACCTATATCTGAAATGCCTATCGACACCTATATTTGAAATGCCTATCGGCACCTATATTTTAAATGCCTATCGGCAACTATATCTGATATGCCTATCGGCACCTATATCTGAAATGCCTAACGGCACCTATTTTTGAAATGCCTATCGGAAACTACATCTAAAATGCCTTTGGCACCTATTTTTAAAATGCCAATCGGCAACTATATCTGAAATGCCTATCGGCACCTATATCTGAAATGCCTATCGGCACCTATTTTTGAAATGCCTATCAGAAACTACATCTGAAATGCCTATCAGCACCTATATTTGAAATGCCTTTCGGCAACCATATCTGAAATGCCTATCGACACCTATATTTGAAATACCTATCGGCTTCTATATCTGAAATGCCTATCATCACCTATTTTTAAAATGCCAATCGGCAACTATATCTGAAATGCCTATCGGCACCTAAATCTGAAATGCCTATCGGTACCTATTTTTGAAATGCCTATCGGAAGCTACATCTGAAATGCCTATCAGCATTTATATTTGAAATGCCTATCGGCAACCATATCTGGAATGCCTATCGGCACCTATATTTGAAATGCCTATCGGCTTCTATATCTGAAATGCCTATCGGCACCTATTTTTAAAATGCCAATCGGCAACTATATCTGAAATGCCTATCGGCATCTATATTTGAAATGCCTATCGGCGCCTATTTTTGAAATGCCTATCGGAAACTACATCTAAAATGCCTATCAGCACTTATATTTGAAATGCCTATCGGCAACCATATCTGGAATACCTATCGGCACCTATATTTGAAATGCCTATCGGCTTCTATATCTGAAATGCCTATCGGCACCTATTTTTAAAATGCCAATCGTTCACTATATCTGAAATGCCTATCGGCACCTATATCTGAAATGCCTATCGGCACCAATTTTTGAAATGCCTATCGGAAACTACATCTGGAATGCCTATCAGCACCTATATTTGAAATGCCTGTCGGCAACCATATCTGGAATGCCTATCGGCACCTATATTTGAAATGCCTATCGGCTTCTATATCTAAAATGCCTATCGACACCTATTTTTAAAATGCCAATCGGCAACTATATCTGAAATGCCTATCGGCACCTATATCTGAAATGCCTATCGGCACCTATTTTTGAAATGCCTATCGGAAACTACATCTGAAATGCCTATCAGCACCTATATTTGAAATGCGTATCGGCAACCATATCTGAAATGCCTATCTACACCTTTATTTGAAATACCTATCGGCTTCTATATCTGAAATGCCTATCGGCACCTATTTTAAAAATGCCAATCGGCAACTATATCTGAAATGCCTATCGGCACCTATATCTGAAATGCCTATCGGCACCAATTTTTGAAATGGCTATCGGAAACTACATCTGAAATGCCTATCAGCACCTATATTTGAAATGCCTATCGGCAACCATATCTGGAATGCTTATCGGCACCTATATTTGAAATGCCTATCGGCTTCTATATCTGAAATGCCTATCGGCACCCATTTACAAAATGCCAATCGGCAACTATATCTGAAATGCCTATCGGCACCTATATCTGAAATGGCTATCGGCACCTATTTTTGAAATGCCTATCGGAAACTACATCTGAAATGCCTATCAGCACCTATATTTGAAATGCCTATCGGCAACCATATCTGAAATGCCTATCGGCACCTATATTTGAAATGCCTATCGGCTTCTATATCTGAAATGCCTAGCGGCACCTATTTTTAAAATGCCAATCGGCTACTATATCTGAAATGCCTATCGGCACCTATATCTGAAATGCCTATCGGCACCTATTTTCGAAATGCCTATCGGAAACTACATCTGAAATGCCTATCAGCACCTATATTTGAAATGCCTATCGGCAACCATATTTGGAATGCCTATCGGCACCTATATTTGAAATGCCTATCGGCTTCTATATCTGAAATGCCTATCGGCACCTATATCTGAAATGCCTATCGGCACCAATTTTTGAAATGTCTATCGGAAACTACATCTGAAATGGCTATCAGCACCTATATTTGAAAAGCCTATCGGCAACCACATCAGAAATGCCTATCGGCACCTATATCTGAAATGCCTTTCGGCATTTATATCTGAAATGCCTTTTGGCATTTATATCTGAAATGCCTATCGACACCTATATTTAAAATGCCTATCGGCACCTATATTTTAAATGTCTATCGGCAACTATATCTGATATGTCTATCGGCACCTATATCTGAAATGCCTATCGGAAACTACATCTGAAATGCCTATCAGCACCTATATTTGAAATGCCTATCGGCAACCATACCTGGAATGCCTATCGGCACCTATATTTGAAATGCCTATCGGCTTTTATATCTGAAATGCCTATCGGCACCTATTTTTAAAATGCCAATCGGCAACTATATCTGAAATGCCTATCAGCACCTATATCTGAAATGTTTATCGGCACCTATTTTTAAAATGCCTTTCGGAAACTACATCTGAAATGCCTATCTGCTCCTATATTTGAAATGCCTATCGGCAACCATATCTGAAATGCCTATCGACACCTATATTTGAAATACCTATCGGCTTCTATATCTGAAATGCCTATCGGCACTTGTTTTTAAAATGCCAATCGGCAACTATATCTGAAATGCCTATCGGCACCTGTATCTGAAATGCCTATCGGTATCAATTTTTGAAATGCCTATCGGAAACTACATCTAAAATGCCTATCAGCATCTATATTTGAAATGCCTATCGGCAACCATATCTGGAATGCCTATCGGCACCTATATTTGAAATGCCTATCGGCTTCTATATCTGATATGCCTATCGGCACCTATTTTTAAAATGCCAATCGGCAACTATATCTGAAATGCCTATCGGCACCTATATCTGAAATGCCTATCGGCACCTATTTTTGAAATGCCTATCTGAAACTACATCTGAAATGCCTATCAGCACCTATATTTGAAATGCCTATCGGCAACTATATCTGAAATGCCTATCGACACCTATATTTGAAATACCTATTGACTTCTATATATCTGAAATGCCTATCGGCACCTATTTTTAAAATGCCAATCGGTAACTATATCTGAAATGCTTATCGGCTCATATATCTAAAATGCCTATCGGCATCAATTTTTGAAATGCCTATCGACACCTATTTTTAAAATGCCAATCGGCAACTATATCTGAAATGCCTATCGGCACCTAGATCTGAAATGCCCATCGGCACCTATTTTTGAAATGCCTATCGGAAACTACATCTGAAATGCCTATCAGCACCTATATTTGAAATGCCTATCAACAACCATATCTGGAATGCCTATCGGCACCTATATTTGAAATGCCTATCGGCTTCTATATCTGAAATGCCTATCGGCACCTATTTTTAAAATGCCAATCGGCAGCTATATCTGTAATGCCTATCGGCACCTATATCTGAAATGCCTATCGGCACCTATTTTTGAAATGCCTATCGGAAACTACATCTAAAATGCCTATCAGCACCAATATTTAAAATGCCTATCGGCAACTATATCTAAAATGCCTATCGACACCTATATTTGAAGTACCCATCGGCTTCTATATCCGAAATGCCTATCGGCACCTATTTTTAAAATGCCAATCGGCAACTATATCTGAAATGCCTATCGGCGCCTATATCTGAAATGCCTATCGGCACCAATTTTTGAAATGCCTATCGGAAACTACATCTGAAATGCCTATCAGCACCTATATTTGAAATGCGTATCGGCAACCATATCTGGAATGCCTATCGGCACCTATATTTAAAATGCCTATCGGCTTCTATATCTGAAATGCCTATCGGCACCTATTTTAAAAAATGTTAATCGGCAACTATATCTGTAATGCCTATCGGCACCTATATCTGAAATGCCTATCGGCACCAATTTTTGAAATGCCTATCGGAAACTACATCTGAAATGCCTATCAGCACCTATATTTGAAATGCCTATCGGCAACCATATCTGGAATGCCTATCGGCACCTATATTTGAAATGCCTATCGGATTCTATATCTGAAATGCCTATCGGCACCTATTTTTAAAATGCCAATCGGCAACTATATCTGAAATGCCTATCGGCACCTATATCTGAAATGCCTATCGGCACCTATTTTTGAAATGCCTATCGGAAACTACATCTAAAATGCCTATCAGCACCTATATTTGAAATGCCTATCGGCAACCATATCTGGAATGCCTATCGGCACCTATATTTGAAATGCCTATCGGCTTCTATATCTGAAATGCCTATCGGCACCTATTTTTAAAATGCCAATCGGCAACTATATCTGAAATACCTATCGTAACCTATATCTGAAATGCCTATCGGCACAAATTTTTGAAATGCCTATCGGAAACTACATCTAAAATGCCTATCAGCACCTATATTTTAAATGCTTATCGGCAACCATATCTGGAATGCCTATCGGCACCTATATTTGAAATGCCTATCGGCTTCTATATCTGTAATGCCTATCGGCACCTATTTTTAAAATGCCAATCGGCAACTATTTCTGAATTGCCTTCGGAAACTACATCTGAAATGCCTATCAGCACCTATATTTGAAATGCCTATCGGCAACCATATCTAGAATGCCTATCGGCACCTTTATTTGAAATGCATATCGGCTTCTAAATCTGAAATGCCTATCGGCACCTATTTTTAAAATGCCAATTGGCAACTATATCTGAAATGCCTATCGGCACCTATATCTGAAATGCCTATCGGCACCTATTTTTGAAATGCCTATCGGAAACTACATCTGAAATGCCTATCAGCACCTATATTTGAAATGCCTATCGGCAACCATATCTGGAATGCCTATCGGCACCAATCTTTGAATTGCCTATTGGCTTCTATAACTGAAATGCCTATCAACACCTATTTTTAAAATGCCAATCGGCAACTATATCTGAAATGCCTATCGGCACCTATATCTGAAATGCCTATCGGCACCTATTTTTGAAATGCCCATCGGAAACCACATCTGAAATGCCTATTAGCACCTATATTTGAAATGCCTATCGGCAACCATATCTGAAATGCCTATCGGCACCTATATCTGAAATGCCTATCGGCACCTATTTTTGAAATGCCTATCGGAAACTACATCTGAAATGCCTATCAGCACCTATTTTTAAAATGCCAATAGGCAACTATATCTAAAATGCCTATTAGCACCTATATTTGAAATGCCTATCGGCAACCATATCTGAAATGCCTATCGACACCTATATTTGAAATACCTATCGGCTTCTATATCTGAAATGCCTATCGGCACCTATTTTTAAAATGCCAATCAGCAACTATATCAGAAATGCCTATCGGCACCTATATTTGAAATGCCTATCGGTACCTATTTTTGAAATACCTATCGAAAACTACATCTGAAATGCCTATCAGCACCTATATTTGAAATGCCTATCGGCCACCACATCAGAAATGCCTATCGGCACCTATATCCGAAATGCCTTTCGGCATTTATATCTGAAATGCCTATCAACACCTATATTTGAAATGCCTATCGGCACCTATATTTTAAATGCCTATCGGCAACTATATCTGATATACCTATCGGCACCTATTTTTAAAATGCCTATCGGAAACTACATCTAAAATGCCTATCGGCACCTATTTTTAAAATGCCAATCGGCAACTATATCTGAAATGCCTATCGGCACCTATATCTGAAATGCCTATCGGCACCTATTTTTGAAATGCCTATCGGAAACTACATCTGAAATGCCTATCAGCACCTATTTTTAAAATGCCAATAGGCAACTATATCTAAAATGCCTATCGGCACCTATATCTGAAATGCCTATCGGCACCTATTTTTGAAATGCCTATCGGAAACTACATCTGAAATGCCTATCAGCACCTATATTTTAAATCCCTATCGGCAACCATATCTGGAATGGCTATCGGCACCTATATTTGAATTGCCTATCGGCTTCTATAACTGAAATGCCTATCGACACCTATTTTTAAAATGCCAATCGGCAACTATATCAGAAATGCCTATCGGCACCTATATCTGAAATGCCTATAGGCACCTATATTTAAAATGGCTATCGGCACCTATATTTTAAATGTCTATCGGCAACTATATCTGATATGCCTATCGGCACCTATATCTGAATAGCCTATCGGCACCAATTTTTGAAATGCCTATCGGAAACTACATCTGAAATGCCTATCAGCACCTATATTTGAAATGCCTATCGGCAACCATACCTGGAATGCCTATCGGCACCTATATTTGAAATGCCTATCGGCTTTTATATCTGAAATGCCTATCGACACCTATATTTAAAATGCCTATCGGCACCTATATTTTAAATGTCTATCGGCAACTATATCTGATATGCCTATCGGCACCTATATCTGAATAGCCTATCGGCACCAATTTTTGAAATGCCTATCGGAAACTACATCTGAAATGCCTATCAGCACCTATATTTGAAATGCCTATCGGCAACCATACCTGGAATGCCTATCGGCACCTATATTAGAAATGCCTATCGGCTTTTATATCTGAAATGCCTATCGGCACCTATTTTTAAAATGCCAATCGGCAACTATATCTGAAATGCCTATCAGCACCTATATCTGAAATGCTTATCGGCACCTATTTTTGAAATGCCTTTCGGAAACTACATCTGAAATGCCTATCTGCTCCTATATTTGAAATGCCTATCGGCAACCATATCTGAAATGCCTATCGACACCTATATTTGAAATACCTATCGGCTTCTATATCTGAAATGCCTATCGGCACCTGTTTTTAAAATGCCAATCGGCAACTATATCTGAAATGCCTATCGGCACCTGTATCTGAAATGCCTATCGGTATCAATTTTTGAAATGCCTATCGGAAACTACATCTAGATTGCCTATCAGCACCTATATTTGAAATGCCTATCGGCAACCATATCTGGAATGCCTATCGGCACCTATATTTGAAATGCCTATCGGCTTCTATATCTGAAATGCCTATCGACACCTATTTTTAAAATGCCAATCGGCAACTATATCTGAAAGGCCTATCGGCACCTATATCTGAAATGCCTATCGGCACCTATTTTTGAAATGCCTATCGGAAACTACATCTGAAATGCCTATCAGCACCTATATTTGAAATGCCTATCGGCAACCATATCATAAATGCCTATCGACACCTATATTTGAAATACCTATCGGCTTCTATATCAGAAATGCCTATCGGCACCTATTTTTAAAATGCCAATCGGCACCTATATCTGAAATGCCTATCGGCACCTGTTTTTAAAATGCCAATCGGCAACTATATCTGAAATGCCTATCGGCACCTATATCTGAAATGCCTATCGGTATCAATTTTTGAAATGCCTATCGGAAACTACATCTAAAATGCCTATCAGCACCTATATTTGAAATGCCTATCGGCAAACATATCTGGAATGCCTATCGGCACCTATATTTGAAATGCCTATCGGCTTCTATATCTGAAATGCCTATCGGAACCTATTTTTAAAATGCCAATCGGCAACTATATCTGAAATGCTTATCGGCACCTATATCTGAAATGCCTATCGGCACCTATTTTTGAAATGCCTATCTGGAACCACATCTGAAATGCCTATCAGCACCTATATTTGAAATGCCTATCGGCAACCATATCTGAAATGCCTATCGACACCTATATTTGAAATACCTATTGACTTCTATATATCTGAAATGCCTATCGGCACCTATTTTTGAAATGCCTATCGGAAACTACATCTAGAATGCCTATCAGCACCTATTTTTGAAATGCCTATCGGCAACCATATCTGGAATGCCTATCGGCACCTATATCTGAAAGGCCTATCGGCACCTATATCTGAAATGCCTATCGGCATCTATTTTTGAAATGCCTATCGGAAACTACATCTGAAATGCCTATCAGCACCTATATTTGAAATGCCTATCGGCAACCTTATCTGAAATGCCTATCGACACCTATATTTGAAATACCTATCGGCTTCTATATCTGAAATGCCTATCGGCACCTATTTTTAAAATGCCATTCGGCAACTATATCTAAAATGCCTATCGGCACCTATATCTGAAATGCCTATCGGCACCAATTTTTGAAATGCCTATCGGAAACTACATCTGAAATGCCTATCAGCACCTATATTTGAAATGCCTATCGGCAACCATATCTGGAGTGCTTATCGGCAACTATATTTGAAATGCCTATCGGCTTCTATATCTGAAATGCCTATCGGCACCTATTTTTAAAATGCCAATCGGCAACTATATCTGAAATGCCTATCGGCACCTATATCTGAAATTTCTATCGGCACCTATTTTTGAAATGCCTATCGGAAACTACATCTGAAATGCCTATCAGCACCTATATTTGAAATGCCTATCGGCAAACATATCTGGAATGCCTATCGGCACCTATATTTGAAATGCCTATCGGCTTCTATATCTGAAATGTTTATCGTCACCTATTTTTAAAATGCCAATCGGCAACTATATCTGAAATGCCTATCGGTACCTATATCTGAAATGCCTATCGGCACTATTTTTGAAATGCCTATCGGAAACTACATCTGAAATGCCTATCAGCACCTATATTTGAAATGCCTATCGGCAAACATATCTGGAATGCCTATCAGCACCTATATTTGAAATGCATATCGGCTTCTATATCTGAAATGCCTATCGGCACCTATTTTTAAAATGCCAATCGGCAACTATATCTGAAATGCCTATCGGCACCTATATCTGAAATGCCTATCGGCACCTATTTTTGAAATGCCTATCGGAAACTACAACTAAAATGCCTATCGGCACCTATTTTTAAAATGCCAATCGGCAACTATATCTGAAATGCCTATCGGCACCTATATCTGAAATGCCTATCGGCACCTATTTTTGAAATGCCTATCGGAAACTACATCTGAAATGCCTATCAGCCCCTATATTTGAAATGCCTATCGGCAACCATATCTGAAATGCCTATCGACACCTATATTTGAAATACCTATCGGCTTCTATATCTGAAATGCCTATCGGCACCTATTTTTAAAATGCCAATCGGCAACTATATCTGAAATGCCTATCGGCACCTATATCCGAAATGCCTTTCGGCATTTATATCTGAAATGCCTATCGACACCTATATTTGAAATGCCTATCGGCACCTATATTTGAATTGCCTATCGGCTTCTATAACTGAAATGCCTATCGACACCTATTTTTAAAATGCCAATCGGCAACTATATCTGAAATGCCTATCGGCACCTATATCTGAAATGCCTATCGGCACCTATTTTTGAAATGCCTATCGGAAACTACAACTAAAATGCCTATCGGCACCTATTTTTAAAATGCCAATCGGCAACTATATCTGAAATGCCTATCGGCACCTATTTTTGAAATGCCTATCGGAAACTACATCTGAAATGCCTATCAGCACCTATATTTGAAATGCCTATCGGCAACCATATCTGAAATGCCTATCGACACCTATATTTGAAATACCTATCGGCTTCTATATCTGAAATGCCTATCGGCACCTATTTTTAAAATGCCAATCGGCAACTATATCTGATATGCCTATCGGCACCTATATCTGAAATGCCTATCGGCACCTATTTTTGAAATGCCTATCGGAAACTACAACTAAAATGCCTATCGGCACCTATTTTTAAAATGCCAATCGGCAACTATATCTGAAATGCCTATCGGCACCTATATCTGAAATGCCTATCGGCACCTATTTTTGAAATGCCTATCGGAAACTACATCTGAAATGCCTATCAGCACCTATATTGAAATGCCTATCGGCAACCATATCTGAAATGCCTATCGACACCTATTTTTGAAATACCTATCGGCTTCTATATCTGAAATGCCTATCGGCACATATTTTTAAAATGCCAATCGGCAACTATATCTGAAATGCCTATCGGCACCTATATCTGAAATGCCTATCGGCACCTATTTTTGAAATGCCTATCGGAAACTACATCTGAAATGCCTATCAGCCCCTATATTTGAAATGCCTATCGGCAACCATATCTGAAATGCCTATCGACACCTATATTTGAAATACCTATCGGCTTCTATATCTGAAATGCCTATCGGCACCTATTTTTAAAATGCCAATCGGCAACTATATCTGAAATGCCTATCGGCACCTATATCCGAAATGCCTTTCGGCATTTATATCTGAAATGCCTATCGACACCTATATTTGAAATGCCTATCGGCACCTATATTTGAATTGCCTATCGGCTTCTATAACTGAAATGCCTATCGACACCTATTTTTAAAATGCCAATCGGCAACTATATCTGAAATGCCTATCGGCACCTATATCTGAAATGCCTATCGGCACCTATTTTTGAAATGCCTATCGGAAACTACAACTAAAATGCCTATCGGCACCTATTTTTAAAATGCCAATCGGCAACTATATCTGAAATGCCTATCGGCACCTATTTTTGAAATGCCTATCGGAAACTACATCTGAAATGCCTATCAGCACCTATATTTGAAATGCCTATCGGCAACCATATCTGAAATGCCTATCGACACCTATATTTGAAATACCTATCGGCTTCTATATCTGAAATGCCTATCGGCACCTATTTTTAAAATGCCAATCGGCAACTATATCTGATATGCCTATCGGCACCTATATCTGAAATGCCTATCGGCACCTATTTTTGAAATGCCTATCGGAAACTACAACTAAAATGCCTATCGGCACCTATTTTTAAAATGCCAATCGGCAACTATATCTGAAATGCCTATCGGCACCTATATCTGAAATGCCTATCGGCACCTATTTTTGAAATGCCTATCGGAAACTACATCTGAAATGCCTATCAGCACCTATATTTGAAATGCCTGTCGGCAACCATATCTGAAATGCCTATCGACACCTATATTTGAAATACCTATCGGCTTTTATATCTGAAATGCCTATCGGCACCTATTTTTAAAATGCCAATCGGCAGCTATATCTGAAATGCCTATCGGCACCTATATCTGAAATGCCTATCGGTACCTATTTTTGAAATGCCTTTCGGATCCTACATCTGAAATGCCTATCTGCTCCTATATTTGAAATGCCTATCGGCAACCATATCTGAAATGCCTATCGACACCTATATTTGAAATACCTATCGGCATCTATATCTGAAATGCCTATCGGCACCTGTTTTTAAAATGCCAATCGGCAACTATATCTGAAATGCCTATCAAAACCTATATCTGAATTGCCTATCGGCATCAATTTTTGAAATGCCTATCGGAAACTACATCTAAAATGCCTATCAGCACCTATATTTGAAATGCCTATCGGCAACCATATCTGGAATGCCTATCGGCACCTATATTTGAAATGCCTATCGGCTCCTATATCTGAAATGCCTATCGGCACCTATTTTTAAAATGCAAATTGGCAACTATATCTGAAATGCCTATCGGCACCTATATCTGAAATGCCTATCGGCACCTATTTTTGAAATGCCTATCGGAAACTACATCTGAAATGCCTATCAGCACCTATATTTGATATGCCTATCGGCAACCATATCTGGAATGCTTATCGGCACCTATACTTGAAATGCCTATCGGTTTCTATATCTGAAATGCCTATCGGCACCTATTTTTAAAATGCCAATCGGCAAATATATTTGAAATGCCTATCGGCACCTATATCTGAAATGCCTATCGGCACCTATTTTTGAAATCCCTATCGGAAACTACATCTGTAATGCCTATCAGCACCTATATTTGAAATGCCTATCGGCAACCATATCTGAAATGCCTATCGACACCTATATTTGAAATACCTATCGGCTTCTATATCTGAAATGCCTATCGGCACCTATTTTTAAAATGCCAATCGGTAACTATATCTGAAATGCCTATCAGCACCTATATCTGAAATGCCTATCGGCACCAATTTTTAAAATGCCTATCGGAAACTACATCTGGAATGCCTATCAGCACCTATATTTGAAATGCCTATCGGCAACCATATCTGGAAAGCCTATCGGCACGTATATTTGAAATGCCTATCAGCTTCTATATCTGAAATGCCTATCGACACCTATTTTTAAAATGCCAATCGGCAACTATATCTGAAATGCCTATCGGCACTTATATCTGAAATGCCTATCGGCACCTATTTTTGAAATGCCTATCGGAAACTACATCTGAAATGCCTATCAGCACCTATATTTGAAAAGCCTATCGGCAACCATATCTGAAATGCCTATCGACACATATTTAAAATACCTATCGGCTTCTATATCTGAAATGCCTATCGGCACCTATTTTTAAAATGCCAATCGGCAACTATATCTGTAATGCCTATCGGCACCTATATCTGAAATGCCTATCGGCACCTATGTTTGAAATGCCCATCGGCACCTATTTTTGAAATGCCTATCGAAAACTACATCTGAAATGCCTATCAGCACCTATATTTGAAATGCCTATCGGCAACCACATCAGGAATGCCTATCGGCACCTATATCTGAAATGCCTTTCGACATTTATATCTGAAATGCCTATCGACACCTATATTTGAAATGCCTATCGGCACCTATATTTTAAATCCCTATCGGCAACTATATCTGATATGCCTATCAGCACCTATATCTGAAATGCCTATCGGCACCTATTTTTGAAATGCCTATCGGAAACTACATCTAAAATGCCTATCGGCACCTATTTTTAAAATGCCAATCGGCAACTATATCTGAAATGCCTATCGGCACCTATATCTGAAATGCCTATCGGCACCTATTTTTGAAAAGCCTATCGGAAACTACATCTGAAATGCCTATCAGCACCTATATTTGAAATGCCTATCGGCAACCATATCTGAAATGCCTATCGACACCTATATTTGAAATACCTATCGGCTTCTATATCTGAAATGTCTATCGGCACCTATTTTTAAAATGCCAGTCGGCAACTATATCTGAAATGCCTATCGACACCTATGTTTGAAATGCCTATCGGCACCTATATTTTAAATGCCTATCGGCAACTATATCTGATATGCCTATCGGCACCTATATCTAAAATGCCTATCGGCACCTATTTTTGAAATGCTTATCGGAAACTACATCTAAAATGCCTATCGGCACCTATTTTTAAAATGCCAATCGGCAAATATATTTGAAATGCCTATCGGCACCTATATCTGAAATGCCTATCGGCACCTATTTTTGAAATCCCTATCGGAAACTACATCTGTAATGCCTATCAGCACCTATATTTGAAATGCCTATCAACAACCATATCTGGAATGCCTATCGGCACCTATATTTGAAATGCCTATCGGCTTCTATATCTGAAATGCCTATCGGCACCTATTTTTAAAATGCCAATCGGCAACTATATCTGTAATGCCTATCGGCACCTATATCTGAAATGCCTATCGGCACCTATTTTTGAAATGCCTATCGGAAACTACATCTAAAATGCCTATCAGCACCAATATTTAAAATGCCTATCGGCAACCATATCTAAAATGCCTATCGACACCTATATTTGAAGTACCCATCGGCTTCTATATCCGAAATGCCTATCGGCACCTATTTTTAAAATGCCAATCGGCAACTATATCTGAAATGCCTATCGGCGCCTATATCTGAAATGCCTATCGGCACCAATTTTTGAAATGCCTATCGGAAACTACATCTGAAATGCCTATCAGCACCTATATTTGAAATGCCTATCGGCAACCATATCTGGAATGCCTATCGGCACCTATATTTAAAATGCCTATCGGCTTCTATATCTGAAATGCCTATCGGCACCTATTTTAAAAAATGTTAATCGGCAACTATATCTGTAATGCCTATCGGCACCTATATCTGAAATGCCTATCGGCACCAATTTTTGAAATGCCTATCGGAAACTACATCTGAAATGCCTATCAGCACCTATATTTGAAATGCCTATCGGCAACCATATCTGGAATGCCTATCGGCACCTATATTTGAAATGCCTATCGGATTCTATATCTGAAATGCCTATCGGCACCTATTTTTAAAATGCCAATCGGCAACTATATCTGAAATGCCTATCGGCACCTATATCTGAAATGCCTATCGGCACCTATTTTTGAAATGCCTATCGGAAACTACATCTAAAATGCCTATCAGCACCTATATTTGAAATGCCTATCGGCAACCATATCTGGAATGCCTATCGGCACCTATATTTGAAATGCCTATCGGCTTCTATATCTGAAATGCCTATCGGCACCTATTTTTAAAATTCCAATCGGCAACTACATCTGAAATGACTATCAGCACCTTTATTTGAAATGCCTATAGGCAACCACATCAGAAATGCCTATCGGCACCTATATCCGAAATGCCTTTCGGCATTTATATCTGAAATGCCTATCGACACCTATATTTGAAATGCCTATCGGCACCTATATTTTAAATGCTCATCGGCAACTATATCTGATATGCCTATCGGCACCTATATCTGAAATGCCTATCGGCACCTATTTTTGAAATGCCTATCGGAAACTGGATCTAAAATGCCTATCAGCACCTATTTCTAAAATGCCAATCGGCAACTATATCTGAAATACCTATCGGCACCTATATCTGAAATGCCTATCGGCACAAATTTTTGAAATGCCTATCGGAAACTACATCTAAAATGCCTATCAGCACCTATATTTTAAATGCTTATCGGCAACCATATCTGGAATGCCTATCGGCACCTATATTTGAAATGCCTATCGGCTTCTATATCTGTAATGCCTATCGGCACCTATTTTTAAAATGCCAATCGGCAACTATTTCTGAATTGCCTTCGGAAACTACATCTGAAATGCCTATCAGCACCTATATTTGAAATGCCTATCGGCAACCATATCTAGAATGCCTATCGGCACCTTTATTTGAAATGCATATCGGCTTCTAAATCTGAAATGCCTATCGGCACCTATTTTTAAAATGCCAATTGGCAACTATATCTGAAATGCCTATCGGCACCTATATCTGAAATGCCTATCGGCACCTATTTTTGAAATGCCTATCGGAAACTACATCTGAAATGCCTATCAGCACCTATATTTGAAATGCCTATCGGCAACCATATCTGGAATGCCTATCGGCACCAATCTTTGAATTGCCTATTGGCTTCTATAACTGAAATGCCTATCAACACCTATTTTTAAAATGCCAATCGGCAACTATATCTGAAATGCCTATCGGCACCTATATCTGAAATGCCTATCGGCACCTATTTTTGAAATGCCCATCGGAAACCACATCTGAAATGCCTATTAGCACCTATATTTGAAATGCCTATCGGCAACCATATCTGAAATGCCTATCGGCACCTATATCTGAAATGCCTATCGGCACCTATTTTTGAAATGCCTATCGGAAACTACATCTGAAATGCCTATCAGCACCTATTTTTAAAATGCCAATAGGCAACTATATCTAAAATGCCTATTAGCACCTATATTTGAAATGCCTATCGGCAACCATATCTGAAATGCCTATCGACACCTATATTTGAAATACCTATCGGCTTCTATATCTGAAATGCCTATCGGCACCTATTTTTAAAATGCTAATCAGCAACTATATCAGAAATGCCTATCGGCAACTATATTTGAAATGCCTATCGGCACCTATTTTTGAAATGCCTATCGGAAACTACATCTAAAATGCCTATCAGCACCAATATTTAAAATGCCTATCGGCAACCATATCTAAAATGCCTATCGACACCTATATTTGAAGTACCCATCGGCTTCTATATCCGAAATGCCTATCGGCACCTATTTTTAAAATGCCAATCGGCAACTATATCTGAAATGCCTATCGGCGCCTATATCTGAAATGCCTATCGGCACCAATTTTTGAAATGCCTATCGGAAACTACATCTGAAATGCCTATCAGCACCTATATTTGAAATGCCTATCGGCAACCATATCTGGAATGCCTATCGGCACCTATATTTAAAATGCCTATCGGCTTCTATATCTGAAATGCCTATCGGCACCTATTTTAAAAAATGTTAATCGGCAACTATATCTGTAATGCCTATCGGCACCTATATCTGAAATGCCTATCGGCACCAATTTTTGAAATGCCTATCGGAAACTACATCTGAAATGCCTATCAGCACCTATATTTGAAATGCCTATCGGCAACCATATCTGGAATGCCTATCGGCACCTATATTTGAAATGCCTATCGGATTCTATATCTGAAATGCCTATCGGCACCTATTTTTAAAATGCCAATCGGCAACTATATCTGAAATGCCTATCGGCACCTATATCTGAAATGCCTATCGGCACCTATTTTTGAAATGCCTATCGGAAACTACATCTAAAATGCCTATCAGCACCTATATTTGAAATGCCTATCGGCAACCATATCTGGAATGCCTATCGGCACCTATATTTGAAATGCCTATCGGCTTCTATATCTGAAATGCCTATCGGCACCTATTTTTAAAATTCCAATCGGCAACTACATCTGAAATGACTATCAGCACCTTTATTTGAAATGCCTATAGGCAACCACATCAGAAATGCCTATCGGCACCTATATCCGAAATGCCTTTCGGCATTTATATCTGAAATGCCTATCGACACCTATATTTGAAATGCCTATCGGCACCTATATTTTAAATGCTCATCGGCAACTATATCTGATATGCCTATCGGCACCTATATCTGAAATGCCTATCGGCACCTATTTTTGAAATGCCTATCGGAAACTGGATCTAAAATGCCTATCAGCACCTATTTTTAAAATGCCAATCGGCAACTATATCTGAAATACCTATCGGCACCTATATCTGAAATGCCTATCGGCACAAATTTTTGAAATGCCTATCGGAAACTACATCTAAAATGCCTATCAGCACCTATATTTTAAATGCTTATCGGCAACCATATCTGGAATGCCTATCGGCACCTATATTTGAAATGCCTATCGGCTTCTATATCTGTAATGCCTATCGGCACCTATTTTTAAAATGCCAATCGGCAACTATTTCTGAATTGCCTTCGGAAACTACATCTGAAATGCCTATCAGCACCTATATTTGAAATGCCTATCGGCAACCATATCTAGAATGCCTATCGGCACCTTTATTTGAAATGCATATCGGCTTCTAAATCTGAAATGCCTATCGGCACCTATTTTTAAAATGCCAATTGGCAACTATATCTGAAATGCCTATCGGCACCTATATCTGAAATGCCTATCGGCACCTATTTTTGAAATGCCTATCGGAAACTACATCTGAAATGCCTATCAGCACCTATATTTGAAATGCCTATCGGCAACCATATCTGGAATGCCTATCGGCACCAATCTTTGAATTGCCTATTGGCTTCTATAACTGAAATGCCTATCAACACCTATTTTTAAAATGCCAATCGGCAACTATATCTGAAATGCCTATCGGCACCTATATCTGAAATGCCTATCGGCACCTATTTTTGAAATGCCCATCGGAAACCACATCTGAAATGCCTATTAGCACCTATATTTGAAATGCCTATCGGCAACCATATCTGAAATGCCTATCGGCACCTATATCTGAAATGCCTATCGGCACCTATTTTTGAAATGCCTATCGGAAACTACATCTGAAATGCCTATCAGCACCTATTTTTAAAATGCCAATAGGCAACTATATCTAAAATGCCTATTAGCACCTATATTTGAAATGCCTATCGGCAACCATATCTGAAATGCCTATCGACACCTATATTTGAAATACCTATCGGCTTCTATATCTGAAATGCCTATCGGCACCTATTTTTAAAATGCTAATCAGCAACTATATCAGAAATGCCTATCGGCAACTATATTTGAAATGCCTATCGGCACCTATTTTTGAAATGCCTATCGGAAACTACATCTAAAATGCCTATCAGCACCAATATTTAAAATGCCTATCGGCAACCATATCTAAAATGCCTATCGACACCTATATTTGAAGTACCCATCGGCTTCTATATCCGAAATGCCTATCGGCACCTATTTTTAAAATGCCAATCGGCAACTATATCTGAAATGCCTATCGGCGCCTATATCTGAAATGCCTATCGGCACCAATTTTTCAAATGCCTATCGGAAACTACATCTGAAATGCCTATCAGCACCTATATTTGAAATGCCTATCGGCAACCATATCTGGAATGCCTATCGGCACCTATATTTAAAATGCCTATCGGCTTCTATATCTGAAATGCCTATCGGCACCTATTTTAAAAAATGTTAATCGGCAACTATATCTGTAATGCCTATCGGTACCTATATCTGAAATGCCTATCGGCACCAATTTTTGAAATGCCTATCGGAAACTACATCTGAAATGCCTATCAGCACCTATATTTGAAATGCCTATCGGCAACTATATCTGGAATGCCTATCGGCACCTATATTTGAAATGCCTATCGGATTCTATATCTGAAATGCCTATCGGCACCTATTTTTAAAATGCCAATCGGCAACTATATCTGAAATGCCTATCGGCACCTATATCTGAAATGCCTATCGGCACCTATTTTTAAAATGCCTATCGGAAACTACATCTGAAATGCCTATCAGCACCTATATTTGAAATGCCTATCGGCAACCATATTTGGAATGCCTATCGGCACCTATATTTGAAATGCCTATCGGCTTCTATATCTAAAATGCCTATCGGCACCTATATCTGAAATGCCTTTCGGCATTTATATCTCTAATGCCTTTCGGCATTTATATCTGAAATGCCTATCGACACCTATATTTAAAATGCCTATCGGCACCTATATTTTAAATGTCTATCGGCAACTATATCTGATATGCCTATCGGCACCTATATCTGAAATGCCTATCGGCACCAATTTTTGAAATGCCTATCGGAAACTACATCTGAAATGCCTATCAGCACCTATATTTGAAATGCCTATCGGCAACCATACCTGGAATGCCTATCGGCACCTATATTTGAAACGCCTATCGGCTTTTATATCTGAAATGCCTATCGGCACCTATTTTTAAAATGCCAATCGGCAACTATATCTGAAATGCCTGTCAGCACCTATATCTGAAATGCTTATCGGCACCTATTTTTGAAATGCCTTTCGGAAACTACATCTGAAATGCCTATCTGCTCCTATATTTGAAATGCCTATCGGCAACCAAATCTGAAATGCCTATCGACACCTATATTTGAAATACCTATCGGCTTCTATATCTGAAATGCCTATCGGCACTTGTTTTTAAAATGCCAATCGGCAACTATATCTGAAATGCCTATCGGCACCTGTATCTGAAATGCCTATCGGTATCAATTTTTGAAATGCCTATCGGAAACTACATCTAAAATGCCTATCAGCATCTATATTTGAAATGCCTATCGGCAACCATATCTGGAATGCCTATCGGCACCTATATTAGAAATGATTATCGGCTTCTATATCTGAAATGCCTATCGGCACCTATTTTTAAAATGCCAATCGGCAACTATATCTGAAATGCCTATCGGCACCTATATCTGAAATGCCTATCGGCACCTATTTTTGAAATGCCTATCTGAAACTACATCTGAAATGCCTATCAGCACCTATATTTGAAATGCCTATCGGCAACCATATCTGAAATGCCTATCGACACCTATATTTGAAATACCTATTGACTTCTATATATCTGAAATGCCTATCGGCACCTATTTTTAAAATGCCAATCGGTAACTATATCTGAAATGCTTATCGGCTCATATATCTAAAGTGCCTATCGGTATCAATTTTTGAAATGCCTATCGGAAACTACGTCAAGAATGCCTATCAGCACCTATATTTGAAATGCCTATCGGCAACTATATCTGGAATGCCTATCGGCACCTATATTTGAAATGCCTATCGGCTTCTATAACTGAAATGCCTATCGACACCTATTTTTAAAATGCCAATCGGCAACTATATATGAAAGGCCTTTCGGCACCTATATCTGAAATGCCTATCGGCACCTATTTTTGAAATGCCCATCGGAAACTACATCTGGAATGCCTATCAGATCCTATATTTGAAATGCCTATCGGCAACCATATCTGACATGCCTATCGGCACCTATATTTGAAATGCCTATCGGCAACCATATCTGAAATGACTATCGGCACCTATATTTAAAATGCCTATCGGCACCTAAATCTAAAATGCCTATCGGCACCTATTTTTGAAATGCCTATCGGAAATTACATCTGAAATGCCTATCAGCACCTATATTTGAAATGCCTATCGGCAACCATATCTGAAATGACTATCGGCACCTATATTTGAAATGCCTATCGGCTTCTATATCTGAAATGCCTATCGGCACCTATTTTTAAAATGCCAATCGGCTACTATATCTAAAAAGCCTATCGGCACCTAGATCTGAAATGCCCATCGGCACCTATTTTTGAAATGCCTATCAGCACCTATATTTGAAATGCCTATCAACAACCATATCTGGAATGCCTATCGGCACCTATATTTGAAATGCCTATCGGCTTCTATATCTAAAATGCCTATCGGCACCTATATCTGAAATGCCTATCGGCACCAATTTTTGAAATGTCTATCGGAAACTACATCTGAAATGGCTATCAGCACCTATATTTGAAAAGCCTATCGGCAACCACATCAGAAATGCCTATCGGCACCTATATCTGAAATGCCTTTCGGCATTTATATCTGAAATGCCTTTCGGCATTTATATCTGAAATGCCTATCGACACCTATATTTAAAATGCCTATCGGCACCTATATTTTAAATGTCTATCGGCAACTATATCTGAAATGCCTATCGGCACCTATATCTGAAATGCCTATCGGCACCAATTTTTGAAATGTCTAAAGGAAACTACATCTGATATGCCTATCAGCACCTAAATTTGAAATGCCTATCGGCAACCATATCTGGAATGCCTATCGGCACCTATATTTGAAATGCCTATCGGCTTCTATATCTGAAATGCCTATCGGCACCTATTTTTAAAATGCCAATCGGCAACTATATCTGAAATGCCTATCGGCGCCTATATCTGAAATGCCTATCGGCACCTATTTTTGAAATGCCTATCGGAAACTACATCTGAAATGCCTATCAGGACATATATTTGAAATGCCTATCGGCAACCACATCAGAAATGCCTATCGGCACCTATATCTGAAATGCCTATCGACACCTATATTTGAAATGCCTATCGGCACCTATATTTTAAATGCCTATCGGCAACTATATCTGATATGCCTATCGGCACCTATATCTGAAATGCCTAACGGCACCTATTTTTGAAATGCCTATCGGAAACTACATCTAAAATGCCTTTGGCACCTATTTTTAAAATGCCAATCGGCAACTATATCTGAAATGCCAATCGGCACCTATATCTGAAATGCCTATCGGCACCTATTTTTGAAATGCCTATCGGAAACTACATCTGAAATGCCTATCAGCACCTATATTTGAAATGCCTATCGGCAACCATATCTGAAATGCCTATCGACACCTATATTTGAAATACCTATCGGCTTCTATATCTGAAATGCCTATCGGCACCTATTTTTAAAATGCCAATCGGCAACTATATCTGAAATGCCTATCGGCACCTATATCTGAAATGCCTATCGGCACCTATTTTTGAAATGCCTATCGGAAACTACATCTGAAATGCCTATCAGCACCTATATTTGAAATGCCTATCGGCAACCATATCTGAAATGCCTATCGACACCTATTTTTGAAATACCTATCGGCTTCTATATCTGAAATGCCTATCGGCACCTATTTTTAAAATGCCAATCGGCAACTATATCTGAAATGCCTATCGGCACCTAAATCTGAAATGCCTATCGGTACCTATTTTTGAAATGCCTATCGGAAGCTACATCTGAAATGCCTATCAGCATTTATATTTGAAATGCCTATCGGCAAACATATCTGGAATGCCTATCGGCACCTATATTTGAAATGCCTATCGGCTTCTATATCTGAAATGCCTATCGGCACCTATTTTTAAAATGCCAATCGGCAACTATATCTGAAATGCCTATCGGCATCTATATCTGAAATGCCTATCGGCGCCTATTTTTGAAATGCCTATCGGAAACTACATCTAAAATGCCTATCAGCACCTATATTTGAAATGCCTATCGGCTTCTATATCTGAAATGCCTATCGGCACCTATTTTTAAATGCCAATCGTTCACTATATCTGAAATGCCTATCGGCACCTATATCTGAAATGCCTATCGGCACCAATTTTTGAAATGCCTATCGGAAACTACATCTGGAATGCCTATCAGCACCTATATTTGAAATGCCTGTCGGCAACCATATCTGGAATGCCTATCGACACCTATATTTGAAATGCCTATCGGCTTCTATATCTAAAATGCCTATCGACACCTATTTTTAAAATGCCAATCGGCAACTATATATGAAATGCCTATCGGCACCTATATCTGAAATGCCTATCGGCACCTATTTTTGAAATGCCTATCGGAAACTACATCTGAAATGCCTATCAGCACCTATATTTGAAATGCCTATCGGCAACCATATCTGAAATGCCTATCTACACCTTTATTTGAAATACCTATCGGCTTCTATATCTGAAATGCCTATCGGCACCTATTTTTAAAATGCCAATCGGCAACTATATCTGAAATGCCTATCGGCACCTATATCTGAAATGCCTATCGGCACCTATTTTTGAAATGCCTATCGGAAACTACATCTGAAATGCCTATCAGCACCTATATTTGAAATGCCTATCGGCAACCATATCTGAAATGCCTATCGACACCTATTTTTGAAATGGCTATCGGAAACCACATCAGAAATGCCTATCGGCACCTATATCTAAAATGCCTTTCGGCATTTATATCTGAAATGCCTTTCGGCATTTATATCTGAAATGCCTATCGACACCTATATTTAAAATGCCTATCGGCACCTATATTTTAAATGTCTATCGGCAACTATATCTGATATGCCTATCGGCACCTATATCTGAAATGCCTATCGGCACCAATTTTTGAAATGCCTAAAGGAAACTACATCTGAAATGCCTATCAGCACCTAAATTTGAAATGCCTATCGGCAACATATCTGGAATGCCTATCGGCACCTATATTTGAAATGCCTATCGGCTTCTATATCTGAAATGCCTATCGGCACCTATTTTTAAAATGCCAATCGGCAACTATATCTGAAATGCCTATCGGCGCCTATATCTGAAATGCCTATCGGCACCTATTTTTGAAATGCCTATCGGAAACTACATCTGAAATGCCTATCAGCACCTATATTTGAAATGCCTATCGGCAACCACATCAGAAATGCCTATCGGCACCTATATCTGAAATGCCTATCGACACCTATATTTGAAATGCCTATCGGCACCTATATTTTAAATGCCTATCGGCAACTATATCTGATATGCCTATCGGCACCTATATCTGAAATGCCTAACGGCACCTATTTTTGAAATGCCTATCGGAAACTACATCTAAAATGCCTTTGGCACCTATTTTTAAAATGCCAATCGGCTACTATATCTGAAATGCCTATCGGCACCTATATCTGAAATGCCTATCGGCACCTATTTTTGAAATGCCTATCGGAAACTACATCTAAAATGCCTATCAGCACCTATATTTGAAATGCCTATCGGCAACCATATCTGAAATGCCAATCGGCACCTATATTTGAAATGCCTATCGGCAACCATATCTGGAATGCCTATCGGCACCTATACTTGAAATGCCTATCGGCTTTTATATCTGAAATGCCTATCGGCTCCTATTTTTAAAATGCCAATCTGCAACTATATCTGAAATGCCTATCGGCACCTATATCTGAAATGCCTATCGGCACCTATTTTTGAAATGCCTATCGGAAACTACATCTGAAATGCCTATCAGCACCTATATTTGAAATGCCTAACGGCAACCATATCTGGAATGCCAATCGGCACCTATATTTGAAATGCCTATCGGCTTCTATATCTGAAATGCCTATCGGCACCTATTTTTAAAATGCCAATCGGCAACTATATCTGTAATGCCTATCGGCACCTATATCTGAAATGCCTATCGGCACCTATTTTTAAATTGCCTATCGAAAACTACATCTGAAATGCCTATCAGCAACAATATTTGAAATGCCTATCGGCAACCATATCTGAAATGCCTTTCGGCATTTATATCTGAAATGCCTATCGACACCTATATTTAAAATGCCTATCGGCACCTATATTTTAAATGTCTATCGGCAACTATATCTGAAATGCCTATCGGCACCTATATCTGAAATGCCTATCGGCACCAATTTTTGAAATGCCTAAAGGAAACTACATCTGAAATGCCTATCAGCACCTAAATTTGAAATGCCTATCGGCAACCATATCTGGAATGCCTATCGGCACCTATATTTGAAATGCCTATCGGCTTCTATATCTGAAATGCCTATCGGCACCTATTTTTAAAATGCCAATCGGCAACTATATCTGAAATGCCTATCGGCACCTATATCTGAAATGCCTATCGGCACCTATTTTTGAAATGCCTATCGGAAACTACATCTGAAATGCCTATCAGCACCTATATTTGAAATGCCTAACGGCAACCATATCTGGAATGCCAATCGGCACCTATATTTGAAATGCCTATCGGCTTCTATATCTGAAATGCCTATCGGCACCTATTTTTAAAATGCCAATCGGCAACTATATCTGTAATGCCTATCGGCACCTATATCTGAAATGCCTATCGGCACCTATTTTTAAATTGCCTATCGAAAACTACATCTGAAATGCCTATCAGCAACAATATTTGAAATGCCTATCGGCAACCATATCTGAAATGCCTTTCGGCATTTATATCTGAAATGCCTATCGGCACCTATATCTGAAATGCCTATCGGCACCTATTTTTGAAATGCCTATCGAAAACTACATCTGAAATGCCTATCAGCACCTATATTTGAAATGCCTATCGGCAACCACATCAGAAATGCCTATCGGCACCTATATCTGAAATGCCTATCGACACCTATATTTGAAATGCCTATCGGCACCTATATTTTAAATGCCTATCGGCAACTATATCTGATATGCCTATCGGCACCTATATCTGAAATGCCTAACGGCACCTATTTTTGAAATGCCTATCGGAAACTACATCTAAAATGCCTTTGGCACCTATTTTTAAAATGCCAATCGGCAACTATATCTGAAATGCCTATCGGCACCTATATCTGAAATGCCTATCGGCACCTATTTTTGAAATGCCTATCGGAAACTACATCTGAAATGCCTATCAGCACCTATATTTGAAATGCCTATCGGCAACCATATCTGAAATGCCTATCGACACCTATATTTGAAATACCTATCGGCTTCTATATCTGAAATGCCTATCGGCACCTATTTTTAAAATGCCAATCGGCAACTATATCTGAAATGCCTATCGGCACCTAAATCTGAAATGCCTATCGGTACCTATTTTTGAAATGCCTATCGGAAGCTACATCTGAAATGCCTATCAGCATTTATATTTGAAATGCCTATCGGCAACCATATCTGGAATGCCTATCGGCACCTATATTTGAAATGCCTATCGGCTTCTATATCTGAAATGCCTATCGGCACCTATTTTTAAAATGCCAATCGGCAACTATATCTGAAATGCCTATCGGCGCCTATTTTTGAAATGCCTATCGGAAACTACATCTAAAATGCCTATCAGCACTTATATTTGAAATGCCTATCGGCAACCATATCTGGAATACCTATCGGCACCTATATTTGAAATGCCTATCGGCTTCTATATCTGAAATGCCTATCGACACCTATTTTTAAAATGCCAATCGGCAACTATATCTGAAATGCCTATCGGCACCTATATCTGAAATGCCTTTCGGCATTTATATCTGAAATGCCTTTTGGCATTTATATCTGAAATGCCTATCGACACCTATATTTAAAATGCCTATCGGCACCTATATTTTAAATGTCTATCGGCAACTATATCTGATATGCCTATCGGCACCTATATCTGAAATGCCTATCGGCACCAATTTTTGAAATGCCTATCGGAAACTACATCTGAAATGCCTATCAGCACCTATATTTGAAATGCCTATCGGCAACCATACCTGGAATGCCTATCGGCACCTATATTTGAAATGCCTATCGGCTTTTATATCTGAAATGCCTATCGGCACCTATTTTTAAAATGCCAATCGGCAACTATATCTGAAATGCCTGTCAGCACCTATATCTAAAATGCTTATCGGCACCTATTTTTGAAATGCCTTTCGGAAACTACATCTGAAATGCCTATCTGCTCCTATATTTGAAATGCCTATCGGCAACCAAATCTGAAATGCCTATCGACACCTATATTTGAAATACCCATCGGCTTCTATATCTGAAATGCCTATCGGCACTTGTTTTTAAAATGCCAATCGGCAACTATATCTGAAATGCCTATCGGCACCTGTATCTGAAATGCCTATCGGTATCAATTTTTGAAATGCCTATCGGAAACTACATCTAAAATGCCTATCAGCATCCATATTTGAAATGCCTATCGGCAACCATATCTGGAATGCCTATCGGCACCTATATTTGAAATGCCTATCGGCTTCTATATCTGAAATGCCTATCGGCACCTATTTTTAAAATGCCAATCGGCAACTATATCTGAAATGCCTATCGGCACCTATATCTGAAATGCCTATCGGCACCTATTTTTGAAATGCCTATCTGAAACTACATCTGAAATGCCTATCAGCACCTATATTTGAAATGCCTATCGGCAACCATATCTGACATGCCTATCGGCACCTATATTTGAAATGCCTATCGGCAACCATATCTGAAATGACTATCGGCACCTATATTTAAAATGCCTATCGGCACCTATATCTAAAATGCCTATCGGAAACTACATCTGAAATGCCTATCAGCACCTATATTTGAAATGCCTATCGGCAACCATATCTGAAATGACTATCGGCACCTATATTTGAAATGCCTATCGGCTTCTATATCTGAAATGCCTATCGGCACCTATTTTTAAAATGCCAATCGGCTACTATATCTGAAATGCCTATCGGCACTTAGATCTGAAATGCCCATCGGCACCTATTTTTGAAATGCCTATCAGCACCTATATTTCAAATGCCTATCAACAACCATATCTGGAATGCCTATCGGCACCTATATTTGAAATGCCTATCGGCTTCTATATCTAAAATGCCTATCGGCACCTATATCTGAAATGCCTATCGGCACCAATTTTTGAAATGTCTATCGGAAACTACATCTGAAATGGCTATCAGCACCTATATTTGAAAAGCCTATCGGCAACCACATCAGAAATGCCTATCGGCACCTATATCTGAAATGCCTTTCGGCATTTATATCTGAAATGCCTATCGACACCTATATTTAAAATGCCTATCGGCACTTATATTTTAAATGTCTATCGGCAACTATATCTGAAATGCCTATCGGCACCTATATCTGAAATGCCTATCGGCACCAATTTTTGAAATGCCTAAAGGAAACTACATCTGAAATGCCTATCAGCACCTAAATTTGAAATGCCTATCGGCAACCATATCTGGAATGCCTATCGGCACCTATATTTGAAATGCCTATCGGCTTCTATATCTGAAATGCCTATCGGCACCTATTTTTAAAATGCCAATCGGCAACTATATCTGAAATGCCTATCGGCGCCTATATCTGAAATGCCTATCGGCACCTATTTTTAAAATGCCAATCGGCAACTATATCTGATATGCCTATCGGCACCTATATCTGAAATGCCTAACGGCACCTATTTTTGAAATGCCTATCGGAAACTACATCTAAAATGCCTTTGGCACCTATTTTTAAAATGCCAATCGGCAACTATATCTGAAATGCCTATCGGCACCTATATCTGAAATGCCTATCGGCACCTATTTTTGAAATGCCTATCGGAAACTACATCTGAAATGCCTATCAGCACCTATATTTGAAGTGCCTATCGGCAACCATATCTGAAATGCCTATCGACACCTATATTTGAAATGCCTATCGGCTTCTATATCTGAAATGCCTATCGGCACCTATTTTTAAAATGCCAATCGGCAACTATATCTGTAATGCCTATCGGCACCTATATCTGAAATGCCTATCGGCACCTATTTTTGAAATGCCTATCGGAAACTACATCTGAAATGCCTATCAGCACCTATATTTGAAATGCCTATTGGCAACCATATCTGAAATGCCTATCGACACCTATATTTGAAATACCTATCGGCTTCTATATCTGAAATGCCTATCGGCACCTATTTTTAAAATGCCAATCGGCAACTATATCTGAAATGCCTATCGGCACTTATATCTGAAATGACTATCGGCAATTATTTTTGAAATGCCTATCGGAAACTACATCTGAAATGCCTATCGGAAACTACATCTGAAATGCCTATCAGCACCTATATTTGAAATGCCTATCGGCAACCATATCTGGAATGCTTATCGGCACCTATATTTGAAATGCCTATCGGCTTCTATATCTGAAATGCCTATCGGCACCTATTTTTAAAATGCCAATCGGCAACTATATCTGAAATGCCTATCGGCACCTATATCTGGAATGCCTATCAGCACCTATATTTGAAATGCCTATCGGCAACCATATCTGGAATGCCTATCGGCACCTATATTTGAAATGCCTATCGGCTTTTATATCTGAAATGCCTATCGGCTCCTATTTTTAAAATGCCAATCTGCAACTATATCTGAAATGCCTATCGGCACCTATATCTGAAATGCCTATCGGCACCTATTTTTTAAATGCCTATCGGAAACTACATCTGAAATGCCTATCAGCACCTATATTTGAAATGCCTAACGGCAACCATATCTGGAATGCCAATCGGCACCTATATTTGAAATGCCTATCGGCTTCTATATCTGAAATGCCTATCGGCACCTATTTTTAGAATGCCAATCGGCAACTATATCTGTAATGCCTATCGGCACCTATATCTGAAATGCCTATCGGCACCAATTTTTGAAATGCCTAAAGGAAACTACATCTGAAATGCCTATCAGCACCTAAATTTGAAATGCCTATCGGCAACCATATCTGGAATGCCTATCGGCACCTATATTTGAAATGCCTATCGGCTTCTATATCTGAAATGCCTATCGGCACCTATTTTTAAAATGCCAATCGGCAACTATATCTGAAATGCCTATCGGCGCCTATATCTGAAATGCCTATCGGCACCTATTTTTGAAATGCCAATCGGCAACTATATCTGAAATGCCTATCGGCACTTATATCTGAAATGACTATCGGCAATTATTTTTGAAATGCCTATCGGAAACTACATCTGAAATGCCTATCGGAAACTACATCTGAAATGCCTATCAGCACCTATATTTGAAATGCCTATCGGCAACCATATCTGGAATGCTTATCGGCACCTATATTTGAAATGCCTATCGGCTTCTATATCTGAAATGCCTATCGGCACCTATTTTTAAAATGCCAATCGGCAACTATATCTGAAATGCCTATCGGCACCTATATCTGGAATGCCTATCAGCACCTATATTTGAAATGCCTATCGGCAACCATATCTGGAATGCCTATCGGCACCTATATTTGAAATGCCTATCGGCTTTTATATCTGAAATGCCTATCGGCTCCTATTTTTAAAATGCCAATCTGCAACTATATCTGAAATGCCTATCGGCACCTATATCTGAAATGCCTATCGGCACCTATTTTTGAAATGCCTATCGGAAACTACATCTGAAATGCCTATCAGCACCTATATTTGAAATGCCTAACGGCAACCATATCTGGAATGCCAATCGGCACCTATATTTGAAATGCCTATCGGCTTCTATATCTGAAATGCCTATCGGCACCTATTTTTAAAATGCCAATCGGCAACTATATCTGAAATGCCTATCGGCGCCTATATCTGAAATGCCTATCGGCACCTATTTTTGAAATGCCTATCGGAAACTACATCTGAAATGCCTATCAGCACCTATATGTGAAATGCCTATCGGCAACCATATCTGGAATGCCTATCGGCACCTATATTTGAAATGCCTATCGACTTTTATATCTGAAATGCCTATCGGCACCTATTTTTAAAATGCCAATCGGCAACTATATCTAAAGTGCCTAACGGCACCTATATCTGAAATGCCTATCGGCACTTATTTTTGAAATGCCTATCGAAAACTACATCTGAAATGCCTATCAGCACCTATATTTGAAATGCCTATCGGCAACCACATCAGAAATGCCTATCGGCACCTATATCTGAAATGCCTATCGACACCTATATTTGAAATGCCTATCGGCACCTATATTTTAAATGCCTATCGGCAACTATATCTGATATGCCTATCGGCACCTATATCTGAAATGCCTAACGGCACCTATTTTTGAAATGCCTATCGGAAACTACATCTAAAATGCCTTTGGCACCTATTTTTAAAATGCCAATCGGCAACTATATCTGAAATGCCTATCGGCACCTATATCTGAAATGCCTATCGGCACCTATTTTTGAAATGCCTATCAGAAACTACATCTGAAATGCCTATCAGCACCTATATTTGAAATGCCTTTCGGCAACCATATCTGAAATGCCTATCGACACCTATATTTGAAATACCTATCGGCTTCTATATCTGAAATGCCTATCATCACCTATTTTTAAAATGCCAATCGGCAACTATATCTGAAATGCCTATCGGCACCTAAATCTGAAATGCCTATCGGTACCTATTTTTGAAATGCCTATCGGAAGCTACATCTGAAATGCCTATCAGCATTTATATTTGAAATGCCTATCGGCAACCATATCTGGAATGCCTATCGGCACCTATATTTGAAATGCCTATCGGCTTCTATATCTGAAATGCCTATCGGCACCTATTTTTAAAATGCCAATCGGCAACTATATCTGAAATGCCTATCGGCATCTATATCTGAAATGCCTATCGGCGCCTATTTTTGAAATGCCTATCGGAAACTACATCTAAAATGCCTATCAGCACTTATATTTGAAATGCCTATCGGCAACCATATCTGGAATACCTATCGGCACCTATATTTGAAATGCCTATCGGCTTCTATATCTGAAATGCCTATCGGCACCTATTTTTAAAATGCCAATCGTTCACTATATCTGAAATGCCTATCGGCACCTATATCTGAAATGCCTATCGGCACCAATTTTTCAAATGCCTATCGGAAACTACATCTGGAATGCCTATCAGCACCTATATTTGAAATGCCTGTCGGCAACCATATCTGGAATGCCTATCGGCACCTATATTTGAAATGCCTATCGGCTTCTATATCTAAAATGCCTATCGACACCTATTTTTAAAATGCCAATCGGCAACTATATCTGAAATGCCTATCGGCACCTATATCTGAAATGCCTATCGGCACCTATTTTTGAAATGCCTATCGGAAACTACATCTGAAATGCCTATCAGCACCTATATTTGAAATGCCTATCGGCAACCATATCTGAAATGCCTATCTACACCTTTATTTGAAATACCTATCGGCTTCTATATCTGAAATGCCTATCGGCACCTATTTTAAAAATGCCAATCGGCAACTATATCTGAAATGCCTATCGGCACCTATATCTGAAATGCCTATCGGCACCAATTTTTGAAATGGCTATCGGAAACTACATCTGAAATGCCTATCAGCACCTATATTTGAAATGCCTATCGGCAACCATATCTGGAATGCTTATCGGCACCTATATTTGAAATGCCTATCGGCTTCTATATCTGAAATGCCTATCGGCACCCATTTACAAAATGCCAATCGGCAACTATATCTGAAATGCCTATCGGCACCTATATCTGAAATGGCTATCGGCACCTATTTTTGAAATGCCTATCGGAAACTACATCTGAAATGCCTATCAGCACCTATATTTGAAATGCCTATCGGCAACCATATCTGAAATGCCTATCGGCACCTATATTTGAAATGCCTATCGGCTTCTATATCTGAAATGCCTAGCGGCACCTATTTTTAAAATGCCAATCGGCTACTATATCTGAAATGCCTATCGGCACCTATATCTGAAATGCCTATCGGCACCTATTTTCGAAATGCCTATCGGAAACTACATCTGAAATGCCTATCAGCACCTATATTTGAAATGCCTATCGGCAACCATATTTGGAATGCCTATCGGCACCTATATTTGAAATGCCTATCGGCTTCTATATCTGAAATGCCTATCGGCACCTATATCTGAAATGCCTATCGGCACCAATTTTTGAAATGTCTATCGGAAACTACATCTGAAATGGCTATCAGCACCTATATTTGAAAAGCCTATCGGCAACCACATCAGAAATGCCTATCGGCACCTATATCTGAAATGCCTTTCGGCATTTATATCTGAAATGCCTTTTGGCATTTATATCTGAAATGCCTATCGACACCTATATTTAAAATGCCTATCGGCACCTATATTTTAAATGTCTATCGGCAACTATATCTGATATGTCTATCGGCACCTATATCTGAAATGCCTATCGGAAACTACATCTGAAATGCCTATCAGCACCTATATTTGAAATGCCTATCGGCAACCATACCTGGAATGCCTATCGGCACCTATATTTGAAATGCCTATCGGCTTTTATATCTGAAATGCCTATCGGCACCTATTTTTAAAATGCCAATCGGCAACTATATCTGAAATGCCTATCAGCACCTATATCTGAAATGTTTATCGGCACCTATTTTTAAAATGCCTTTCGGAAACTACATCTGAAATGCCTATCTGCTCCTATATTTGAAATGCCTATCGGCAACCATATCTGAAATGCCTATCGACACCTATATTTGAAATACCTATCGGCTTCTATATCTGAAATGCCTATCGGCACTTGTTTTTAAAATGCCAATCGGCAACTATATCTGAAATGCCTATCGGCACCTGTATCTGAAATGCCTATCGGTATCAATTTTTGAAATGCCTATCGGAAACTACATCTAAAATGCCTATCAGCATCTATATTTGAAATGCCTATCGGCAACCATATCTGGAATGCCTATCGGCACCTATATTTGAAATGCCTATCGGCTTCTATATCTGATATGCCTATCGGCACCTATTTTTAAAATGCCAATCGGCAACTATATCTGAAATGCCTATCGGCACCTATATCTGAAATGCCTATCGGCACCTATTTTTGAAATGCCTATCTGAAACTACATCTGAAATGCCTATCAGCACCTATATTTGAAATGCCTATCGGCAACTATATCTGAAATGCCTATCGACACCTATATTTGAAATACCTATTGACTTCTATATATCTGAAATGCCTATCGGCACCTATTTTTAAAATGCCAATCGGTAACTATATCTGAAATGCTTATCGGCTCATATATCTAAAATGCCTATCGGCATCAATTTTTGAAATGCCTATCGACACCTATTTTTAAAATGCCAATCGGCAACTATATCTGAAAGGCCTTTCGGCACCTATATCTGAAATGCCTATCGGTACCTATTTTTGAAATGCCTTTCGGAAACTACATCTGAAATGCCTATCTGCTCCTATATTTGAAATGCCTATCGGCAACCATATCTGAAATGACTATCGGCACCTATATTTGAAATGCCTATCGGCTTCTATATCTGAAATGCCTATCGGCACCTATTTTTAAAATGCCAATCGGTTACTAAATCTGAAATGCCTATCGGCACCTAGATCTGAAATGCCCATCGGCACCTATTTTTGAAATGCCTATCGGAAACTACATCTGAAATGCCTATCAGCACCTATATTTGAAATGCCTATCAACAACCATATCTGGAATGCCTATCGGCACCTATATTTGAAATGCCTATCGGCTTCTATATCTGAAATGCCTATCGGCACCTATTTTTAAAATGCCAATCGGCAGCTATATCTGTAATGCCTATCGGCACCTATATCTGAAATGCCTATCGGCACCTATTTTTGAAATGCCTATCGGAAACTACATCTAAAATGCCTATCAGCACCAATATTTAAAATGCCTATCGGCAACCATATCTTAAATGCCTATCGACACCTATATTTGAAGTACCCATCGGCTTCTATATCCGAAATGCCTATCGGCACCTATTTTTAAAATGCCAATCGGCAACTATATCTGAAATGCCTATCGGCGCCTATATCTGAAATGCCTATCGGCACCAATTTTTGAAATGCCTATCGGAAACTACATCTGAAATGCCTATCAGCACCTATATTTGAAATGCCTATCGGCAACCATATCTGGAATGCCTATCGGCACCTATATTTAAAATGCCTATCGGCTTCTATATCTGAAATGCCTATCGGCACCTATTTTAAAAAATGTTAATCGGCAACTATATCTGTAATGCCTATCGGCACCTATATCTGAAATGCCTATCGGCACCAATTTTTGAAATGCCTATCGGAAACTACATCTGAAATGCCTATCGGAAACTACATCTGAAATGCCTATCAGCACCTATATTTGAAATGCCTATCGGCAACCATATCTGGAATGCCTATCGGCACCTACATTTGAAATGCCTATCGGATTCTATATCTGAAATGCCTATCGGCACCTATTTTTAAAATGCCAATCGGCAACTATATCTGAAATGCCTATCGGCACCTATATCTGAAATGCCTATCGGCACCTATTTTTGAAATGCCTATCGGAAACTACATCTAAAATGCCTATCAGCACCTATATTTGAAATGCCTATCGGCAACCATATCTGGAATGCCTATCGGCACCTATATTTGAAATGCCTATCGGCTTCTATATCTGAAATGCCTATCGGCACCTATTTTTAAAATTCCAATCGGCAACTACATCTGAAATGACTATCAGCACCTTTATTTGAAATGCCTATAGGCAACCACATCAGAAATGCCTATCGGCACCTATATCCGAAATGCCTTTCGGCATTTATATCTGAAATGCCTATCGACACCTATATTTGAAATGCCTATCGGCACCTATATTTTAAATGCTCATCGGCAACTATATCTGATATGCCTATCGGCACCTATATCTGAAATGCCTATCGGCACCTATTTTTGAAATGCCTATCGGAAACTGGATCTAAAATGCCTATCGGCACCTATTTTTAAAATGCCAATCGGCAACTATATCTGAAATACCTATCGGCACCTATATCTGAAATGCCTATCGGCACAAATTTTTGAAATGCCTATCGGAAACTACATCTAAAATGCCTATCAGCACCTATATTTTAAATGCTTATCGGCAACCATATCTGGAATGCCTATCGGCACCTATATTTGAAATGCCTATCGGCTTCTATATCTGTAATGCCTATCGGCACCTATTTTTAAAATGCCAATCGGCAACTATTTCTGAATTGCCTTCGGAAACTACATCTGAAATGCCTATCAGCACCTATATTTGAAATGCCTATCGGCAACCATATCTAGAATGCCTATCGGCACCTTTATTTGAAATGCATATCGGCTTCTAAATCTGAAATGCCTATCGGCACCTATTTTTAAAATGCCAATTGGCAACTATATCTGAAATGCCTATCGGCACCTATATCTGAAATGCCTATCGGCACCTATTTTTGAAATGCCTATCGGAAACTACATCTGAAATGCCTATCAGCACCTATATTTGAAATGCCTATCGGCAACCATATCTGGAATGCCTATCGGCACCAATCTTTGAATTGCCTATTGGCTTCTATAACTGAAATGCCTATCAACACCTATTCTTAAAATGCCAATCGGCAACTATATCTGAAATGCCTATCGGCACCTATATCTGAAATGCCTATCGGCACCTATTTTTGAAATGCCCATCGGAAACCACATCTGAAATGCCTATTAGCACCTATATTTGAAATGCCTATCGGCAACCATATCTGAAATGCCTATCGGCACCTATATCTGAAATGCCTATCGGCACTTATTTTTGAAATGCCTATCGGAAACTACATCTGAAATGCCTATCAGCACCTATTTTTAAAATGCCAATAGGCAACTATATCTAAAATGCCTATTAGCACCTATATTTGAAATGCCTATCGGCAACCATATCTGAAATGCCTATCGACACCTATATTTGAAATACCTATCGGCTTCTATATCTGAAATGCCTATCGGCACCTATTTTTAAAATGCCAATCAGCAACTATATCAGAAATGCCTATCGGCACCTATATTTGAAATGCCTATCGGTACCTATTTTTGAAATACCTATCGAAAACTACATCTGAAATGCCGATCAGCACCTATATTTGAAATGCCTATCGGCCACCACATCAGAAATGCCTATCGGCACCTATATCCGAAATGCCTTTCGGCATTTATATCTGAAATGCCTATCAACACCTATATTTGAAATGCCTATCGGCACCTATATTTTAAATGCCTATCGGCAACTATATCTGATATACCTATCGGCACCTATTTTTAAAATGCCTATCGGAAACTACATCTAAAATGCCTATCGGCACCTATTTTTAAAATGCCAATCGGCAACTATATCTGAAATGCCTATCGGCACCTATATCTGAAATGCCTATCGGCACCTATTTTTGAAATGCCTATCGGAAACTACATCTGAAATGCCTATCAGCACCTATTTTTAAAATGCCAATAGGCAACTATATCTAAAATGCCTATCGGCACCTATATCTGAAATGCCTATCGGCACCTATTTTTGAAATGCCTATCGGAAACTACATCTGAAATGCCTATCAGCACCTATATTTTAAATCCCTATCGGCAACCATATCTGGAATGGCTATCGGCACCTATATTTGAATTGCCTATCGGCTTCTATAACTGAAATGCCTATCGACACCTATTTTTAAAATGCCAATCGGCAACTATATCAGAAATGCCTATCGGCACCTATATCTGAAATGCCTATAGGCACCTATATTTAAAATGGCTATCGGCACCTATATTTTAAATGTCTATCGGCAACTATATCTGATATGCCTATCGGCACCTATATCTGAATAGCCTATCGGCACCAATTTTTGAAATGCCTATCGGAAACTACATCTGAAATGCCTATCAGCACCTATATTTGAAATGCCTATCGGCAACCATACCTGGAATGCCTATCGGCACCTATATTTGAAATGCCTATCGGCTTTTATATCTGAAATGCCTATCGACACCTATATTTAAAATGCCTATCGGCACCTATATTTTAAATGTCTATCGGCAACTATATCTGATATGCCTATCGGCACCTATATCTGAATAGCCTATCGGCACCAATTTTTGAAATGCCTATCGGAAACTACATCTGAAATGCCTATCAGCACCTATATTTGAAATGCCTATCGGCAACCATACCTGGAATGCCTATCGGCACCTATATTTGAAATGCCTATCGGCTTTTATATCTGAAATGCCTATCGGCACCTATTTTTAAAATGCCAATCGGCAACTATATCTGAAATGCCTATCAGCACCTATATCTGAAATGCTTATCGGCACCTATTTTTGAAATGCCTTTCGGAAACTACATCTGAAATGCCTATCTGCTCCTATATTTGAAATGCCTATCGGCAACCATATCTGAAATGCCTATCGACACCTATATTTGAAATACCTATCGGCTTCTATATCTGAAATGCCTATCGGCACCTGTTTTTAAAATGCCAATCGGCAACTATATCTGAAATGCCTATCGGCACCTGTATCTGAAATGCCTATCGGTATCAATTTTTGAAATGCCTATCGGAAACTACATCTAGATTGCCTATCAGCACCTATATTTGAAATGCCTATCGGCAACCATATCTGGAATGCCTATCGGCACCTATATTTGAAATGCCTATCGGCTTCTATATCTGAAATGCCTATCGACACCTATTTTTAAAATGCCAATCGGCAACTATATCTGAAAGGCCTATCGGCACCTATATCTGAAATGCCTATCGGCACCTATTTTTGAAATGCCTATCGGAAACTACATCTGAAATGCCTATCAGCACCTATATTTGAAATGCCTATCGGCAACCATATCATAAATGCCTATCGACACCTATATTTGAAATACCTATCGGCTTCTATATCAGAAATGCCTATCGGCACCTATTTTTAAAATGCCAATCGGCACCTATATCTGAAATGCCTATCGGCACCTGTTTTTAAAATGCCAATCGGCAACTATATCTGAAATGCCTATCGGCACCTATATCTGAAATGCCTATCGGTATCAATTTTTGAAATGCCTATCGGAAACTACATCTAAAATGCCTATCAGCACCTATATTTGAAATGCCTATCGGCAAACATATCTGGAATGCCTATCGGCACCTATATTTGAAATGCCTATCGGCTTCTATATCTGAAATGCCTATCGGAACCTATTTTTAAAATGCCAATCGGCAACTATATCTGAAATGCTTATCGGCACCTATATCTGAAATGCCTATCGGCACCTATTTTTGAAATGCCTATCTGGAACCACATCTGAAATGCCTATCAGCACCTATATTTGAAATGCCTATCGGCAACCATATCTGAAATGCCTATCGACACCTATATTTGAAATACCTATTGACTTCTATATATCTGAAATGCCTATCGGCACCTATTTTTGAAATGCCTATCGGAAACTACATCTAGAATGCCTATCAGCACCTATTTTTGAAATGCCTATCGGCAACCATATCTGGAATGCCTATCGGCACCTATATCTGAAAGGCCTATCGGCACCTATATCTGAAATGCCTATCGGCATCTATTTTTGAAATGCCTATCGGAAACTACATCTGAAATGCCTATCAGCACCTATATTTGAAATGCCTATCGGCAACCTTATCTGAAATGCCTATCGACACCTATATTTGAAATACCTATCGGCTTCTATATCTGAAATGCCTATCGGCACCTATTTTTAAAATGCCATTCGGCAACTATATCTGAAATGCCTATCGGCACCTATATCTGAAATGCCTATCGGCACCAATTTTTGAAATGCCTATCGGAAACTACATCTGAAATGCCTATCAGCACCTATATTTGAAATGCCTATCGGCAACCATATCTGGAGTGCTTATCGGCAACTATATTTGAAATGCCTATCGGCTTCTATATCTGAAATGCCTATCGGCACCTATTTTTAAAATGCCAATCGGCAACTATATCTGAAATGCCTATCGGCACCTATATCTGAAATTTTTATCGGCACCTATTTTTGAAATGCCTATCGGAAACTACATCTGAAATGCCTATCAGCACCTATATTTGAAATGCCTATCGGCAAACATATCTGGAATGCCTATCGGCACCTATATTTGAAATGCCTATCGGCTTCTATATCTGAAATGTTTATCGTCACCTATTTTTAAAATGCCAATCGGCAACTATATCTGAAATGCCTATCGGTACCTATATCTGAAATGCCTATCGGCACTATTTTTGAAATGCCTATCGGAAACTACATCTGAAATGCCTATCAGCACCTATATTTGAAATGCCTATCGGCAAACATATCTGGAATGCCTATCAGCACCTATATTTGAAATGCATATCGGCTTCTATATCTGAAATGCCTATCGGCACCTATTTTTAAAATGCCAATCGGCAACTATATCTGAAATGCCTATCGGCACCTATATCTGAAATGCCTATCGGCACCTATTTTTGAAATGCCTATCGGAAACTACAACTAAAATGCCTATCGGCACCTATTTTTAAAATGCCAATCGGCAACTATATCTGAAATGCCTATCGGCACCTATATCTGAAATGCCTATCGGCACCTATTTTTGAAATGCCTATCGGAAACTACATCTGAAATGCCTATCAGCACCTATATTGAAATGCCTATCGGCAACCATATCTGAAATGCCTATCGACACCTATTTTTGAAATACCTATCGGCTTCTATATCTGAAATGCCTATCGGCACATATTTTTAAAATGCCAATCGGCAACTATATCTGAAATGCCTATCGGCACCTATATCTGAAATGCCTATCGGCACCTATTTTTGAAATGCCTATCGGAAACTACATCTGAAATGCCTATCAGCCCCTATATTTGAAATGCCTATCGGCAACCATATCTGAAATGCCTATCGACACCTATATTTGAAATACCTATCGGCTTCTATATCTGAAATGCCTATCGGCACCTATTTTTAAAATGCCAATCGGCAACTATATCTGAAATGCCTATCGGCACCTATATCCGAAATGCCTTTCGGCATTTATATCTGAAATGCCTATCGACACCTATATTTGAAATGCCTATCGGCACCTATATTTGAATTGCCTATCGGCTTCTATAACTGAAATGCCTATCGACACCTATTTTTAAAATGCCAATCGGCAACTATATCTGAAATGCCTATCGGCACCTATATCTGAAATGCCTATCGGCACCTATTTTTGAAATGCCTATCGGAAACTACAACTAAAATGCCTATCGGCACCTATTTTTAAAATGCCAATCGGCAACTATATCTGAAATGCCTATCGGCACCTATTTTTGAAATGCCTATCGGAAACTACATCTGAAATGCCTATCAGCACCTATATTTGAAATGCCTATCGGCAACCATATCTGAAATGCCTATCGACACCTATATTTGAAATACCTATCGGCTTCTATATCTGAAATGCCTATCGGCACCTATTTTTAAAATGCCAATCGGCAACTATATCTGATATGCCTATCGGCACCTATATCTGAAATGCCTATCGGCACCTATTTTTGAAATGCCTATCGGAAACTACAACTAAAATGCCTATCGGCACCTATTTTTAAAATGCCAATCGGCAACTATATCTGAAATGCCTATCGGCACCTATATCTGAAATGCCTATCGGCACCTATTTTTGAAATGCCTATCGGAAACTACATCTGAAATGCCTATCAGCACCTATATTGAAATGCCTATCGGCAACCATATCTGAAATGCCTATCGACACCTATTTTTGAAATACCTATCGGCTTCTATATCTGAAATGCCTATCGGCACATATTTTTAAAATGCCAATCGGCAACTATATCTGAAATGCCTATCGGCACCTATATCTGAAATGCCTATCGGCACCTATTTTTGAAATGCCTATCGGAAACTACATCTGAAATGCCTATCAGCCCCTATATTTGAAATGCCTATCGGCAACCATATCTGAAATGCCTATCGACACCTATATTTGAAATACCTATCGGCTTCTATATCTGAAATGCCTATCGGCACCTATTTTTAAAATGCCTATCGGCAACTATATCTGAAATGCCTATCGGCACCTATATCCGAAATGCCTTTCGGCATTTATATCTGAAATGCCTATCGACACCTATATTTGAAATGCCTATCGGCACCTATATTTGAATTGCCTATCGGCTTCTATAACTGAAATGCCTATCGACACCTATTTTTAAAATGCCAATCGGCAACTATATCTGAAATGCCTATCGGCACCTATATCTGAAATGCCTATCGGCACCTATTTTTGAAATGCCTATCGGAAACTACAACTAAAATGCCTATCGGCACCTATTTTTAAAATGCCAATCGGCAACTATATCTGAAATGCCTATCGGCACCTATTTTTGAAATGCCTATCGGAAACTACATCTGAAATGCCTATCAGCACCTATATTTGAAATGCCTATCGGCAACCATATCTGAAATGCCTATCGACACCTATATTTGAAATACCTATCGGCTTCTATATCTGAAATGCCTATCGGCACCTATTTTTAAAATGCCAATCGGCAACTATATCTGATATGCCTATCGGCACCTATATCTGAAATGCCTATCGGCACCTATTTTTGAAATGCCTATCGGAAACTACAACTAAAATGCCTATCGGCACCTATTTTTAAAATGCCAATCGGCAACTATATCTGAAATGCCTATCGGCACCTATATCTGAAATGCCTATCGGCACCTATTTTTGAAATGCCTATCGGAAACTACATCTGAAATGCCTATCAGCACCTATATTTGAAATGCCTGTCGGCAACCATATCTGAAATGCCTATCGACACCTATATTTGAAATACCTATCGGCTTTTATATCTGAAATGCCTATCGGCACCTATTTTTAAAATGCCAATCGGCAGCTATATCTGAAATGCCTATCGGCACCTATATCTGAAATGCCTATCGGTACCTATTTTTGAAATGCCTTTCGGATCCTACATCTGAAATGCCTATCTGCTCCTATATTTGAAATGCCTATCGGCAACCATATCTGAAATGCCTATCGACACCTATATTTGAAATACCTATCGGCATCTATATCTGAAATGCCTATCGGCACCTGTTTTTAAAATGCCAATCGGCAACTATATCTGAAATGCCTATCAAAACCTATATCTGAATTGCCTATCGGCATCAATTTTTGAAATGCCTATCGGAAACTACATCTAAAATGCCTATCAGCACCTATATTTGAAATGCCTATCGGCAACCATATCTGGAATGCCTATCGGCACCTATATTTGAAATGCCTATCGGCTCCTATATCTGAAATGCCTATCGGCACCTATTTTTAAAATGCAAATTGGCAACTATATCTGAAATGCCTATCGGCACCTATATCTGAAATGCCTATCGGCACCTATTTTTGAAATGCCTATCGGAAACTACATCTGAAATGCCTATCAGCACCTATATTTGATATGCCTATCGGCAACCATATCTGGAATGCTTATCGGCACCTATACTTGAAATGCCTATCGGTTTCTATATCTGAAATGCCTATCGGCACCTATTTTTAAAATGCCAATCGGCAAATATATTTGAAATGCCTATCGGCACCTATATCTGAAATGCCTATCGGCACCTATTTTTGAAATCCCTATCGGAAACTACATCTGTAATGCCTATCAGCACCTATATTTGAAATGCCTATCGGCAACCATATCTGAAATGCCTATCGACACCTATATTTGAAATACCTATCGGCTTCTATATCTGAAATGCCTATCGGCACCTATTTTTAAAATGCCAATCGGTAACTATATCTGAAATGCCTATCAGCACCTATATCTGAAATGCCTATCGGCACCAATTTTTAAAATGCCTATCGGAAACTACATCTGGAATGCCTATCAGCACCTATATTTGAAATGCCTATCGGCAACCATATCTGGAAAGCCTATCGGCACGTATATTTGAAATGCCTATCAGCTTCTATATCTGAAATGCCTATCGACACCTATTTTTAAAATGCCAATCGGCAACTATATCTGAAATGCCTATCGGCACTTATATCTGAAATGCCTATCGGCACCTATTTTTGAAATGCCTATCGGAAACTACATCTGAAATGCCTATCAGCACCTATATTTGAAAAGCCTATCGGCAACCATATCTGAAATGCCTATCGACACATATTTAAAATACCTATCGGCTTCTATATCTGAAATGCCTATCGGCACCTATTTTTAAAATGCCAATCGGCAACTATATCTGTAATGCCTATCGGCACCTATATCTGAAATGCCTATCGGCACCTATGTTTGAAATGCCCATCGGCACCTATTTTTGAAATGCCTATCGAAAACTACATCTGAAATGCCTATCAGCACCTATATTTGAAATGCCTATCGGCAACCACATCAGGAATGCCTATCGGCACCTATATCTGAAATGCCTTTCGACATTTATATCTGAAATGCCTATCGACACCTATATTTGAAATGCCTATCGGCACCTATATTTTAAATCCCTATCGGCAACTATATCTGATATGCCTATCAGCACCTATATCTGAAATGCCTATCGGCACCTATTTTTGAAATGCCTATCGGAAACTACATCTAAAATGCCTATCGGCACCTATTTTTAAAATGCCAATCGGCAACTATATCTGAAATGCCTATCGGCACCTATATCTGAAATGCCTATCGGCACCTATTTTTGAAAAGCCTATCGGAAACTACATCTGAAATGCCTATCAGCACCTATATTTGAAATGCCTATCGGCAACCATATCTGAAATGCCTATCGACACCTATATTTGAAATACCTATCGGCTTCTATATCTGAAATGTCTATCGGCACCTATTTTTAAAATGCCAGTCGGCAACTATATCTGAAATGCCTATCGACACCTATGTTTGAAATGCCTATCGGCACCTATATTTTAAATGCCTATCGGCAACTATATCTGATATGCCTATCGGCACCTATATCTAAAATGCCTATCGGCACCTATTTTTGAAATGCTTATCGGAAACTACATCTAAAATGCCTATCGGTACCTATTTTTAAAATGGCTATCGGCAACTATATCTGAAATGCCTATCGGCACCTATATCTTGTAACATAATTTTTATAACGTACATTGAACTAACTATACATATTTTTTTTTCTCTTGTAACAGCTAAATTATATCATGTCCTTTTTATTTTATTATGTAATCATTTTTGTTTTATTTAAAATGTTGTAAAATTTAAAAAGTCAGTTTCAACTTAGATTTCAATAAACGAATATTAAAAATATTTAAACATCTAATTATTATTTTAATCTCAATCTGATAGTGAAAATACAAAATCAAAATAAAATTATTTCACTAAATTTAACAGATTAACAGATTTAAAAGAATAAAATTAAAATAAAATTTGAAAACTAAAATATATATATTTTTTTTAAAACATATTTAAAAAAAAAATTAAATCGATCACGGCAAGTAACCGGTGCGTTACAAATGGTAGCAGAACATAGTTTTATGAAGAAATAATATTTAAATCAAATAATAATTTATATTTATTAAATAGTTTTCGTGGAGCATAATGCCGATGAATCATAGTCCAACAAGAAGACGTCCACCTACTCGATCAAATCCAATCGACGAACAAAAAGAAGAACCAAAAGACAAAAATCAACCGAAGGTTTCTGAAATGGGTAAGGCAACAAACATACAACTTCCAAATTTTGACGAATATCAGCAGTATTCAAGATTACATCAAAATTCAGATTTGGCAATTTTGCAAATCAGTATGACTACAACTGTTACATCATCTTCAAATACTGAAATGCATTATACAACCGCTGGATTTACACAACCTTTGAATACAATTCAATCTGACAAGACGTTAAATTCAAATCAAGTATTTTCTACTGCTTTTGAAAAATTAGATATTAATACAAATAAAACAAATCAAAATACTGCTGCAAATCGGATTTCTCCTAGACCTACTGAATACCAATACCAACAATTAGTACAAGCAGCGATCGTAAATACTAATCTATTGACGCAACTGCACGATAATTTATTAGATAACAAGTCAACTTCGCAGAATCATTTACATCGAAATTTATTTCCAAAATTTTTGCCGGATATTAACAAATTAATTTCATCAGTACCTCAAACAGATGGCACAGAACCTAACGAATTTTTAAATTTTTTGGTTGAAATTGAAAAGATTATTAATTTACAAATAATACCTCCATCATGTTTAATGGAAGGTTTAATTACGCATGTTCATGGAGCACTTCGTAAATGGTTAGCATCTACATCCCTGCAATACAGAGATAATTGGAACCAATGTAAAAACAACATGTTGACTTATTTTCTATCACGTCAACAAATAAGCCGTTTGATACGTACGCATGTCTTTAGATTACAAAGAACTGACGAATCTTTAGCAACATACGCTGAAGACTTGAGAATGCGAGCTTGTGCTCTGAATTACACCAATCGCGATGAAGAAATTCTAATACACATTTGGGATTCTGCAACATCTAAATATTTAAATAAAATTTGCACTCTGGACGTTCCGTCATCGTTTGAAAATCTTTTTCAAATCGCTCGTCAAATTGATGAAGCCACTCTTCGCCTGGATGAAGCTAATCTACGCGAAGCTGATGCGAAACTATCAACGTGCAAACCTACACGAACTCCGACTACAAAAAACTAAGTGACGTCGTCAAATTGAAAAATATATCGCAATCAAAACGAGATTATTTTTCAAAATTGACGACGAAGAACAAATTACACAATAATTATCAAAATAAAATACCTTTTATCGACATCAGTATTGGCCGTAACAAATTTTCCGCTTTAATTGATACGGGAGCTTCGACTAATTTAATTGACCAAAATTCACTGAATGAAATAAAGAAATCACAGAAAATTTATGAGCGCAAGATACGACATACTACAATTACTTTAGGAAACGGTTCCTGTTGTATTGTGAAAAAAGCTGTTGAAATTGTTATTAAAATTTCTAAACTAACATGGAAAATGAAATTTCTTATTCTAAACAAATTATCATTTCCTATTGTAATCGGGAACGCCAGTCTTCGCAAAACTCAAGCAATTATTGATTACTCACGATCTCAAGTACATTTTGACTTTTGTAAAGTATCTGTACCTATAAAGTTTAAATCGCCGAATGATTTCAATGATGTTTTTAATTTGATGATTGAACAGCAATTTGATGATTGAACAGCAATTTAATTTGAAGCCAGAACAACATCAAAAGTTGGACTTATTATTGTCAAGCTTTTCTGATGTACTGACAGACAGAATCGGTCACGCTCACAAGTACAAAATGAAGATCCATATGCGTGATAAAATTCCAGTTTACAGAAGCCCTTATCCGATGCCACCACCGAAAGCTGCACAAATGCAACAATATTTGACAAAACTTCAAAAGGACGGAGTGATCGAGAAATGCGTATCGCCGTATGCATCACCTGCCTTCATTTTAAAAAAGAAAGATGGTACTCCACGACTCGTTGTAGATTATCGAATGGTGAACAAACACATTGTCTTCGATCCGTATCCTAGTCCAAGATTGGATGAATTGTTCCAATGTTTACATGGATCTGTCGTTTTTTCAACAATAGATCTCACTTCAGCGTTTTTCCAAGTGCCGCTTACAGAAGATTCGAAAAATGTCACAGCTTTTGTTGTTCCATGGGGACAGTATCGTTTCACGCATGCGCCACAAGGACTTTCTACATCACCTCAAGGACTGAATAGAATTATACTCGACATCTTTGGAGACCTAAAATATGACTATTGTTTACCATATTTAGATGATCTGCTAATTCATAGTCCATCTATTGAAAGCCATTTTGAACACCTCAATGAAGTTTTCAGACGCTTACGAGAGACCGGTCTAACAGCAAATCCAAAGAAATCAAAGTTTTTCTTTTCAAAATTGAAGTATCTTGGACACGTAATATCTAAAGATGGTTTACAATTAGATCCTGAACGTGTACAATCGATTAATGACATTCCAGTTCCACGTAACATCAAACAGCTGCGATCATTTATTGGACTAGCTTCATTTTTCGGAAAATTTATTACTAACTTTGCTGAAATTTGCGCTCCGCTCAACAACTTGAAGAAAAAGGGCGTAAAATTCAAATTCACGGATGAACAAATAACCGCTTTCAAGGAAATTAAATCTAAATTAGTCTCGGCACCTGTACTGAAATTCCCCGACTTTAAAAAAGAATTCGTATTAAGATGTGACAGTAGCGATATTGCGATAGGTGCAGTATTGTTGCAAAGTTATGATGGTAACTTATTACCTGTAGCTTATGCGTCGCGTAAACTTACAGATCCTGAAAAGCGTCTGATTATTTATGAAAGAGAGTGTTTGGCATTAGTATGGTCCGTTCAACGATTTCGAGACTACTTACAACATAGTAAATTTATTGTTCAAACTGACAACGCAGCTCTCAATTGGTTATATAACTCACCAAAAGCTTGTGGTAAGACTGCAAGATGGCTGTTGACTCTATCTAATTTTGAATTCGACGTTATGCACATTAGTGGCAAACTGAATACAGTTGCAGACGCTCTGTCACGCTTATACGAAGAAGACAATACTGATGAAGATATTGTAACGGAAAAATGTCAAGAGCAATTCAACATTCTCACACAAATACCCGAAGTTTTTCCATCGATCAAGAAACACCAAGAAGACGACCCATATACACAAGGCATCGTTCAGCAAATAAAAGCTGGAAACGGTGTAAAAGACTTTGTTATATGCGGCGGTTTATTGTGTAAGATTGTTGGAAAACATCGTAAGCGACGAATTTTCTTACCTGAAAATTTACGTCCACTAATAAAATATTATTTTCACGACTCGGAGTTGACTGCGCATGGAGGAATAACAAAAACTTATCGATCAATTGCTCGAAGATATTACTGGCCTCGCATGTATGAAGAGATTAGAGACTACGTGGGTTCATGCGAAATCTGCCAGCGCGTTAAACCATCGCAGCATCCTGTTGGCGCACCAATGGCATCAAAACTTCCACGCTATCCTTGGTCATCTGTACATTGCGATTATGTTGGCCCTATGTCGATCAGTTCGAAGAAAAATCGCTATTGTTTGGTTTGCGTTGATACCTACAGCAAATTTATTCAGGTCATACCGACAACACGATGCACGTCTAATGTCACCGTACGTGTTTTAGAAGATATTTGGTATCAATTTGGCCCTCCAACTGCTATTTGTACGGATAATGCTCGCAATTTTACATCACGGGAATTCAAAGAAATGTGTTTACGATGGGGTTGTAAACATATTCTTACATCTCCCTACAACCCGAAGGCAAATAACGCTGAGCGAATCAACAAAGTTTTGATTGGTGGATTGTCGGCCCTTTTAAAACAATATGCTGCGAAACATAATGCATGGGATCGTTTTGTTAAGTCAGTAGTCTATGCGTACAACTCATCGACAAATGAAACTACTGGATGTACACCGGCGTCAATATTTTTAAGAAGAGAATTGCTCAATCCCTTGGATAATTTATGGGGTATACACAAGATTATCGAACGAGACAAAATTCCACCAAAAACTAAAATTGACGAATTTATTGAAAATTCTTTACGTAGAAGACAGCATTATTATAATTCAAGAAAACCTGCAAGTCATCCATTTCGAGTAGGCAGTCTTGTTTTACAAAAATTAATCCGTCGATCTATTCCCGGCATAGCTTCACGGAAGTTTACACCAAGATGGTCCGACGTCCGACGAATCATACGATTTTCAAGTCCTGTCAGTGTGGTGTTACGAGATGACAACACTGGAAGAATCTATCGTTCTCACATTGACCACATTCGTCCGTATCGTCAACGTCGTCGCCATTAAAATTTTTATATGTATTTTTTTTGTCATTATTTTTATTTATTTACATATATATTTTTTTTTTGCAAAGGGTTGTCGCCTGTAACATAATTTTTATAACGTACATTGAACTAACTATACATATTTTTTTTTCTCTTGTAACAGCTAAATTATATCATGTCCTTTTTATTTTATTATGTAATCATTTTTGTTTTATTTAAAATGTTGTAAAATTTAAAAAGTCAGTTTCAACTTAGATTTCAATAAACGAATATTAAAAATATTTAAACATCTAATTATTATTTTAATCTCAATCTGATAGTGAAAATACAAAATCAAAATAAAATTATTTCACTAAATTTAACAGATTAACAGATTTAAAAGAATAAAATTAAAATAAAATTTGAAAACTAAAATATATATATTTTTTTTAAAACATATTTAAAAAAAAATTAAATCGATCACGGCAAGTAACCGGTGCGTTACAATCTGAAATGCCTATCGGCACCTATTTTTGAAATGCCTATCGGAAAATACATCCGAAATGCGTATCAGCACCTATATTTGAAATCCCTATCGGCAACCATATCTGGAATGCCTATCGGCACCTATATTTGAAATGCCTATCGGCTTCTATATCTGAAATGCCTATCTGCACCTATTTTTAAAATGCCAATTGGCAACTATATCTGAAATGCTTATCGGCACCTATATCTGAAATGCCTATCGGCACCTATTTTTGAAATGCCTATCGTAAACTACATCTGAAATGCCTATCAGCACCTATATTTGAAATGCCTATCGGACACCATATCTGGAATGCCTATCGGCACCTATATTTGAAATGCCTATCGGCTTCTATATCTGAAATGCCTATCGGCACCTATTTTTAAAATGCCAATCGGCAACTATATCAGTAATGCCTATCGGCACCTATATCTGAAATGCCTATCGGCACCTATTTTTGAAATGCCTATCGGAAACTACATCTGAAATGCCTATCAGCACCTATATTTGAAATGCCCATTGGCAACCATATCTGAAATGCCTATCGACACCTATATTTGAAATACCTATCGGCTTCTATATCTGAAATGCCTATCGGCACCTATTTTTAAAATGCCAATCGGCAACTATATCTGAAATGCCTATCGGCACTTATATCTGAAATGACTATCGGCACCTATTTTTGAAATGCCTTTTGGAAACTACATCTGAAATGCCTATCAGCACCTATATTTGAAATGTCTATCGGCTTCTATATCTGAAATGCCTATCTGCACCTATTTTTAAAATGCCAATTGGCAACTATATCTGAAATGCTTATCGGCACCTATATCTGAAATGCCTATCGGCACCTATTTTTGAAATGCCTATCGGAAACTACATCTAAAATGCCTATCAGCACTTATATTTGAAATGCCTATCGGCAACCATATCTGGAATACCTATCGGCACCTATATTTGAAATGCCTATCGGCTTCTATATCTGAAATGCCTATCGGCACCTATTTTTAAAATGCCAATCGTTCACTATATCTGAAATGCCTATCGGCACCTATATCTGAAATGCCTATCGGCACCAATTTTTGAAATGCCTATCGGAAACTACATCTGGAATGCCTATCAGCACCTATATTTGAAATGCCTGTCGGCAACCATATCTGAAATGCCTATCGGCACCTATATTTGAAATGCCTATCGGCTTCTATATCTAAAATGCCTATCGACACCTATTTTTAAAATGCCAATCGGCAACTATATCTGAAATGCCTATCGGCACCTATATCTGAAATGCCTATCGGCACCTATTTTTGAAATGCCTATCGGAAACTACATCTGAAATGCCTATCAGCACCTATATTTGAAATGCCTATCGGCAACCATATCTGAAATGCCTATCTACACCTTTATTTGAAATACCTATCGGCTTCTATATCTGAAATGCCTATCGGCACCTATTTTAAAAATGCCAATCGGCAACTATATCTGAAATGCCTATCGGCACCTATATCTGAAATGCCTATCGGCACCAATTTTTGAAATGGCTATCGGAAACTACATCTGAAATGCCTATCAGCACCTATATTTGAAATGCCTATCGGCAACCATATCTGGAATGCTTATCGGCACCTATATTTGAAATGCCTATCGGCTTCTATATCTGAAATGCCTATCGGCACCCATTTACAAAATCCCAATCGGCAACTATATCTGAAATGCCTATCGGCACCTATATCTGAAATGGCTATCGGCACCTATTTTTGAAATGCCTATCGGAAACTACATCTGAAATGCCTATCAGCACCTATATTTGAAATGCCTATCGGCAACCATATCTGAAGTGCCTATCGGCACCTATATTTGAAATGCCTATCGGCTTCTATATCTGAAATGCCTAGCGGCACCTATTTTTAAAATGCCAATCGGCTACTATATCTGAAATGCCTATCGGCACCTATATCTGAAATGCCTATCGGCACCTATTTTCGAAATGCCTATCGGAAACTACATCTGAAATGCCTATCAGCACCTATATTTGAAATGCCTATCGGCAACCATATTTGGAATGCCTATCGGCACCTATATTTGAAATGCCTATCGGCTTCTATATCTGAAATGCCTATCGGCACCTATATCTGAAATGCCTATCGGCACCAATTTTTGAAATGTCTATCGGAAACTACATCTGAAATGGCTATCAGCACCTATATTTGAAAAGCCTATCGGCAACCACATCAGAAATGCCTATCGGCACCTATATCTGAAATGCCTTTCGGCATTTATATCTGAAATGCCTTTTGGCATTTATATCTGAAATGCCTATCGACACCTATATTTAAAATGCCTATCGGCACCTATATTTTAAATGTCTATCGGCAACTATATCTGATATGCCTATCGGCACCTATATCTGAAATGCCTATCGGAAACTACATCTGAAATGCCTATCAGCACCTATATTTGAAATGCCTATCGGCAACCATACCTGGAATGCCTATCGGCACCTATATTTGAAATGCCTATCGGCTTTTATATCTGAAATGCCTATCGGCACCTATTTTTAAAATGCCAATCGGCAACTATATCTGAAATGCCTATCAGCACCTATATCTGAAATGTTTATCGGCACCTATTTTTAAAATGCCTTTCGGAAACTACATCTGAAATGCCTATCTGCTCCTATATTTGAAATGCCTATCGGCAACCATATCTGAAATGCCTATCGACACCTATATTTGAAATACCTATCGGCTTCTATATCTGAAATGCCTATCGGCACTTGTTTTTAAAATGCCAATCGGCAACTATATCTGAAATGCCTATCGGCACCTGTATCTGAAATGCCTATCGGTATCAATTTTTGAAATGCCTATCGGAAACTACATCTAAAATGCCTATCAGCATCTATATTTGAAATGCCTATCGGCAACCATATCTGGAATGCCTATCGGCACCTATATTTGAAATGCCTATCGGCTTCTATATCTGATATGCCTATCGGCACCTATTTTTAAAATGCCAATCGGCAACTATATCTGAAATGCCTATCGGCACCTATATCTGAAATGCCTATCGGCACCTATTTTTGAAATGCCTATCTGAAACTACATCTGAAATGCCTATCAGCACCTATATTTGAAATGCCTATCGGCAACTATATCTGAAATGCCTATCGACACCTATATTTGAAATACCTATTGACTTCTATATCTGAAATGCCTATCGGCACCTATTTTTAAAATGCCAATCGGCAACTATATCAGTAATGCCTATCGGCACCTATATCTGAAATGCCTATCGGCACCTATTTTTGAAATGCCTATCGGAAACTACATCTGAAATGCCTATCAGCACCTATATTTGAAATGCCCATTGGCAACCATATCTGAAATGCCTATCGACACCTATATTTGAAATACCTATCGGCTTCTATATCTGAAATGCCTATCGGCACCTATTTTTAAAATGCCAATCGGCAACTATATCTGAAATGCCTATCGGCACTTATATCTGAAATGACTATCGGCACCTATTTTTAAATGCCTTTTGGAAACTACATCTGAAATGCCTATCAGCACCTATATTTGAAATGCCTATCGGCTTCTATATCTGAAATGCCTATCTGCACCTATTTTTAAAATGCCAATTGGCAACTATATTTGAAATGCTTATCGGCACCTATATCTGAAATGCCTATCGGCACCTATTTTTGAAATGCCTATCGGAAACTACATCTGAAATGCCTATCAGCACCTATATTTGAAATGCCTATCGGACACCATATCTGGAATGCCTATCGGCACCTATATTTGAAATGCCTATCGGCTTCTATATCTGAAATGCCTATCGGCACCTATTTTTAAAATGCCAATCGGCAACTATATCAGTAATGCCTATCGGCACCTATATCTGAAATGCCTATCGGCACCTATTTTTTAAATGCCTATCGGAAACTACATCTGAAATGCCTATCAGCACCTATATTTGAAATGCCCATTGGCAACCATGTCTGAAATGCCTATCGACACCTATATTTGAAATACCTATCGGCTTCTATATCTGAAATGCCTATCGGCACCTATTTTTAAAATGCCAATCGGCAACTATATCTGAAATGCCTATCGGCACTTATATCTGAAATGACTATCGGCACCTATTTTTGAAATGCCTATCGGAAACTACATCTGAAATGCCTATCAGCACCTATATTTGAAATGCCTATCGGCAACCATATCTGGAATGCTTATCGGCACCTATATTTGAAATGCCTATCGGCTTCTATATCTGAAATGCCTATCGGCACCTATTTTTAAAATGCCAATCGGCAACTATATCTGAAATGCCTATCGGCACCTATATCTGGAATGCCTATCAGCACCTATATTTGAAATGCCTATCGGCAACCATATCTGGAATGCCTATCGGCACCTATATTTGAAATGACTATCGGCTTTTATATCTGAAATGCCTATCGGCTCCTATTTTTAAAATGCCAATCGGCAACTATATCTGAAATGCCTATCGGCACCTATATCTGTAATGCCTATCGGCACCTATTTTTTAAATGCCTATCGGAAACTACATCTGAAATGCCTATCAGCACCTATATTTGAAATGCCTAACGGCAACCATAACTGGAATGCCTATCGGCACCTATATTTGAAATGCCTATCGGCTTCTATATCTGAAATGCCTATCGGCACCTATTTTTAAAATGCCAATCGGCAACTATATCTGTAATGCCTATCGGCACCTATATCTGAAATGCCTATCGGCACCTATTTTTGAAATGCCTATCGAAAACTACATCTGAAATGCCTATCAGCACCAATATTTGAAATGCCTATCGGCAACCATATCTGAAATGCCTATCGACACCTATATTTGAAATAACTATCGGCTTCTATATCTGAAATGCCTATCGGCACCTATTTTTAAAATGCCAATCGGCAACTATATCTGAAATGCCTATCGGCACCTATATCTGAAATGCCTATCGGCACCTATATCTGAAATGCCTATCGGCACCAATTTTTGAAATGCCTAAAGGAAACTACATCTGAAATGCCTATCAGCACCTATATTTGAAATGCCTAACGGCAACCATAACTGGAATGCCTATCGGCACCTATATTTGAAATGCCTATCGGCTTCTATATCTGAAATGCCTATCGGCACCTATTTTTAAAATGCCAATCGGCAACTATATCTGTAATGCCTATCGGCACCTATATCTGAAATGCCTATCGGCACCTATTTTTGAAATGCCTATCGAAAACTACATCTGAAATGCCTATCAGCACCAATATTTGAAATGCCTATCGGCAACCATATCTGAAATGCCTATCGACACCTATATTTGAAATAACTATCGGCTTCTATATCTGAAATGCCTATCGGCACCTATTTTTAAAATGCCAATCGGCAACTATATCTGAAATGCCTATCGGCACCTATATCTGAAATGCCTATCGGCACCTATATCTGAAATGCCTATCGGCACCAATTTTTGAAATGCCTAAAGGAAACTACATCTGAAATGCCTATCAGCACCTAAATTTGAAATGCCTATCGGCAACCATATCTGAAATGCCTATCGACACCTATATTTGAAATACCTATCGGCTTCTATATCTGAAATGCCTATCGGCACCTATTTTTAAAATGCCAATTGGGAACTATATCTGAAATGCCTATCGGCACCTATATCTGAAATGCCTATCGGCACCTATTTTTGAAATGCCTATCGGAAACTACATCTGAAATGCCTATCAGCACCTATATTTGAAATGCCTATCGGCAACCATATCTGGAATGCCTATCGGCACCTATATTTGAAATGCCTATCGGCTTCTATATCTGAATTGCCTATCGGCACCTATTTTTAAAATGCCAATCGGCAACTATATCTGTAATGCCTATCGGCACCTATATCTGAAATGCCTATCGGCACCTATTTTTGAAATGCCTATCGGAAACTACATCTGAAATGCTTATCAGCACCTATATTTGAAATGCCTATTGGCAACCATATCTGAAATGCCTATCGACACCTATATTTGAAATGCCTATCGGCTTCTATATCTGAAATGCCTATCGGCACCTATTTTTAAAATGCCAATCGGCAACTATATCTGAAATGCCTATCGGCACCTATATCTGAAATGCCTATTGGCACCTATTTTTGAAATGCCTATCGGAAACTACATCTGAAATGCCTATCAGCACCTATATTTGAAATGCCTATCGGCAACCATATTTGGAATGCCTATCGGCACCTATTTTTAAAATGCCAATCGGCTACTATATCTGAAATGCCTATCGGCACCTATATTTGAAATGCCTATCGGCTTCTATATCTGAAATGCCTATCGGCACCTATTTTTAAATTGCCTATCGAAAACTACATCTGAAATGCCTATTAGCACCAATATTTGAAATGCCTATCGGCAACCATATCTGAAATGCCTATCGACACCTATATTTGAAATACCTATCGGCTTCTATATCTGAAATGCCTATCGGCACCTATGTTTAAAATGCCAATCGGCAACTATATCTGAAATGCCTATCGGCACCTATATCTGAAATGCCTATCGGCAGCAATTTTTGAAATGCCTAAAGGAAACTACATCTGAAATGCCTATCAGCACCTAAATTTGAAATGCCTATCGGCAACCATTTCTGGAATGCCTATCGGCACCTATATTTGAAATGCCTATCGGCTTCTATATCTGAAATGCCTATCGGCACCTATTTTTAAAATGCCAATCGGCAACTATATCTGAAATGCCTATCGGCGCCTATATCTGAAATGCCTATCGGCACCTATTTTTAAAATGCCTATCGGAAACTACATCTGAAATGCCTATCAGCACCTATATTTGAAATGCCTATCGGCAACCATATCTGAAATGCCTATCGGCACCTATATTTGAAATGCCTATCGACTTCTATATCTGAAATGCCTAGCGGCACCTATTTTTATAATGCCAATCGGCTACTATATCTGAAATGCCTATCGGCACCTATATCTGAAATGCCTATCGGCACCTATTTTTGAAATGCCTATCGGAAACTACATCTGAAATGCCTATCAGCACCTATATTTGAAATGCCTATCGGCAACCATATTTGGAATGCCTATCGGCACCTATATTTGAAAGGCCTATCGGCTTCTATATCTGAAATGCCTATCGGCACCTATATCTGAAATGCCTATCGGCACCAATTTTTGAAATGTCTATCGGAAACTACATCTGAAATGGCTATCAGCACCTATATTTGAAAAGCCTATCGGCAACAACATCAGAAATGCCTATCGGCACCTATATCTGAAATGCCTTTCGGCATTTATATCTGAAATGCCTTTCGGCATTTATATCTGAAATGCCTATCGACACCTATATTTAAAATGCCTAACGGCACCTATATTTTAAATGTCTATCGGCAACTATATCTGATATGCCTATCGGCACCTATATCTGAAATGCCTATCGGCACCAATTTTTGAAATGCCTATCGGAAACTACATCTGAAATGCCTATCAGCACCTATATTTGAAATGCCTATCGGCAACCATACCTGGAATGCCTATCGGCACCTATATTTGAAATGCCTATCGGCTTTTATATCTGAAATGCCTATCGGCACCTATTTTTAAAATGCCAATCGGCAACTATATCTGAAATGCCTATCAGCACCTATATCTGAAATGCTTATCGGCACCTATTTTTGAAATGCCTTTCGGAAACTACATCTGAAATGCCTATCTGCTCCTATATTTGAAATGCCTATCGGCAACCATATCTGAAATGCCTATCGACACCTATATTTGAAATACCTATCGGCTTCTATATCTGGAATGCCTATCGGCACCTATTTTTAAAATGCCAATCGGTAACTATATCTGAAATGCTTATCGGCTTATATATCTAAAATGCCTATCGGCACCAATTTTTGAAATGCCTATCGGAAACTACGTCTAGAATGCCTATCAGCACCTATATTTGAAATGCCTATCGGCAACCATATCTGGAATGCCTATCGGCACCTATATTTGAAATGCCTATCGGCTTCTATATCTGAAATGCCTATCGACACCTATTTTTAAAATGCCAATCGGCAACTATATCTGAAAGGCCTATCGGCACCTATATCTGAAATGCCTATCGGCACCTATTTTTGAAATGCGTATCGGAAACTACATCTGAAATGCCTATCAGCACCTATATTTGAAATGCCTATCGGCAACCATATCATAAATGCCTATCGACACCTATATTTGAAATACCTATCGGCTTCTATATCTGGAATGCCTATCGGCACCTATTTTTAAAATGCCAATCGGCACCTATATCTGAAATGCCTATCGGCACCTGTTTTTAAAATGCCAATCGGCAACTATATCTGGAATGCCTATCGGCACCTATATTTGAAATGCCTATCGGCTTCTATATCTGAAATGCCTATCGGCACCTATTTTTAAAATGCCAATCGGCAACTATATCTGAAATGCCTATCGGCACCTATATCTGAAATGCCTATCGGCACCTATTTTTGAAATGCCTATCTGAAACTACATCTGAAATGCCAATCAGCACCTATATTTGAAATGCCTATCGGCAACCATATCTGAAATGCCTATCGACACCTATATTTGAAATACCTATTGACTTCTATATATCTGAAATGCCTATCGGCACCTATTTTTAAAATGCCAATCGGTAACTATATCTGAAATGCTTATCGGCTCATATATCTAAAATGCCTATCGGTACCAATTTTTGAAATGCCTATCGGAAACTACATCTAGAATGCCTATCAGCACCTATATTTGAAATGCCTATCGGCAGCCATATCTGGAATGCCTATCGGCACCTATTATAGGTGCCGATAGGCATTCCAGATATGGCTGCCGATAAAGAGTCATGTGGACACATCAGATGTGTCCACATGACTCTTTATTGGGAGCTAGCTCCGTGCGCTCCGCTCACTAAAAAGAGTCACTCAGAGTGAGTCGTTCAAAGGAGCGACACTAGACAGTACGCACTACACAAGACTGCACAGTGCAGAGGTGTGAACTGTCCACCATGCATGCTCAGGAGTCACGTAGCATTGCACAGCACAATACACATTACACACACTCAGCTCTGAGCTCATTTAACTTACCAATAATAATGTTTATTGTTACAATATTATATATTTGTCAACGACGTCAATGTGAATGGTTTATGGTACAATAAACATTGTTATTGTTAAGCGTTTATAGTTTATACGAATATAAGAAATGCTTATTAGGATTTTCGTTTGTTTTATTTTGCCTTAATACAAACGCCTTTATCCCTATACTTGTTTTACTTTTAGTTTACTTAGATATTTCAGTTGGAGTGGTTTATTTTTATTAATCCAGAAATATTTGAATAGCAAGTTTTGTACAGAAAAAATTGTTTTTAATTTGTACCTGCCGAATCATGAGTAAAAAAGCAAGGCGTACCAGTGAGGTTTGGTCTTATTTTAAAGAAAGTGATAAAGAAGAAGCAAAGTGTAATTTTTGCTCTCAAAAGTTATCGTTTAAGGGAGGGTCAACTTATAATCTTGCACGCCATTTGAAAAATAAACATCCCTTGATTTGTCGAACAGTTACTGCATCGCAAACGTCGTTTTCGACACCAAGTACTAGTACAGCAGCACCAAGTACTAGTACAGCAACACCGAGTACTAGTACATCCGTTGAAGTCGTGCAACCAGAGAATTCAGACACGACAGACACAATTTCAGTACCTCCGAAAAAACCACGATGCGCAACAACCATTAACACATATTTCCCCCGACCTGTACATGCAAAGAAGAGAAACGACCTCAACAAATTACTGGTTTCTACTATTGTAAAAGACTATTTGCCGTTCCAAATTGTTGACAGTCTATATTTCAAAAAATTTGTTTCCTCACTTAACCCGGCGTCATTGAGGTTGGGTCAAAATTACCCGGCTTGTTTATAATTTCTTATATTATTGAAAGCGCATGCGCGACGTTTCCGTTCTTGGCAGTAGCTGGAGCCAATCGTGTGCTCGAAACGTTTTCGGTGACAAATCAGTACGACGGCGACTGCGCTGGGAGATACACGCGTGTAATTGTGAAAAAGGTAATTATGACCCATCCTCACAATTAACGTAACATATTTGCGCCATTTTTTACTAACCAATTTTTTTGTTGTTTATTGATTTTTTGAGGTGTTTTATACGTTTTTTGTTGCTTTTTGCTTTGGATTTGCATATTGTTATATTTTGTCAAAAGGTACTTCTTGTGAACTACAATGGACCAAGAGCAGAGACAAAATCAACGTATTTTAGTGGTATTAGAGGAGTCCGATTCGGAGGAAGATTGGCCTGATAATGATGAAGAAATCGAAGAAGAGGATCATGTTAGTGTACGTAGTGAACCAAGTGATACGGAGCAAGAATGTTCGGATAGTGATTACGATATCCCGCTCTCTGAAATAAGAAGAGAAATGCAATCTAGCACACATCGTGCGCCTACGACACAACACGATGTTCCTGAGTCGCAGTCACGTTATCTTGGTAAAGATGGCACGGTATGGCTAAAGACACCTTTTCGACAAAATGTAAGAACTAGGGCAGAAAACATAATCACTCAATTGCCAGGTGTTGCACAAGAAGCTAAATCGGCTACTTCCGAGTTGGAATGCTGGGGCTTGTTTTTCAATGACGAAATGTTGCAGACTATTTTGACATATACTAATGTACGTATTCAACGAAGAATTGCATCCTGTGAAGACTTGTCGAAACACATCTACATAAAAGAATGCAGCATTGAGGAATTCAAGGCATTTATTGGTCTATTATATATTGCTGGCCTTAATCGTTCGGGGAGACAGAATCTGAGTGATTTGTGGGCTTCCGATGGCACAGGTGTGGAAATTTTCAGGTTAGTCATGTCTGAACAACGTTTTCACTTCATACAGAGCTGTCTGTGTTTTGATGATGATACTACCCGCGAGCAAAGGAAGCAGTTAGATAACTTAGCACCAGTCAGAGACCTATTTGAAGCCTTCGTTAAAAATTGTAAAACAACTTATTCCCCAGGCGAGTGTCTAACTATCGATGAAATGCTGATAGCCTTTCGAGGCCGATGCAAATTCCGACAATACATTCCATCGAAACCGGCGAAATATGGTATAAAGATCATTGCACTAGTAGATGCTACGAACTACTACATCTCGAATCTTGAAATCTATCCTGGAAAACAACCTGCTGGTCCATTTGCTGCAAGTAATAAATCATTTGATGTTGTGAATCGCATTGTGGAACCAGTTTCAAAATCAAACCGTAATCTGACATTTGATAATTGGTTCACCAGCTACGAGCTGGTGAAGCATTTGCTTGATGAACACAAGTTGACGTCGGTTGGTACTCTCCGTAAAAACAAAAGACAAATCCCTCCTGCATTCACTAAAACTCGTGATATTGACGTGTATTCATCTCGGTTTGGATTCCAAAAAGATATTACTATTGTATCTCATGTACCAAAAAAAAATAAGGTGGTGTTACTGATGCCAAGCCTTCACCATGACAATAAAATTGACATTGATAGTGGAGAAAAGCAAAAACCCGAAATAAACACCTATTACAATCGGACGAAATGTGGGGTTGATGTCGCTGATGAACTTTCCAGCACATATGATGTGAGTCGTAACTCCAAAAGGTGGCCCTTGACAATTTTTTATGCCATGTTGAACATGTCAGGAATTAATGGGCTTATTATACATCGCATAAATAACGGCAAACCAAAAGAAAAACGGCGCCATTTTTTGAAAAACTTAGGTCTTGCTCTTGTCAGTCATCATTTGAAAGTTCGTCAGATGTGAATCGCTTGCCACGAGAAATGCGCAAAAGGATCAGGGAATTTGTTGGTGAATTATCAGAAGAGCCACCTGCAAAGATATCCAATGCCCGTAAAAGATGTCAAGTGTGTCCTGCTAAAAAAGACCGTAAAACAAAACATACGTGTCAAGCTTGTCATAAATATACAGGCTGTCCCATAAGTCGACGTCCAAACGAAGTGAGGTGATGGGGGAGGTCATTTCCTATCCAAATAACCATAAATGTGGTTATCCAATTGTTTACGGTTCGAAAGTTATTTCAATTTTTGTATTTTTCTCTGAAATCGTGTAGTGCTTACACTAAAAAATTAATTTAAAAAAATCTATGAGTTGTTTGGTTGATTTTTTTTTTTAATAGGATCCTGAAGGGTCTGCCTTTCCAAAAAAAATAATTTTCATGAGTTCTGTTATCATCTGTCAAATAAAAAAAATGATTTTGTAAACACTTTTCGGTGGCAAGAAAAATATATTTGATTTTAAATTCACGTTGACAGAAAAAAAGTGTTATAAAAAAAATTGACCAATTATCAGAAAAACTTGTCCATTTAATAGAGGTTCTAACGCGGTATAATACAACTCGTTATTCATGACAGTTTTTTTTTATAACAATTTTTTTACATGCAAGTCGTGTTTGTTAAAAAATACATTTTCGAAAATTTCAAAATCTTAGTTGGCTGGAACGACTTAAACAAATTAATACGTTCCTCTTTCATTCACTACTTCTAATGTATGCTCGCTATTCGTTTTATTACTAGTAAACCTCCGACTTGACTTTTCATTTTGTACTTTGCTATTTGGACCTGCGCTTGGTAATTTGAACTTCGATCCTGTTTGTGATTTGGACTCTCTTCAAGTTGGACGCATCAAAATGGTTTATTCCCATCGGGAGTATGCAGAAATGCACTATGTCTACGGGTTTTGTGACGAGAATGCTCGGGCTGCTGCAAGAGAATATCGGGCACGATATCCCAACCAAGAACACTATCCTGACCACAGGGTGTTCCAAAGTATACATCGGCGGTACATAGAAGGTGAAATCCCTGGGAATGAGCAAAGAGCTGGAAGACCTAGACTTGACATCGACGAAGATGAAATAATTGGAATGGTGACTGAGGACCCATCTACAAGTGTTCGTCGTTTGTCAAGACGTTCGGGAGTTTCGAAGTCCACAGTGCACCGTATTTTAAAAAGGGATCAGTTACATCCATACCATGTGCAACGTGTGCAAGCACTTTTACCCGCTGATTATAACAAAAGGGTGCAATTTTGCCGAGAAATGCTACGTCGGAACAGGGAAGATCCTTAGTTTTTTTATAACATTTTGTGGGGTGACGAATCGAGCTTTCGAAGGACGGGAGTATTCAACATCCATAATTTTCACTCTTGGGATTATGTAAACTCTAGAGCTATAAGAAACGACCGTTTTCAACATCAGTTTGGGGTCAACATGTGGGCGGGAATTGTTGAAGGTAAAATGATTGGGCCCCTTGAGCTACCCAGAAGGATCGGGGGCGATGAATATCTTTATTTTTTGCAAAATGATTTGGGCGGCTTACTAGAACACGTGTCGCTAGAAACACGCCGAAACATGTGGTTGCAGCACGATGGGGCTCCTTGTCACTATGCTCTAGTAGTGAGACGATACCTCAACACCGAATACACAAATCGCTGGATTGGAAGGGAAGGAACCATCCAGTGGCCACCGCGGTCACCTGACCTAAACCCCTTAGACTTCTTTTTATGGGGTTATTTCAAAGAACTGGTCTACGCGACAGAAAACCAAAACGAACATCAGCTGCGGCAAAAAATAAGAATTGCGACCAATACAATACAAAATAACGAACGGGCGTTTCGACTAATTTCGAACATTTGTTGTAACTTTAAATAAAATTTGGTTCATTTGTGTTAGACCAGCCAACTTAGATTTTGAAATTTTCGAAAATGTATTTTTTAACAAACACGACTTGCATGTAAAAAAATTGTTATAAAAAAAAACTGTCATGAATAACGAGTTGTACTATACCGCGTTAGAATCTCTGATAATTGGTCAATTTTTTTATGACACTTTTTTTCGGCTGGCATTTAAACTCACTTTAAAAAAGACTAAAATCGCTTTAAAAAGAAATGAATAAACATTAAAAAAGTTGATGAAACTTTCATTAAGGGTGGGGCACAAAAAATAATATATGACACATTTAAAAGACCAAATGCACTTTGAGAAAGTAACATTAACTCCATATGAAATCTGCTACCACATGAAAATAATAGCTATAACTTATTGAAATAATTTTCGACTTTGAAGAAGCTTAATCCGCTTTAAAATATTGTATCACGCTCTTTAAATACGGTTTGCAAAATAAAACGATACATTGCACTTTGAAACATAAGTAAATGCAGTGAGTAATACAGTCGAACGTGAACGAAATATGACGTATCGACGATGTTTGCAGTTCGGGCTCGGGCTTCGGCATGCACAATCATTGTACACAGCACAGTTTCCGACAGCTTATGTTTTTCACCGCATGCCGTATGCACATCTTAACCTTTAATAACGGTGTGTTAAATTTAAGTGAAATAATGAGTGTGTGTAAAGAATTTATCGTCGATACGCAATCGGATGAATCTGAATCTGACAGCGACAATGTAATACCTGCAAAGCGTAAGCCAGCGAAGAAGAAAGCTTGGCGGCAACAAACGACCTTCAACAGGTAAGTCAAAGTGCGAATCTGCTATTTTATAGTTGGTTTGTCCAAAGTAGAGTTAGGAAAAATTTTCTGAAGTGTTTTTCTTCTTTCATTTTAGTGCAAAAGACGCTGAGGACTTTATTGAAAGGGAAAATATTTGGAAGAAAATTACTTCATATAAATCAAGCGAAGGGTTAAAGGTCACCTTTAGATGTACAGGTGGTAGATACAGAAAGAATGAATGTCCTGCGGGAAAATATCTATTGTATCACTCTGAGTGCATGAAAGTGACTCTATTTGAAACAGAAGATGAGCATGCCAATCATGTAGCCAAAAGTAGGGGGCTTTCATTGTCTGCAAAGTTGTTATCGCGTCAACTCTACAACGACGGCATCAAAAAACCCAATGCCATAATTGCAGCCTTCCGTAGTCGGAATGAAGAACCACCTGTGAAATCACAGTTAAAAACGTTTTTGACTTCTATACGCTCAAAAGCACTTGGATCATCGACTATTTCTGTAGGAGAACTGCAGAACTGGTGCACTATTAACTCAAAAATTCCAAGTAATGAGGATCAGCCGTTTGTGTTAGGTAAAGTATTATTTTAGGAAGTCCAACTCTGTTATTTTAAATGGGACCCTATATTTATATATAGCATCTATAGCATATTTTCATTTTCAGATTTTAAAATCGAAGTTGATGACACGGACTCGCAAAACCAGGATTTGAAAATTGTTTTATCCACCAAAAGACTACTGCAAATTTTATCTGTTACCAAAAAAATCCAAACTGATGCCACATACAAATTGATTTGGCAAGGTTATCCTGTCCTGATAGTTGGAACATCAGATATTTGCAAAGTATTCCACCCACTTGCTGTTGCAGTATGTTACAGCGAAACAGAAGCTGATTTCGCTTTTATATTTAATGCTTTAAAAAAATCGTGCTCAAGCTTGCATGGAACTGTTTGGGAACCAAATGTGCTGCTTGCAGATGCTTCTGTTGCAATCACAAATGGATTTAAGGCAGTATTTGGAATACCAGCTCGAAGACTTCAGTGTTTCTTTCATGTCATCAAAAACATTGAGTCAAAGATCCGGAATATAAAAGAAAAACAAAATATTGTTCGAGATATTCATTCCTTACAACTTTGCACAGACGATGAGACTTTTACAACTGCTCTAAACCTATTCCTGAAAAAATGGCGTGATGCGGGTGATGGTAACTCCAACCAAAGTATAAAGGACTTTTTAAATTATTTCGAAAAGACGTGGCTAGGAGAAAATCAATTTTGGTACGAAGGTGCAAGTGATCAATTTCCAAGCACCAATAATGGATTAGAATCAACAAATTCCGTCATAAAAAAAGAACAGACCCTAAGAGAACGACTTCCTGTGGGCCAGTTTCTGGAAGTTTTGAAAGTTTCTCTGGTTGAAAAATGGTCGTATGAACGCAATCCACAAAATCCCAATACCAAACCGTTTGCTACAACTATAAAATTAACAACAAAAATTTGGACAGAAGATTATCAGTGGGTGAAATTAAAACCGAAATTATTTGAAGAGAAAGAAGATAAAACAACATTTTTTTATACAAAATCAAGAAATGCTACAGAAGTCTTGACCCAAGAAGATGTACAAATCTGGAAAGATACCCATTTGAAATGGGAATGTTTTGATACTTTTCGTAAATCTCAGGAGATAGTGAAAATAACGCTGTATTCTGAAAATGACAAAATGACGTCTCGGTGCACTTGCTCAAGTTTTTTGAAACAGTACGTATGCAAACATTCTCTAGGTTTGTTGGTCATTATGAAACACGCAAAGGTGCCCATCGAAGCGAAAAGTGTACCTCTTGGCCAAAAACGGAAGAGAGGACGGCCAGCCATAGCAAAGAAGGCTCTACTAATCCAATAGTATTATTTCCCGATTCAGCTTATTTGTTTTGTCATACCTTTTATTGTTCGTACATGATACATACTACATAGTTATGTAACAATTACAATACTTGTTTATTTTCTTAATAAAAATGTGTTTACTTTTTTAATAAAAATATAGGCAATATATAAAGGTGTACTTCTTTTCAAGTTTTCAAAGTTTTCCAAATTCAGACCCAATCCAAAGTGGGATTATGTTATTTTATAGTGGGTAGGTCCTAGGTTTAAATGTACCGATTCCAAAGTGCGATTGTATCGTTTTATAGTGGGTAAGGTTAAAAGTTAGAATGTACCAAATCCAAAGTGCGCTTGTATCTTTTTATAGCGATTGAGCTTGAAGTGGAGATTTAACTAATGTAAAGTGCAAATCTGCAGTTTTATAGTCTGTAGGCACAAAGTCAGAAGAATTTGTCAAAAGTGGAATTATATATTCCCCCTTTTTTTCTGTCAACGTGAATTTAAAATCAAATATATTTTTCTTGCCACCGAAAAGTGTTTACAAAACCATTTTTTTTATTTGACAGATGATAACAGAGCTCATGAAAATTATTTTTTTTGGAAAGGCAGACCCTTCAGGATCTTATTAAAAAAAAATCAACCAAACAACTCATAGATTTTTTTAAATTAATTTTTTAGTATAAGCACTACACGATTTCAGAGAAAAATACAAAAATTGAAATAACTTTCGAACCGTAAACAATTGGATAACCACATTTATGGTTATTTTGATAGGAAATGACCTCCCCCATCACCTCACTTCGTTTGGACGTCGACTTATGGGACACCCTGTATATGTCCTGAACATATCATATCTTTCTGCAGTGATTGCATTAACAACGAAGACACTAATTAGCTTTGTTATTTTTTTTAAATAATATATTAGTCTTAAGTTTATAAAAGTGCCATAAGTAACTAAAAAGACTTGTTATTAATGTAGCAATACTTTAAAAACCTAAGTGATCTCTTCTTTGTTCCTTTTTTTGTGATTTTTTGTAAAAGTTGATTAAGGTTAATAAAACGTTACTTAATTCTTATTTTTTTCTTTTATTATCAAAATCTAACTAATTTAATTGTAAAATTATAACACAGTTTACCAAATTACTAAAAAACTATGTAATAGCATGATTTGAATTATATGGGTCATATTGACCCACCTCAACGTCCGTGTAACTGTTTTATACCACAATGACGCCGGGTTAATTCTGGCTATGAATTACCAACCAGAAAAACTATATCGAAAGTTTTGATTCCACAGTTTTATAATATGCTGAAAGAGGATGTATTAGAAACACTTAAATCAACAAATTCAGTGTGCTTAACGACTGACAGTTGGACTTCGTCAGTTAATGAAAATTATGTATCAGTTACTGCGCATTTTATAAATAGCAGTTGCAAATTACAATCGTTTCTTTTGGAGTGTCAAAAATTCACCGACTCCCACACTGCTGTTAATATTTCCAATGAATTAAATCAAGTGGCACTGAAATGGGAAATACAGGAAAAAATTGTCGCTGTTGTGACAGACAATGCCGCAAATGTTACCGCCGCAGTAAGGAAAACTGGATGGAAACACGTACCTTGTTTCGCACATACCCTAAATCTAATAGTGCAGTGCTCGTTAAATGAAATCAAAGACATTCAAAAAAAGGTGAAAAGTTTAGTAGAATTTTTCAAAAGAAGTTCACAAGCTATAGAAAAACTGAAAAGCATGCAAACGCAATTAGGGAAACCCGTGTTGACTTTAAAACAAGATTGCGTTACTAGATGGAATTCTACTTTGGATATGTTTCAACGAATTATCGATGTGAAAGAATCGCTAATATCAACTGTTGCCATCAATTATCCCCATCTTAATAATTTAACTAATGATGACATTTTTATTTTACAAAAATGCTGCGAATTATTATCTGTTTTTAAAGACGTGACTGAGGAGATCAGTAGCGAAAAGAACGTTACAGCTTCGAAAGTAATTTTATTGAGTACAGGATTAAAAAAATATGTCATTAAGTTCTTGAATCACAACGTGGAATTACCCGAAGAAGTAAAAAGAACAGCCAATTCGTTACTTAATGAACTTAATAAAAGATTTGCTAACATAGAATCAAATAACATTTTCTCAGAGGCCGCTGTTTTGGATCCTAGATTTAAAAAGCTGGCATTTACAAATGAAAATTCGTATGCAGTTGTAAAACGCAATTTAATAGAGTATGTTGCAAACTGTGCCACTGACTATGATGATCCAAGTACGAGTGACGCAGATCCAACACCTTCCAGTTCCACGTCCAAATCTAAAATATGGGAAGATTTTGACACTCAAGCCTCATCTTTAATTTCGCCTGTTAACAAAACGGCTTCTAGTACTGTAGAAGTAGACAAATATTTACAGGAACCTTTATTACAACGAAATGCAGATCCGCTTCATTGGTGGGAAGAAAGAAAAATTGTATATCCCAGACTTTACGAATTAGCTAGAAAAAGACTAACTGTTGTTGCCACCTCTGTCCCCAGTGAACGAATTTTCTCCAAAGCAGGACAAACAATAACGGACCGAAGAAACAGACTAAGCGGTGAGAAAGTGTCTCAAGTGCTGTTCCTGAATGCAAATATGTAGTTTTATTAGAAATTCAGAGTACCTACTTTTGTTATGATTTTAATTTTCACATGTAACTGCAACTATTGAAGAATTTAGTTTGTTTTTCCTATTATTAATTAATCTAATATTTGTTAATTTTGTAAATTTGAATATCGTATATCTTATGAAAATAAAAAACATGTGTAGCTGTACATTGTACACCATTGTATATGACACTTATGTATTTTTAATCTTGTAACTAAAAAGTGTTCGTAAAGTTTTCTATTTATTATTTAATGTTTCGTCACACTCATATACTCATATCTGGTTCGCTTCACTTACCGAGTGCAGAATTGCAGATAGCACACTGTAAGCTTGGTACTATTACAGTGTGTCATTCAACATTAAATGCCTCAGCAAAGATGACTCCGTACGTGTAGTGCCTCTGTGGCCTGTGCTGTGTGCAGCTCTTAAATGTGCGAATGCAACAGTACAGAGTCAGAACAGCTCAGCACAGAGCAATGGCGCTCGGAGTGATTCATTCACAAAAAAAAGAGCGACTCGCTCCGCTCCGAGAAGGGAGTCGTTCATTATGAACGACTCGCTCAGGAGCGACACATCACTACACTGTACGTACTACGTACATAGTACGTTGTATTCGGTATTCGAGTACATGCCGTGCAGGCGCAGAAACGCATCAACTGTCGGAAGAATTCAATCCCTGCACTGTAATGTGTACTCGGTCTCAGTACTCGAATATCAATTACAAGTACTCGAGTACAGCGAGTACTTTGAAGAATCGAGTACTGAATCGATTCTTGTACTCGAGTACGCCATCACTAGCCGAAATCCATTATTCACAGAGACACCGACAGAAGAAACTGTCATGCACATTGAGAAAGCTGACTAGGTCTTATCGGGACAACTTACCGACGAGAAAATTAAGGAAAAATCTGAGGTGTTGAAGAAACCACCCGTCACAGCGGCGAACGACCAAAACAGCAAATTACGAAAAGGTAATTGCGGTCGATCGCATGAAACTGTGGATATCACCTGACGGCGTCTCCGATTCCATAAACAGTGACGATGGCGACGACAAACACAACCAATCCAATCCATTCGTGAGAGAGAGATTGTAGATTATAGACGCTCAACATCTGAGGTTATCAGCGTCTATAAAAATATGACAATAGTCAGTGTATACAATAATTATAAAAACATAGAACAAAACGATACTATAACAAAAGACTAAATAATACAATAACAAAAAACAAAACGATACAGTAAATCAATAAATAAATAAATAAAATCATAGATACCGGTCGAGACCGGTTTCTTTTAAAAAACGAAACAGCAGATCGACATTGTCAGGATCATTTCCTAAAATAACCGACAGATCACCTGACAATCCGATCCGCTGTCGTGTGTCCGTGAACTGGACACACTCGATTAAAATGTGTGAGACGGTGACACGAGTGTCACACGTCTCACAGATGGGCGGTTCCTCACGAGCCATTAGAAAACCGTGCGTCAGCCTACAGTGACCGATGCGAAGTCGTGTGAGTAATACTTCCTCCCACCTGGAGGAACGACAAGATGTGATCCAAGGGTCAACTGTAGGTTTAATTGTTCTTAGTTTGTTTTCTATCGTCGTACTCCATTCGTCTTTCCACTCCTGTTGGACTGCTGTTTTAAGTCCATTTTTCAGATCGTCACCGATAACGCAAAACACATTTTGTCCGTTACTTGCAGCGTCTTTGGCAGCAGTGTCTGCCAGTTCGTTCCCCCGGATCCCCATGTGACCGGGAATCCAACAAAAACGGACAATGGTTCCACCTCTCCGCAGGGAATACAATTTGTCCTGAATTAAGCATATCAGCGTATGACTAGGATACAAACACTGTATAGCCTGAAGACCACTCAAAGAATCGCTGCAAATGACATACTTATTCGGGCCATGAACATGTCTCAAGGATTGCAAAATTGCAAATAGCTCCGCAGTAAAAATACTGCATTGCTGAGACAGTTTATAACCGTAACTCTCGTTATCGGTGACGAACGCACAGCCGACTTGATCGTGAGACTTCGATCCGTCTGTATAAACGGGACGGAAGTCTCGATTTTGGTCTAACCAATTAAGGAACAGTTGACGATAGAATTCTGGAGTAGTTGTATCGCGTTGATACACCGACAACGACATATCGACGATGGGCTGAGGGATAAGCCACGGAGGCACAGAATTGCGTCCAACTCTTAGCGTTCTAGGAAGCACTAACTGAAGTTCGTTCAGATGATTCGCCAACCTGATACCGAGGGGAAGAGTAGCATTTCTTTTCCGTCTGTACAGAGAAGAAAAACGAGGTTCGAATACACAACTATATGTAGGGTGATCAGGTTGACTACGGAGCTTGGAAGCGTAAGAAATTATGTTTCTTTTCCGCCTGATGTTCAACGGAAGCTCTCCGCTTTCAGCAAGAATGCTGACTACTGGGCTGGATCGAAACGCTCCAGTAGATAGTCGAACTCCAGCGTGATGGACGGCATTTAGTGTTCGTATGTACGACTCACGCGCAGAGTCATACACTATGCTACCGTAATCCAGTTTAGACCGTACGAGTGCCCGATAAATTCGCAGCATAACCGTACGGTCCGCTCCCCAAGTGGTGCCGGATAAAATTTTTAAAATATTAATCGAGGACATCGATTTTCGCTTTAAAATATTAATATGCGCCTTCCAGTTTAACGATCGGTCCAAGGTAAGCCCAAGAAAACGGGCACTGTTTTGCACAGAAATGTACGTGCCGTACAGATACAAGAACGGTTCCTGATAACAACCACGAGTCCTGCAAAAGTGCACACACTGGGTTTTCTCAACGGAAAAATTAAAACCGTTGTCGGTTGTCCAGCGCTGTATGCTATTAATGGCCAATTGCAGATGAAGTTGTGCAGTACGAATGTACTTTGACGAACAGTAAATCGCCAAGTCGTCAACATAGAGCGATGACTCTACAGTTGTTGGGATGCTCCCAATTATGCCATTAATAGCGATGGAAAAAAGAGTGACACTGAGTACAGAACCCTGTGGCACACCGTTCTCCTGTATAAAGTCATTAGACAACGTGTTGCCGATACGTACCTGAAAATGACGCTCAGATAGAAAATTACTTAAAAACTTCCCAAGATGTCCTTTGATACCCCAATTGTGTAGTGTGCGGAGTATCCCATACCGCCATGTAGTGTCATAAGCCTTTTCGAGATCGAAAAAGACAGCCAGCAAGTGTTGTTTATTTAGAAAAGCGTCCTGTATTGCAGACTCCAACCGGACGAGATGATCCATCGTCGAACGGTGTTTTCGAAAGCCGCACTGGGCGTTCGTGATCAAGCGTCTAGATTCAAGGATCCAGATCAATCGTCGGTTGATCATCCGTTCGAGGAGTTTTGACAAACAACTGGTTAGAGAAACAGGACGATAACTGGAAGCTTGTTTACGGTCTTTTCCCGGCTTCAACAACGGCACTACAATAGAGTTGTACCAAGCGGATGGAAACATGTTCGATGACCAAATCAAGTTGAACATCTTGAGAAGGAATTCAAAACCGGAGGGAGGTAGCCTTTTCAAAAATTGATAATGGATGTCGTCTGGTCCTGGAGAAGTATCATGGCAATCGCGCAAACTCGACTGTAGTTCCCACGAGGTGAATGATGCATTATAATTCTCATCGTTCGGCGATGAGAAGTTCAATGTTTCTTGTTCCGCTAAGGTTTTCTGAGCCAAAAAACTCTCGAGGTAATTAGTGGAACTAGAAACTCTTGCGTAGTATGAACCCATGTAATCTGACACCTCGCCAGGTGACGTTATAACGTCATTGTCCATTATCAATCCCGAAACGTGATTATAACTCTGTTTGCCAGAGATCCTCCGGATTTTTTCCCACACTTCGCGGGCGGGAGTGGAACTTCTTATAGTGGATGCGAACTCGGTCCACGACTGCTTTTTACTCTCTGCTATGATACGTCTGGCAACGGAACGCTTCTGCATGAAAATTGTCCGATTCTCGTCCGTCATATTATTTTTGAAGTGACGGAGAGCCTTTCGACGTTCACGGATGGCCTCCCGACAGGTCTCGTTCCACCAGGGAACGGGCACGCGTCGTGGTGTTGTCGACGTGCGTGGGATCGCAGCCGAAGCTGCCTCGATTACCGCATCCGTGAAATGCTCTACAGCTGCGTCGACGTTGCCAAAGTTCATTTCACCGATATCAAGCCCCTCTTGAAAAAGTGACCAATTCGCTTGTCGTATTATCCATTTCGGGGAGCGTCTTTCATCCACATGGAATGAAAGAGCCCGACAAATGATTGGAAAATGATCACTTCCACAGAGATCGGCATTTACTTCCCATTCACAGGATGGGGCGATAGAAGAAGAGCAGAGAGTAAGATCAATAGCTGAAAATGTCCTATTTGCTGCCGAAAAATGTGTATTAGTACCCGTGTTCAATATTACCAGGTTCAAATTTAGAATCAACGTCTCCATCAGTCTTCCACGAGCATCCAAGTGATTTGAACCCCAAGTGGGGTTATGGGCGTTAAAGTCCCCCATGATGATAAAGGGACGTGGAAGCTGATCGATCACAGACACAATACTTGCGAGTGTCAGTTGTTCTGTCGGAGAAATATATATTGAGCACAAAGTAACCGGTTTCGGCGCAAAAATTCTGACGGCGATGACCTGCAAATCAGATCGTATCGAGACATTTTCCGAAAACACACTATTTCTAACTATGACAGCAACTCCGCCGCTTGCTCGTTCGGCAAATGGTTTATCTTTACGGTAAATGGCAAAGCCACGGAGAACTGGAGTGTTGATGTCTTTTAGATGTGTTTCCTGTAAGCTAACAGCGGTAGCATTATGATCGTTGAGCAGTAATTTTAGTTCGCTTAAGTGGACATAGAATCCGTTCATATTCCACTGTAGGAAATTGAATGGATAAAATTTGAAAATAAAGACACTGCCTCATTATGTTTTCCCTCTCGCATCATTTCGATAATGCGGAGGAGGACATTCGTCCATCGCAGATTCTGATGAGCTGCTGGTAACACGACTGATGGTCATACTTTTAGTGTTATTACGGTTCAGGATGACTTTAGATTTTTTTATCGGTGATTTGATCTTTTTTACCGGCGATCTAGATCGATTAGCCGGGTTCTTTTTTATATTTTTAACTTTAACCTCTTTGATAATTTTGCTTTCGACAGTTTTAGAAGTACTAGGGGAAATTTCAATGGTCTGTGTTGACATATCACATGTCTGAGTGGACATGTCAACTTTTTTGACAGGAGTACCAGTAACGTTCGCAAAAGATCGGGAAAATGAAGGCGCAGTTTCCTCCTTATATTTACGTTTCGCCTCTGCGAATGAAATTTTCAAGGATGTTCTAATTTCCTGTATTTTAAATTCTTCCTTAAATTTAGGGCATTCTTTAGATCTGGCAGAATGAGCACCATTGCAGTTCACACACAGAGACTTCCTTTTGCAAGGTTGATCTTCATGCATACTTTGACTGCAGTTTGCACAGATGCTGGCGGAGCTACAATTATTCTGCGAATGTCCAAATTTCTGGCATTTATAGCAGCGAAGAGGCGACGGAATATAAGGATGTACTTGGAGTTTATAATAGGCGGCTTGGATCGTCGATGGAGGATGTGGTGTACAAAATGTCAGTATGTGGGATGGAGTCGGTACTAGCTGACCGTCTCGACGAGCATGAATCCTATAAACTTCAGTCACACCTTGATCTTTTAACTCGTCTCTTATCGTTTCGACCGAGCAGTTGAGTAGATCGTAACAATAGATCCTACCTTTAGAAAAATTTAACTGCTTATGTAGGTCTACCTTCACTGGTACGTCAGTAGTCATGTCTGAAGCTTTAATGCTTTTGCAAGACAATACCTTATCAGCTTGACGTTGGGATGATGTTTCAATTAGTAAACATCCGTCACGCAACTTTTTAACACTTTTAAAATTTCCAAATAAGCCATCGAGATGTTTATTAATGTAAAAAGGACTGTCACTATTGAAATTTCCGGTTATTTTACTCATAACTAAATATCTGTTACATGGAGTCACAGTTAATGTGTCGTTACCAAACAACAAATCTAAATTTTCATCATTACGCCCTCTTTTAAAAGGAGGGCTGGTTAAGGGAGGGTAAGAAGTCATAATGTTTATTATGATTTTCATCAACCGTGCGCCCCACCCACCACGGAGCCCAACAAGGGGACGATGACCGCAAATCGGTGCAGAGCGCCAGGGCTACACAGTCGACATAGTCAGCTCCAAAGACGGTGTCACTCCATCAAGAGATACTGGCTCACCCCGCCGGAATACTTAATATCCACGACGTTAGCCGATTGACTAGGCTGGGTTAGGTCTAGCCGCCCGTTTACAAAGAAGCCGAGCCCAAAGCAGTGTGTTGGCGTGTCCAAGACAAACCTCAACTACCAGGATACCCTTTTCCTCCTTACGGGTCACCACGCACGGCAAACACGCAGGTGTATTATTTGGGGACTATTATAAACAAGAGACAGCAACAATAACGTACCCATAACGGAGGGACATGCCGCTATCAACAAACAGAAAGAAGGGAGAACAGAAGAAGAAAAGAGTTGCAACTGCCTGTCCTTCATAATAGTCCCCAAACAATGTTCACCCAGCTGGAATACACGACCAACTGGTGCGAGCTCAGGAACCTGGGACCGCTAATTCCCAAAAAGCATTGGAACGCAACTGCCATCGCAACTACATTCCAATACCTCCCCTGGGGGGCCAATCCATTCGTGTACCGGGTACTCAAGTGCATTTCTCGTCACCAAATAATAGAAATAATGGGACTAGGGGATACCGATACCACACCAATATCAATAACTATCAGAGAAATTTAAACGGGGGAGCCTCTCGGGATTAAACCCAGTTGCCGGGAGGGAATGTCAGAAGTCAGTAGTCACTAAATGCACTTTTCATAGTAATATTGAGACGATCCCAAATTTAATTATAATTCATGTCGGGAATTCATATTTTAATTTTATTATCGATACTGGCTCGTCGGTGTCCATTATCAAAAAAGAAATTCTTGGCGAATCTAAATTAATAAAAAGCTGTGATACTACACTCGTGGGAATCACGGGGCATGAATTTCAAACTCTAGGATCGGTAGTATTTGACTTAGAAATTTCGGGTAAACTTTTCCCATTAAAATGCTTAGTTTGTGACGACCTGCCACTTAAAGCGGATGGACTACTGGGGAGAGACTTTTTGATATAAAACAGGGCTACTATAGATTTTTATAAGAGTGTTCTCCAATTAAAAGATGTTAGAGTTCCATTATATTCGGACGACAAAATTTTCGGAACGCAATGTGCAACTTGTGCACTATACTGTAAAACAGGGCGAGAGTATAAATTAGCTAGGAACGCACGGGAAATTGTAAGAAAGAATGTATTTAATAAGCCACAAATAGAAATGGTTGGGAACCGCGATAAATTAAATGGGGTTGTGATTAAAAGGGTGGAAGAAAATAGTAAAGGGTTACTAAGAAAAATCGAAGACTTGGAGAAGACATGTGAAGAGATGGGAAGAAAGATTGAAGCACAAGAAGGAAAGATCAAAATCAACGAGAAGAGAGATAAATCATATTCAAGAAATTAGAAGAAGGTATTGACGTGTTAATGAAGAAATTGGGAAGCAACACGAAGATAAGGAAGAGAACCGCCGTTTTCAAGAAAGAAGGCGTGAAGAGGACCCAAGGAGAAATGTCGAAGCTAAGAAGGAAGAAAAACGACTAACGAATGAAGCTAAACAGAAAGAACTCAAGAGGGAAGAAAATGAAGGTATACGAAGCGAACCACGATGTCAAGAGGACCAAACTAGTAGCAAGAAGGAATGTGTCAGATTTAGATTGGGTACCGAGAAGCATGCTGAATTGGAGAGCAGGTCATCTCAAGATCAGGAGGAAGATATTGAGACTCCGTTGCATTCACTGCGGCAACAGCTGGATTGCAACAATGGGCAGGAGGTTTTCCGACTTCCGGTTCAATTAGTAGGATGTCTTGATATCCTCACACGATCTGAGTGCGTGTGCACCGCAACTCAGGGAGGACTTAAATCTAACATTTTTTTAATTATTTTTCCTATCAATAAAAACATATTTTTTGTACCTGTAATTTTTTCCAGCAAAAAATAAAGTCATGCAGTAAAGGGTTAATAATAAATATAAAATAAATAAAGTAAATTAATAATTAACTACGTCAAGAAAACGGGAGAGCTCCTTCACGCAGCACGAAGAAACGTCGACACAAACAGAAGTGTAAATGTGCGTATTTAATGGTGGACATTCAAAGGAAACATAGTTGAATTTAAAAAAAAAAAAAAAATTATTACAATATAGCGTAGATAAGTGGTTAATTATAAAGTAAGTGACTAAAGATTGAAGTGACCTTCTCTTTCTTGTGAGCAATAAATTTTACGAAGCTATGAAATAAGTGAAAAAATTCTACGTGAGATTTTATGGGCAATCTTGTGAGAATCAACAGTGAAAATATGTTCGTGTATCAGTGTTATTTTGTAACCGTAGTATTAAGTATTTGTAGTAACTGTCTAGGGCACATATATTTTAATAATACTAAATTTCAGTCTCGACCTGGCATATATTTTGAGTCTCAGGGAGCTGTGAGAATTTCAAATTCCGAATAGAAATTGGTTACGTATGTTGACCTTAATAATTATTATATGATGTATAACTTGATTGAGAAATATCACACCGAGAATGTCAATTTTTGTAATGAACACTCAACAGCTGTAGTAAATTCAAACAAATTAATCAAATACCCAAGAATTGGACTTCGGGTTATATATTAAAAGAATTATATACCATACACATACAACTTATGAAAAACATGGATCTACATGAAATTTTGACTAAGATAAATCAAACATATGGAAGAAGAACAATGAAAATTTTTGTGGATATCAACAAATACAATAACAAAATAATTAAGTTACTTTTCAATTCCATCACAACTACGCATAAAACAAGACACGCCATTACCTACACATATAAAAAAATTTTCTTTATTAATTTGGAAAAAGAAATATACAACAAAAGAAAATACAATTATAAAAACAATAAAATGATTAACTTAAATACATATCGAACAACGAAAAACGAAAATTACGAAAATAAAAAACGAATTTACGAAATACGAAACAAGATAATTTTATAAAAAAATGTTCTTTACACATATTTTCAATCACATTTATTACCTTAGAAAATGCTATATAAAAATAGCGAAACGTCAGGTTTTTTTACCAATATTTTTTCACATGTAATTATTGACAATTATTTCCAAAAAAAAAATTTTTATTATTGGAAAAAAATAAAGATACTTAGCTGGAATCCAATAAAAAAAATTTTATCATACAACAATCAACAGCTGTAGTAAATTCAAACAAATTAATTAATAACAATAGTTCAAACCACTTCGTTACATATGAATTTCAGTTAGACTGTTTGGAATTTATTAAACTTTTTGGGGGAAAACTCAGATAGAAAACGAGCAAAACGAGGTCTGATGGATGCCGTTGGTAAAGTGAGTAAATATTTGTTCGGAACATTGGATTCTGACGACGGGGATCATTATGATTCAAAAATTTCAGAGCTCTCTGCTGACAATGAACATACTTTAACCCATTAACCCTACATTAGGCGCGCGGTCTACAATCGTAGACCACTCATTTTTAAACAGTGCTATTTCAGCAAAAAAAATTTTTGTACATGTGCGCTTCTCAGTAGCTGTAGATATTGGATGTATGTAACTGCTCAGTGTGTTTTGGAGGTTTAATCTGGCTGGTTGTGTGTGTCATCTGGATTGAAACAGGAGTGGTCTACAATTGTAGACCACGCGCCTGTGTTATAGTTTCTTGCTCAACCATAGTTTCTTATTTTCAATATTTTGTGAAGTTTAGGTTAGTATTATTTATTAAAGTGAAACTTTATTAGCCTCGTTTTTTTTTTTGTTCTGTTACGCATGCGACCGACATGCGTCATGCTCAATTGACACGAAGTATAACAAAAACAGCTTTTATTCAAAAGCATCTCATAGCCTAGTGGTAAAGCGTATGCTTCGCACGCAGACTGTAGCACGTTCCCAGGTTCACAAAGCAATTAATATTTAATGAATTAATTAATTAACGAAATTACATACTTTCGACTATTTAGGATTAAAATCGCTTATGCCTAGTTCGGACTAGGCTAGTAATTTAGTCGAGTGGCGAGTAATTTAGTAGCTAAACGTGTCTGAACACCAAAAATTTAGTCGAGTAGTTTAGTAAGTAGTTAAGTCGAGTCGATCCATTTAATTCTATTTTTATAGGGCGAGTAGCACCTCCCACCACGCGTCCGTGCTCACTGGTTCACTGGCTAAACAAGTCCGAACCTGTCTATTTAGTCGAGTTCATTAGTAGCCGCAAAAATGTCGTTTCGCTGGAGCGAAGAAACAACTTTAAAATTTGTTTCTAAATATGTGGAACATGAATGCTTGTGGAATATTAAGTCCCCGCATTATAAAAACAAACAAATGAAACAATCCGCATACTTGGATTTAGAAAAGACAATGAATATATCCGGATTTGGCGAAAAGGAAATTAAATTGAAAATTAAAAACATCAGGTTAGTGCATAATTTTAATATTTTATTTCAAAAGCATATTTATTACTATGATACAATAAGCTCTAATTATTATTACTGCTATTGTTAAATTTTCAGTAGTTATTTTTAGAAGTAGTTTTACCTAATTAGATCCATTCCTTTTTAGATCGACCTACTCGCAGGAGTTAAAAAAAATAAAGGACACCAAAAATTCAGGCGCTGGGACTGACACGGTTTATAATCCTTCAGTAAAATGGTTCAGTATATTGGATGCATCCCTGCGAAACTTAACCACAATACTGACACAAAGTGAAAGTAATTTTGTAAGTACCTAACTATCTACTTATACCCATTATTACAATACAATAATTGTAAGACATGCATCTGTCTATTATACTCTATTGTTGGTGGGCCGGTAGTTTTCAATGTATCATTCTTGTCTGCCAAGGGACAGATCCGCTTCCGACAAAATAATTTGCGTATCTCTCCCGACGATCTATAGACCTTTGGGAGGAACGGTTACTTAAAGAAATTGGTAGCGGTTGCATTCCAAGAGAAGGTGACTCATTTCTCCAATCACCAGGAACGACAGTTCCTGCTTCAAAATTTTCTGTATCTACTGTGTATTCATACCGTCTGTTCTGTAATTTTGTTTGTCGGAGCCAATTATGTAAAGCGCAACAGGTCTTTACTATCTTAACAACTTTCTCAGGACTATAGGGCATCGGTTTCTCAAACACTCTGAATCTGGCAGCTAGTATACCGAAAGCATTTTCGACTATTCTTCTAGCCCGAGACAAACGATAATTAAAAATCTTTTGCTGTAGCGTTAATCGATTTCCTGGAAAAGGTTTTAATAAATATTCTTTTAGGGGAAATGCATTGTCACCAACTAGGACATGATCCTCTGGTAGAAGACCGTTTTCTAATTCTTGGTACAAACTACAGTTACGAAATACACCTCCATCAGAAACCCTTCCATTACACCCAACGTCTATATAACTAAAGCAATATTTATGATCTACAACAGCCATTAAGACAATGCTGTTTGTCTCTTTGTAATTATAGTATAAACTTCCTGATTCAGGGGGTGCCTTAATGACGACATGTTTGCCGTCGATTGCTCCACAGCACCCTGGAAAGTTCCACTGTTTTCGAAAACCATTTTCAATTCTTTTCCAGTCTGTAGTAGTAGGAATCTGAAAAAAAAAATGTATTCATGAATACTTTGATACTAATAATATTTTGTTTGTTTCAGGCTTCCAATAGTTCACACACTGATGATACAGATACTATACAGCATACAGAGCAAAATAGTACTGTAGTGGATACTTTTCGTGAACCAACACCTCCTCCTCCACCTCCAACAAAAAAGAAGAAAATCGCCCAGCTCTCAAGCATGGTTAGCCAATTAAAAGAGATAGCTGATACTACTAACTCTACAGTCCAAGAAAATGAATTTGAGGTCTTCGGTAAACACGTCGGTCTTCAACTGAAATCTTTGCCTTTACTATTGGCATTACAAGCACAAGAGCACATTCAACTTTACATAAATAAAATTCGACGTCAGCACCTTCAAAACGCAACTGAACAAAACAGAATCACCAGAACGCCACAGTCGTCGTATGCTACAGAATCACCATATAGCGATTCTTCAATAAATTATAATGACGACACCAGTATCTATAATTTGGAAGAGCAAGCAACTGAATGTTTTTCCTCGTCCATTTTACCTACACATCATTCTGAACAGGTTGCGGATTATCAGTTTTCCTCAGATATGTTTCCATCTGACCATATAAACAATAGTGAAACGCAGAGTAACCATACAATTATATCAAATGACTTAATTTTAACAGCAATGCAGAACGCTAATGTTGATAATCAAAAGTGATGGGAGCAAACAAAACACTTATAATGAAAGTTAATGCCTAACAATGTTGAAAACGATTCTCTTAATAAATAAATGTTTCATAATAAATCTGTTATAGTTATTTAATCTTACCTTGATAAATTCGATTAATGATTCGTAGATTGCTTCACAAACTTCGATGATGAATTCGGAAATAGTTGATTTTCCGAGTCTAAATACATGTGTGAGTGTCCTTAAACTACATCCGGTAGCAAGAAAGTATAGAACTGCTTGTAATTTTGTAATTGCAGGAATCGCACTTCTTAAAAGGGTATCTTTACGCTGAATTAGAGAGTGTATTTTCATTAACAGAAAATTCACACAACTTTCGGACATTCTCAAACTATCGAAGTATTCTTTGGGATCTTCCAATGCGAATTCCTTTAGAAGACAATTAGTAGCTCCTAGTTTATCTCTCCTATCGATCCATTTTCGTATCCATAGCTTCTTTTTATTAATCACACAAATTTCCTCATCCACCTCTTCTAAAATAGCCGCTACGATTAGCTTAATCAATTTATTCACTTTATTGCGTTGCAGCCCGTTCATCTTGCAAAACACCACTCACTTGTGTACTGTACTCGACCGTAATGCGAACGATTTCTGGGCAGTAGCGAGTAGTTTAGCTACTAAATTACTCGCCACTCGACTAAAATACTAGCCTAGTCCGAACTAGGCATTAGAGTTATGGCAATAAAGTTTCACTTGCACCATGGTTCCATAAAACCACATCTAATTTTTTTTCATTTTTGTCATGTGTACAGTAAACCAATATATTGTAGATAAAAAAATGTCTGAGTCTAAGAAAAGATGTGTGGAGAGAAGTAGGGACTCGGAAGTATGGAAAAGATGGTTTGACGAGCTATCAAGTGGGGAAGAAAGTCCAATTGACGAAGAAGACGAGGATGAATTAGAGGATATTGTGGATGTAGATGCAGCTGAAGTGAGTAACCACGAAACAGAATCTGAACAAGAAGAGTCGGACCAAGACCAAGATGGTTCGTTAGAAGAAGACTCGAATGAAAAGCGTGCTACAAATTTTTGTGTTGGAAAGGACAAATCAACCAAATGGAGGAAGACGAGGCCTAATCTACAAGTTCGTGTCCGTTCTCACAATCTCATAAAACTGATGCCTGGAACGAAGGGTGATGCTCGGAATGCCCAAACTGAAATCGAATGCCTAAAGTTGTTTCTAAATGAGACCATTATAAGAATTATAACTGCTTCAACAAATATATACATTGAAAGTATTCGAAACAAATATCAAAGAGATCGTAACGCCAGATATACTGATGACCGGGAAATTAGCGCTTTCATAGGAATTTTGTTTTTGATTGGGACTCTCAGAAGTTCAAGAAAAAAATTAAACAAAATTTGGGACAATTCTAAAGGAAACGGAGTCGAATCATGCTACCTGGCCATGAGTAAGAAAAGATTTCGATTTCTTATAAGGTGTCTGAGGTTTGATGACGTGAGAACGAGACACGAACGGAGAGAGATTGATAAATTGGCACCTATTAGAGAACTCTTTGAGACTTTCTTGACCTGTTTTCAAAATAACTTTATTGCCAGTGAGTTCCTGACTGTAGATGAACAGTTATTGGCTTTCAGAGGACGCTGTGCATTCAAACAATACATACCAAGCAAACCCGCTAAATATGGAATAAAAGTGTTTGCGCTGGTCGATGCTAAAACATCCTACACCTTCAATTTGGAAACTTATGTAGGAGTTCAACCCGAAGGTCCGTATAAAGTTAGCAATACTGGAGAAGACATTACTCTGCGATTAGTGCAGCCAGTAGCAGGTACTAATCGTAATATAACAGGAGACAGTTGGTTTAGTGGGTTATCACTCCTCAATAATTTGCTAAAGATGAAGCTAACATATCTTGGTACGGTACGTAAAAATAGACGTGAGATTCCTTTAGAGTTTTTACCAAAGAAGAATAGGGAGGAAAAGTCATCTATCTTCGGTTTTCAAGAAGATTGTACGCTGGTTTCATACTGCCCGAAGAAAAACAGAACAGTGATATTGATGTTGTCTATGCATCACGATAACGCAATTGATCAAGAAACAGGAGATGACAGAAAACCAGCTATGGTAACCGATTATAACCGCACCAAAATTGGGGTAGATCTTGTAGATCAGTTGTGCCAGAACTATAATGTTGCCAGAAATACGCGCCGCTGGCCAATGGTGTTGTTTTATAATTTGCTCAATATTTCTGGAATAAATGCTCTTTGCGTGTATAAGGCAAACCACCCCGAAGAAAAAATATTACGGAGCGATTTTCTTGAAAAATGTGCGTGGGAGCTCATAAAACCTCAGATCGAAGTTAGATCGACAATTCTTCAATTGCCAAAAGAACTGAGGCGACGAGCTAAAGTTCTTCTGGGAACAGCGGACATTCCACCCCCACCCCCTGAAAGACCAGAAAATTATGTTGGTCGTTGTCATATTTGCCCTCGCAATATAAACAAGTCTTCCAGAAGGTTTTGCGTAAAATGTGGAAGATATGCGTGCAAGGAACACATGAGGGATATATGTACGGAATGTTTGAGCGAATAAAATTGTGCAATATTTAGTCTTCGCCAACATATTTATTATTCAAAAAATTTTTTGTTTTTGATTTTTCTGTTTGAGTTTTGTTTATGTTCTATTATAAAAAATATAAATTTTGTTTTTAAAGTTATGTGAAACTTGTTTTTTTCGTAAATTAAAGATATCTGTCAATAAACGTTCAAAAATTGATAAAGTAGCGTTTTTATTTTTCCTATACCAAGTACATAAAATTTTTGCAAAAAAACTAGGCTATACGATTGAAAATAGAGCCAAAAATGTACCTATCAAATATTTTCAGTTAAAATGTTAAAATTATGTGTCTCAGTGTAAAACAAAACTGGTCTACGATGGTAGACCACGCGCCCAAATACGTCCCAATAAACCACGCGCCTAATGAAGGGTTAACGGCTATTGATGCGAAAACGCAACATTTCATTTATAATTTTTTTTCTCTATGTTTTAATTAAATTTTCAATAATTACATTATCGTATACCATTTACTAAGCTTACTTGGTACTATGTAATTTTTTATAACAAAAACGAAATATATTTGTTATTTGTTTTAATTCGCTGAATTTGCCAATTTTCGACCTCTTACTTATCTTGTGATATTTTAGACGACTGCGGCTGTAATTTTCTAATTGTCAGCAATCTGTTGTTACTCCTATAAAATATAATTGTTGTGCATCACAAAAGGCTTCATCAACAATTAATTATCAAAATATCAACAATGGCCACTTTGTTTTAAATATAATGTTGCGTTTTCGCATCAACGGCCGAATGTACCTAACTATATCAAGTAGGTACTTTGTTGACTATGTACAGTGGCTCAAAAAAGTATTTGTACACCTGCTTTTTTACTCATAACTTGAATCGAACGAATGCCAGGTGAACAAAATTTGGGTTGATAAATACTTTACTATGTATAGAGATAATGTGCAAAAAATTTATTTTTAATAATGACTTATAAAAAAGTTATACGAAAAATACAAGAATTGAGAAGTCAAAGAAGTATTTGTACACTTAGGTCTATATTGCTAAGCCATCGAACAAAGTATTTCATGAACACACGTGTCCTCAAATGTAAACAAATGTTGGTTTACATTGTAGTTTTAGTCTCTTCTCCGATTAGTATCAATTCAAACTTCATAGAATAAGCATGGCCAATAAGAAAAGTGAAATATCCATATCCCTACGAGATCGCGTTATTTTCCTTCGGAAACGCGGCCAAAGTTATCGGAAAATTGGTCTAGAACTGAAATTAAACTTCACGACAGTGCAGTACATCGTACAAAAATACGAAAGAACGGGAAGTACGCAAAACGAACCACGAACAGGTCGACCGAAGATACTCACGGCGAGAGAGCGCCGGACTATCATTAAAGAAGCAACAGCTAAACCATTTTCCAGTGCTCAAACACTGGCAAATCACATCGCATCAACATCTAGCAAGTCAGTATGTGCACAAACTGTTCGCAATGTTCTGCACTCAGCCGAAATAGATGGCAGAACTGCGAGGAAAAAACCATATCTGAGTGCTGTGAATCGAGAAAAACGCTTGGGATTCGCTAAGCTATACGTGAAAAAATCGATAAACTTTTGGAGGCGAGTTATTTTCTCTGACGAGAGCAAGTTCAATATTTTCGGATCGGATGGAAAAAAATTCGTGTGGAGAAAACCGAATGCTGAGCTACAGCCGCAAAATATTATACCAACAGTTAAGCACGGTGGAGGGAACGTTATGGTTTGGGCTTGTATGGCATATGATGGCGTTGGAAAACTTACGTTTATTGAAGGGATTATGAATGCACGGAAATATATCGAAGTGTTGCGCGATAATCTAAATGCAAGTGCAGTCAAATTAGGCCTGGCTGGACAATATCACTTTCAGTAAGATAATGATCCCAAGCACACTGCACGAGTAACGAAGGAATGGTTGCTCTATAATGTTCCCAAGCAATTAAGTACGCCACCGCAGTCTCCGGATATTAATCCAATTGAAAATCTATGGCATATCTTAGATATAGAAGTGCGAAAAAGAAAGATCTCGAATAAAAATGACTTGCAACGAATAATTATGGAAGAATGGGAAAAAATACCTAAAGACACAACTCAAGAACTAGTTGAATCTATGCCAAGAAGATTACAAGCTGTTATTGATGCTAAAGGCATGCATACGAAATATTAATTATCGTGTCAACGTTACAAAATTTCAAGTTTTCTAATATCGTCGCAAGTGTACAAATACTTTTTTGACTTCTCAATTCTTGTATTTTTCGTATAACTTTTTTATAAGTGATTATTAAAAATTTATTTTCTACACATTATTTCTATTCATAGTAAAGTATTTATCGACCCACATTTTGTTCACCTGGTTTTCGTTCGATTAAAGTTATGGGTAAAAAACTAGGTGTACAAATACTTTTTTGAGCCACTGTATAAGTGATTTTGCGACCGTTAGACGTGGAATTCGTATTTGATATCAAAATAAAAGTGGTGGCAGTGTTTTTCTTGTGCATTTGTCAATAAAATGTCTGATAATAAAAATAAGTGTAAAGAATATTATGAACGCCATCGACCTCTAACTGTAAAAGAGCTTGAGGCTATAGTTGAAGATTTGAATTCAGAAAAAGAAATTGACGCTGTAATTATACCACCAGACGTGGATGAACTTACAGATGAAGAAGACATTGACGAAAATGAGTTGAAAGGCAGATTATTACATTATTTGAACATTTATTAGTAAGTTGAAGTAAATATCATATTATTTTTAGGAGACAGTATCCCACAAGATATAGCTTGTTCTTTTGAGCTTCTGATTCCTAGCCCTTAACCGGTGACCCTGGGTCTGTGAGACCCATAGACATATTCAAAACCTCCCCACTCTTAAATTGTAGCAAGTGTCGGTCCGCCCAGCCAGGTACCCTCCTACTATTCAGTTGTGAGTGAGACGCCGTAAAGCACGTGTTATTATTTGTAACCATATATACATAGCAAGTAGTTGAAAACTCTACAGGGTCTGTAAGACCCATTGTCACCGTATACGTAACATTTGTACAATGGCTTCTCGAAGTAAAACAGTAAGACCTACGGATCCAAATTGTGAAAAAGTAGTGCTACAGTGGTATGATGAATTAGAGAGTGACTATAGCGACCGCGACGATGAAATTGCAGACCCAGACTACTGCAGTGATCACGATTCAGCATCAGAAATAGAAAATGATAATATGTCCGAAAATGATGTTACATCCCAAAATGAAGAGCCAGAACATGAACATCATAGAGCTTATTATGGAAAAGATCGATTCAAATGGTCAATGACAGGTATGTACAACTTTCCTTTTTGTTCAATATTCAGTATTATTCACCTACATTCTACACATAATATATATTTTCTAGGACCCGCACCTCAGAGGACTGCAGCTCATAATATAGTTTCACATCTTCCTGGCGTTCGAGGACCTTTGAGAGAAATTGGTAATAACGCTACACCTTCCGAAATATGGAATAATATTTTTTTCGAGAATATGTTACACGAAATTCTTACACACACTAATGCTAAACTAAATAGCGTAAGAGAAAATTATTCTCGAGAAAATAAACCAGAACTAGCAGAAATAGGACTGGACGAATTAAAGGCGTTCATAGGCATTCTCTATTTCACATCAATTTTCAAGTCGAACCATGAAGACTTGGAGTCTTTATTTTGTACAGATGGAACTGGTAGAGACATATTTAGGTACATCATGTCATTGAAAAGGTGCTTGACCATATTGGCTTGTCTGCGATTTGATGATGCCGATACTAGACTGCAAAGAAAAGAAGTTGATCCTGCGGTTGCAATTTCATCGATTTTTGACCAGCTTGTTCTAAATTCACAAACGTGCTACTCAATTGGTGAGCTAGCTTGTATTGATGAGATGTTGATTGGTTTCCGAGGCCGTTGCAAGTTTCGAATGTACATAGGAAGTAAGCCAGAGAAATATGGAGTGAAGGTTCAAATTTTAACTGATGCGCGAACAGGCTATTTTTATAACGGATATATTTATACAGGAAAAGGTAGTGATGGCCGTACTTTATCGCAAGAAGAGAAAAATATGTCTATTCCAACTCAATCTTTATTACGTCTTTGTCAGCCTATTGTGAATACTAACCGCAACATTACGGCGGACAACTGGTTTTCCTCAATTGAAGGTGTTCAAGAACTAAAATTAAGAGGCCTCACTTATGTAGGTACTTTAAAAAAGAACAAAAGACAAATTCCCCCGGAATTTTTGCCGAAAAATAACAGAGAAGTAGGGTCATCTTTGTATGGGTTTACCAAGGATATTACCCTTTTATCATATGTTCCCAAAAAGAACAAAGCTGTAGTGTTAGTTTCTTCGCTCCATCATCAAAAGTGCATTGATGATGACACTGGGAAGCCCGAAATTATTGCGTTCTATAATTACACGAAAGGTGGCGTTGATTCTTTAGATCAAAAATGTGCAGCATACAGCACAAATCGAAGAATCAGGCGGTGGCCTATGGCTGTTTTCTTTGCTACTTTGAATATAGCTTCAGTGAATGCTTTTATTATTTTTCAGTCATACCCAAAAAACAAAAATATTTCAAGATTTATATTTGTAAAACAGCTAGCAAATCAGCTCGTGATACCACATCTAAATGCGAGATTAGCTAACAATAGACTTCCAAGAGAACTTCGTACAGGTATATCTAAATTTCTAGATAAACCAGTGCCTCCTCCTGAAACTGATGAAGTTGAACCATATAAAAGAAAAAGATGCCTTATATGCAGTTACAAAAATGATAGAAAAACTAATCTGCGCTGCGTTAGATGTAAAAAACCAGTCTGTCTTCCATGTGTAGAAAAAATATGCGTTCATTGTGCTAGAGACTGATTTTTTAGAATTGTGATTTTTTCTTTGATTTCAGGCATTGCAGTTTTTCGTAATTTAAATTTTTCTGGTTTTCCGTTGATTTTATTTTGTACTTTAATTATTAAAATTTCATTTTGCAAAATCATAATATTCTAGAGAAGATTTGTTAACGACAAAAAAATTATAATAAATGCTGTATACAAACTAATACGATTTTTTACCTCATTTTAAATTTTTACAGGTATAATGACCTATTTTCTAATTAATATCATATAACTCTACTTTAACAATTAAAAAATACCTTAAACAATGATATAGTCAGTTGTATTTGGTTGTGTATTGAATAAGCACTTAAAAAAAAAAAATGTTTTTTTACTGGGTCTGACAGACCCTACGTCACCAGTTGTGTGGCACAAATACCACGTCACCGGTTAAGGGCTAGAGACATACAGCAAACACATACTGTTACTGTCACGTCGTCCACTAGTGAATCACATTCTTCTAATAACATCCAATGTCAAACTTCAACTAGTAAACCGCCGGCTTTTAAAAAGAAAAAATCCAACTTTCATGTAGCAAACTGGTTGCAAACTGATCCAGTATACAGCAAATTGCCCAGTTCAACTGAACTTACAGACAAAGAACATCTCAAAGATTTATTGGCAGATAAATCTCCATTAGATATATTTTGCATGTTCTTTAATGATAATTTACTAAATGATATAAAGAAATTTTCCATGAAATACGCTAATGACAGAAGCGTCCATGATTTTTCTGTAACAATCACTGACCTAAAAAAGTTTATTGGAATTTTAATTTTATCTGGTTATCATACTTTACCACAACTAAGTATGTATTGGAGCAGGGATGAAGATAAAGGTTTGCCGCTAGTAAAAAACTGCATGAGTAGAAACAAATTTCGGATTATAAAGAGCAATATTCATCTTTCTGATAATGCCAAACTCGATAAAGGTGATAAATTTGCAAAAGTGCGACCTTTGTTTGATGCAATAAATCAGAAAAATATGCAGTTTGGAATTTTCTCGCATAATCTTTCAATTGACGAGGAAATGGTACCCTACTTTGGTAGGCATTCCTGTAAAATGTTTCTGAAGGGAAAGCCCGTACGATATGGCTTCAAGTTATGGTGTCTGTGCTCCGAAGACGGATACCTATTTCAATTTATGCCATACGCCGGCCACAGAGAAGAAAAAAGTGATTTGGGTCTTGGGGCAGATGTCGTTCTCAATTTGCTAAAGGTTATTGAGAATCCTGGTAACCACAGAGTATTTTTATAATTTATGAAAGAGTAATTTATAAAAGAGTTGCAGGTTGAACCTGTTACTCAAAATATGCGACCTTGGTCTGAGGCTAAAATTAAGGAAATCAAGGCTATGATTCCCTTCATTTCTCCTGAAAATCACGAATATTATAAAATTTTGATTACGGCACAAGAAGCCTTAACAAAGTAATCTAGTGAGTTTTTTTTCCCTTTAATATACCTTTATAATAAAATCAATAATAATTTTACGTCCGTATGAATTAATATACATAATTTGTCTGTTTCTTATTATTTTTTCGTTATTTTTGTAATTATTTTTAAATTGTAATAAAAGTTTTTTTTAGTCAATTTATTTATTTTTCTTTAAAAGTGAAAATTAAACACATTAATATTTAGTGCATTTAGATAAAATGATAGTATTTTATGTGCAAGTTAATTGGCACTTAGGACGTTTTGATATTCAAGAGGCTCTAATTTTTTCTGATAAATCAATAATCTCAAAAATTATACTGCAAATATCAATTTAATCCATAGAATTGTGTTATATAAAAAGCATAATAACTTTTGCCTTACGATATTCGATTCAAAGACATTTTTAGTCTTCCTGTAAAATTTTGTATTTTGTACTTAGGACCTTTTGCATATGGCGGTCTTCAATTACCTACTGGAAGAAGGGTGATCAATATCCACTATTTTTTTAAACAAATTTTTGAAATCAAATCACATCAGCCGTTTTCTTGTGGTCTACAGGACATGTATGTAATATCTGAAAAGAGAAGTGGATTAAAAAGTATACAGTGGTACCTTGAGATACGAATTTAATTCGTTCCGGGATCATCGTCGTATGTCAAAACAATCGTATCTCAAAGCAATTTTTCCCATTTAAAACAATGTAATGTATATTAATGCGTTCTAGCGATATGAAACTATCCCAATAATAGGCGTTAGCCTATCTTTCATAGCCTTGTGGCCGGGTAGCCTCGTTTCTTCTGCGGTAATATAAGTGCGCCTAGGCATTTTTTCCAAAATAACCCCGTCTCATCGCAATTAAACACTTGTTGCGGTAGGTATCCTTCTTCACTAACGAGTTTTTCAAAAAACTTAATGAAATTTTCAGCCTCCTTAATATTTGCACTAGATACTTCTCCATGACGAATTACCGAATGAATTCCAGTTCGTTTTTTAAAATTGTCAAACCAGCCACGACTAGCTTTGAACTCTGGCCCACCTAAAATAGCACAAAAAACAGGCACAACACAACGAATAACACAGCTACGTGTGAACAAGGAACGATGCGGCGACGGTGTCAACAACCAAACAGAGCGAACGCTCTGCCATCTAGCGATCATCTATCAAATTATCGCGCATTAAAATTCGTATCTCAAATTTTTCGTCGTATGTCGAGGTAGAAATTTTCGAATATTATTCGTCGTATCTCAAAAAATTCGTATGTCAGGGCAATCTTATCTCAAGGTACCACTGTATTTACATAGCAATGTAAAATGTGTAATTTAAAAGATACACTTAGTACCGACGACGATGATCCATCTGCCAACATAACAGTGAATGATGCAGCCGTTCTTGGTTGTATAACTACGGGTATAGGTCATACCCAGTTAGTTGAACAACATGCTGCACTTAATCAGCCAAGTTTATCAGTCTATCATTATACAGCCAGTCACAATAAAATGACTAATGTTATTCGTAATACTGCATGGCAGTCGATGGAAGAAGCGGGCAAAGAAGAAGCTCGATTAGCTAAAGAAGTTGGGGACATTACAGACGACGGCATTCCCATGATTACAGTTACAGCTGATGGGGCATGGTGGAAACGATCGTACAAAACAAATTACAACGCGCTATCGGGAATGGGGTGCATAATAGGTCAAAGAACCGGGAAAATGCTGTTTTTGGGGGGTTAAAAATAAATATTGCACCGATTGTACAAGAGCTGATTCTCTTGGGTTGATAGCCGATCAACATATTTGTTACAAGAATTGGAATGGAACCTCAACAGCTATGGAAGCCAGTATTATAGTCGAATGATTCCGTTCTTCTATATTACATCATGGTCTTGTTTATAAAAAATTAGTCGGTGACGGGGATAGCAGTGTCATGAAAAATTTGAGACTGGCAAAACCGTACGGTAATAATTTAGTTGAAAAAATAGAATGCCGTAACCACCTGTTACGAAATTATTGCAACAAATTAAAAGAACTAACTAAAAAGAGGAACAGTTCCAAAAATCTAGCAGTTCCACCTATTTTGCGTAAATGTTTGGAATCAAATATTACTCGATTGCGGATTGCGGTGTCTAAGGCAATTGTGTTTCGAAAAAAATGTTCTGCAAGTTTGGAAACCAAAATTAACAGTCTTAAAAACGACTTGATCAATTCACCAAGTCATGTATTTGGAGAGCATTTGAAATGTAATAACTTAGGTTATTTCTGTTCTAAGACTGTACCTGATGATGACAACAAGGTTGAAGGTTCGTAATATGTACTTAGTTTACATACACTTATGCTAATTTCTAAACCGAAATAACTGGGTGTTTTATACTTTATTTTATACTTTTTTGATTGCAGATTTAAAATTTTGCGGGTTATATGAAGATATAATGTGCTGCGTATACCGCTTAGTTCAGCACGCATCAAGTTTGTTGATGGACATGGACAACAATGCCGCTGAATTGTACAATTCAATTTTGTGTAAATTCGTTGGTGGAAAGCGAATAAATTTTTCACTAAAAGGAGCATATCAAACAAGATGCGAAGCAGCAGCGTTGTCATATAATTGTTCTTCAGACCTGTATTCTAAGATAAATAAATCTGTAACGCAAAGAAGTCCAGGAATGTACACCAAATTTTTCATCGCGTCAAAAACCAAACAGAAAAATTACAACGCTAGGCTACGATTGAATTTTAATGCAGTAAGCAGAAAACCTCATGTGAAAAACCTGGGAAACAATGCAGATCAGGATTATGGATCTACAGAAGACATGCCTGAAAATGTGTGTTTGCAAAAGCAAGAGGAGTTTCTCAAGTCACTAGAAATTGACGAAACGCAGAGATCGGAACTTGAAATAATAACAAGAGGACAAAATTCCAACCCTTTATGGAAACAAGAAAGAGCTATTCGGATTACAGCTTCAGTGTTTGGCAAAATTTGTAAGCTCCAGAAGAAAACATCGTGTGTAAAAACGATGGAATTATTGCTTTATGGAAATGCTGCTACGCGATATGGCAACGAACATGAACCAATAGCTCTCTCAAAATTTTCGCATATTTCAGGCTTAGAAGTTCAAGGTTGCGGTCTCTTCATACACAGAGATTACCCATTTTTAGGAGCTAGTCCAGATGGCCTAGTTGGCGAATATTATAGCATTCTTGAAATGAGTGCCCTAGATGCAAAACTCGCTTATCGACAAAAGTGAAATAATTGAGATAGGTTTACCATCGTGTTTGTTATCATAATATTAATAATATAGTTAGATATTTCGGTGCAAAAGTAGCTTTCCAGCATAGAAATTTACCTCTGAATTTCACAATTCGATGCAAAACTTGCTTAATATCAAGCTATGTGAGATTCAAAACTCGCTTTTTACAATGCGTCCAATGAGCATCGTGATCATAGTCATGTGATATTTGACGACGAATCCCAATCGTAATAGTTCAGCTGTTTATAATATTTTTATTTTACATGATTATGTGGGATGCGAATAGTTCAACAACTAATTTAGTTGTGTATTGTTAAAGAAAGTTGTGTTATTGTTGTTACTCATTAACATGGATACAGACAATGATTTAAGTGTTACCTTACCAATAAAACCTTGTCCTAGTAACAAGTGCCGGAAAAGGATTCGAGGAGAAAGTAAAAGACAGAAATTAAAGAAAATGAGGTAATAACATATTTTAATTATTTTTTTAAAATTATTGTACAATAATTAATTATATTGTAATATTTTAGACATACCCCAAAAGGACTGCCAGAATTCCCCACTTGCGGGCATAAAGGCCAGCCAGGAAGACCATATTACTGTTCTTCCTTAACCATGCGTCAAATTAAATTATTTCATCAACAACTTTTTGCCAGCAATGAAAAAATCAAACAAGACTCGTTTCTAATTGCATGTTGTGAGGGTAAAAAATGCAAAAGATCAAAAGCTGTTAAGGATAAGATATCCATCAAATATTTTATCACTACAGGTCACGGACACAAAATTCGAGTTTGCAAGACCGCGTTTTTAAAAATAACCGGACTTAGTAGAGACAGAATTGAGCGTGTTATGAAGAACTATGTTTTATATGGTAACATGCCGCAAGAAAAAAGGGGAGGCAATCGCATTGGTGATAAAAACGACGGGAAAAAAACATCTATCAAAAATTTTATTGAATCTCTTAAGTGTGTGGAGAGCCACTATTGTCGTAGTCAAACAAGCAGTCGTGTTTATCTCCCATGTCAGTTGAATTTTACTAAATTATGGCAAATTTATAATTCGAGCGTTGGAGATGAGTTGCGCGTAAAACTGGGGTATTTTAGGACTTACGTAAACACTCACTACAATATTGGATTTGGTACTCCAAAGTCGGATGTATGCTCAACATGTATAAGAAGCAACGAACAATTAATAAAAAATAAAAATTTGTCTAGCGTGGAAAAACAGAACCTTATAACTGAGCAACGTATTCACAAATTAAAAGCAAAAGCATTTTTTGCTTTGTTAAAGAGATCATCGGAAAATATAGCTATTTTTTCTTTCGACTGCGAAAAAAACTTACCGTTGCCAAAATTGCCCGACCAAGCTTGTTATTTTAGTCAACAGATAAATTATTATAACTTTACTGTTGTTCATGGTCCATCCACGGCAAAGTTAAGTCCAGATAATGTTTTCTCATATGTGTGGCCCAAATCTGAATTTCCCAAAAATTCTAATTCTATTGCATCAGCTGTCTGGGATGTACTGTGTAAGTTTCATTTTTTTGAAACAACAGATGTCGTTTATCTATTTGCCGATGGTTGTGGTGGGCAAAATAAAAATAGTATCATGATGACTATGATTTCCTTTTGGCTTCAGACAAAAGCCCCCCAACATATTAAATCTGTAAGTCTAATATTTCCTATGGTAGGACATTCTTTTATACCACCCGATCGGGTATTTGGAATGGTAGAAAGGAAAGTAAAAAAAAAATCAGTTATAATAAAACCCGCTGACTATGACGAGATCATTGCTTGTAATTCAACACTTCGTAAATTGGGTGTGGATTGGAATATACAAGATTGGAAAAGTGCGGCCCAGATAAATACAAAAGCTCCAGGATCCTGGCATTTCCAATTCAACAAAGCCAAAAGATTCGTTTTTACCAAGGGCAAAACAAATTGTCTCATTAGAGGTGAATCAAACTACAACGTTGATGTGGGCAAGCCAAAATCGGTTTCCAAAAGAGGGAAAAAAACGACATGCATTAATCCCATGATACTTTCTACTGGTTCTTATCTAAAAGGCGACAAATCTACAATAATCTCCCTTCTAAAAAAACATTACGGCGACGCATGGGAGGAAAATCCTGACTTACAATTTTTTGTTACAAATCTTATTCACGTTAATAATGCAGAAAGAAACACTGATAACGATCAAGATGCTGACGTCGAAGCTGGGTGCAGCAATTTAAGATCCTGCGAAATAGATTTACCTGTGTAAATTTAAAAAACTGTATCTGTCTATAATTTGGTTCCAATAAATGGCATTTGAATTCGTATAATTTTGTATTTTTTTGCTACAGTTATATCTACTATAAATTTTGCAAAACTCTCTTTATGAAAATATTTGGTGCAAAACTCGCCAAATACATTTCTTTTGCTCAAATATCTCCAATTTCCTCAGTGATATTTTAAAATCACTTGGGTTTCTAAAAATTTATATTTTAAAGAATAAAACATAAAAATATTAATGCGACTGTTGGCAAATATTATCTAAAAAATGTTTTTCGTAGTTTTCTCAAATTGACATTTTATGCATTAAGCAAGTTTTGCATCTAGGGCCCTCAAATAAAATGTCCGTGGTCTGCTTCAAAGTTAACCATTCAAGAGGCAATTGAGCAAAAAAAAATAAAGTTTTTAAATCTAGATGCTGACGGGGACATTAATTTAAAACCGGAAGATCTTTACATGTATCAAGTGCAGGGACAATGGAAGTTTGCAATAAAGAGTATTGTTACTTTGTTGTTTGGACCCCCCCTGATACCAAAATACTGAAGGTATCTTAGATATTACAATATAATTTAGATACCCTTCCTAATTCTAACTGTGTTTGAAAATTATGTATTTATTATTGTTTTTGTTTTTTTTCCAGATCAATCGCAATAATTCCTTTTGGGACGAAAAAATGAAGGACAAGCTAATACATTTTTACAAATTATGTAGACTCCCAGAAATTATAGACCCTAGACTGCCTAATTTTAATTCTTTGCTATTTACATTTCTGAACGTTCGAGATCATTAGCAGAATATTAGTGAGAGTTCTAGAAATAATAATTTATGATTTATCCCCCCCCCCCCCGTGAGAATCAAAATAAAATATAGCCTATATCACTCAGGGATAGTCTAGCTTTCAATTATTGAAAGAATTTTTAGAATCGGTTTAGAGGTTCCAGAGATAAGAATTTATGCTTTATTACCACCACTCCCCCGCGAGAAATTCTCCCCCTGCGAAGCGAAGTTGCCTCTCGTTTTATAATATTAGTATAAATTTTCAATAGTGCGAAGTTAAAAATTAAATACTTACCTAAAAACCGTACAGTAATTTATTATAAGATAAATAAAATATATATAATTATAAAATAAAACTTTGTATACTGTACGATGATGTTAATTTATAAGATTTATAAAATATAGAAGACTGATAATTAATGATTTATTTTTCTTTTATAAAATACAAAATATTTATTATTATTATTAAACAGTCTGATATTAAATTGTTTTCCTGAATTCATCTAGCATTATTCTTTACAAAAATCAAAAACCATTCAGTTTAAAACCATAAAATATGGCCAATAAACAATAATTATTATGTTATTTTTAACAGGTTGACTGCCAGATAAAAAATGTAAAAATTGTCCCTGTTGCCAAGTTGGAAATAATTTGTAACTTTGTTTTCTAATGATGCTTTAGTACTTTATTTTTAATAATTATTGAAAATAATCAAAATTTTCGAAAAAAACGTCGAGCGGTCGTATACGACCTACTGGGCATAAAGCGGGCTCCACATTCTCGACGAAACTACACGGGACTTGCCAAATACGAGAGTGTAGAGGGAATATTCGTCTATATTTGTGTTGTCTCGTCTGTATTCGTACAGTCTCCGTTCCGTGTCGGTAGATCAAAGGGTTCTCGGGTAGTTTTGTGCTGGTTTTGTGTTAACGCGAAACTATTCCTCCACATTCTCGCCTTGCTCAAGCTAGTCGGCAACAGCACAAGTCAACTGGTACGGTAGCAAACGATGTGTGTTTAGTGAATTTAAAATGTCGACAATTAATTGGAATCACGATCTGGAGTTAGCGTTTCTGGAAGTTTACCAAACTTTTCCAATAGTGTGGGACCCTAAAGAACGGGACCATAAAGATAGAAACAAAGTGCACGATGCGTGGACAAGAATGAGTGAAGCCTTGGAAATACCAATTAAAGAATTAAAAAATAAGAAGGACTCTCTGATGACTACGTTCAGGATGCATAAACGAAAAATTAAAGCATCTCAACAATCAGGCGCCGGAACTGAAGATATTTATTCTCCAATTTGGTTCGCCTTTAACCTGATGGATTCTTTTCTAGGGGATATTGTTGATAATAATCATAGTAATAAAACAAGAAACACGTTAACTATGGTAAGTAACTTTATTATTTGAATCATATTTTACTATCCATTTCTTAGTTAGTTACAAAAATATTTAGTAAATTCTTCCCTAACTGCACGTGCATCGAGTGCCGATCGACGTGCAACCCGTGGTAAGTCGCGAAGAGTAGCGCTTCCTTGTGTCTCGTTCCTCCATGATCCAGGTTGGACTAATATGTCGTTGTCGTCATATATGTCCATGGTGCCTGTCGGTGTATATATTTGACATGATGTTCTACTTTTTCTCAGGTAGTTATGCAGTAATATACAGGTTAAAGTTATAAGTGTAACTTTTTCGGGACAAAGCGCGATTGGCTTTTTAAAAACTTGAAATTTAGTAGTTAAAACTCCAAACGTATTTTCAACGATTACCCGTGATCTTGATAACTTTTCGTTAAATATACGTTTAGGAGTTCCAGCATCATGTATTCCCGGATAAGGTTTCATGACATTTTTGTGAAGTGCAAACGCACTATCTGCCAAAAACACGTAGGGCACGTTAATATCAGAACCTGGGAGTGGATGGGGACTAGGTAAATTCAAGGCTTCTGTAGTAATTTGTTGCCACAATGTCGTGTTTCGAAAAATACCTCCATCGCTCATCCGACCACAACTACCTATATCAGCAAAAATAAAATTGTAATTACTGTCAACTAGAGCCAGGAGTACAATACTGTAATCTTTTTTGTAATTGAAATATTCAGATCCAGAATTGTTAGGACATTGAATAACTACATGTTTTCCATCCAACGATCCAATGCAATGTGGAAATTTGTTTTTGAAACCATTTTCTATTCTTAGCCATTCTTCAACCGATGACGGCAACTGTAAATAAAAATAAATTTAAAGTAATACTTGTTAATAAATGGCAATACTTTTTATTTCTATGATTTTAATCAGACTTTTCGCATTACAAAAACTTTTTGTTATTTTTACAGCCTTACGAAATTAACAACGACCAAAATGAAAGTCAGCACTCACAGTCACAAGAAACGGATCCCGCAAGCAATGATACTACTTTAGTACAACCTAATACTTCGCAAACAATCCGCAGACGTAAAAGCCCTCCTGAATTGAGAGAAGCTGGAAAAACATTAAATGAAACGCTAAATACTCTTAATGAGGTATTACATAAAGATCAAAGCAAACATATTTGTCAAGAAAAAGAGGATGAGTGTGATTTATATGGGAAAATATTTGCGAAAAAAATGAGAAAAATACCAGAAGATGAAAGAATGAGTTTCATGTATGAAATAGATGGCATGTTTATTCGTCGATTGTCACGAATTACAATGTCTTTTCCTCCAACCTCTAATCGTATGAGCCGACCTTCGTCTACTTGTACGTCATATTCAGAGCCTATTCTACAGCAGGATTATAGGATTGTAGAGAGATCATTTACTCCATCACTCTCGTATAATGCTACCTCACCACCTCAGCAGAATCAACTATCTCAACAACACATGTTTCAAGAAAGACCGCCATCTACCTCAGGACTCCCGTATATTGCCACCTCACCACCTCAGCAGCATCAACTATCTCAACAGCATATGTTTCAAGAAAGACCGCGATCTACCTCAGGACTCCCGTATACTGCGAACTCAACAAAACAGAATCTTTCACAGAAGCCAGTCCTAATTCACATACCGGAGCAGTTTTCATCTTCCAGCCCAGTGGTTGATTCTCAAAATTCAATATCTATATTATCTGACACAACGCTCAAGCCTCCATCTGATGAATCTACCTCTTCACCAAATTCTATAATAATAACAGCATTTCAGAACGCTTGAGATGCTTTTTTTCCCTAATATTGTCATTGGTACAGTTTCCATAAAAATTGTCATAATTTTTCATTAAAAAATAAAGTTTAAAAATAAATTTACTAGTTTATTTTCAATCTTACCTTTATCTCATCTTTCAAAACTTGATTTAAAGCCTCACATACTTGTGGAATAATTTGGGAGATTAATTGAGGTGAAATTTTAAACAAAAAATGTAGGCTTTCATAGCTGTCTCCTGTAGCCAAGAACCGCAGTGTAACGGCTAAGCGAATTTTAGCTGGAACAGCTTCACGCAACTGGGTATTGTTTTTTGTAATTGATGTCCCAACTTTACACAATAAATATTCAAAATCTTCTAGGGACATTCGTGTAAACTTATGAAATTCTCGACTAGGTTCGTAAACGAGTTCTAATAATTGTTTCTCCATGATTTCACTGAAATTCAATAATATTTTTACAATTTGTTTTTAATTGGATAGATCTTATTAGAAATGCTATATAAAACAAAGGCAGTTATTTAGCTTTACCTTGTTCTGTTGCGGTGTATGGTAGTCATCCACCACCTTCGCTTATTCCAACGTCTTTTAATAACCTTTTTTTCACGAATCAACAAATAATTGTAATACGCTGCCGCGCATAATACTGCAGCGGCAGATATTTTCAAGTCGTCCATCTTGACGAGCGTCCAATGTACAACTGTGCCAAGCAAGAATGTGGAGAGTCGCTCTCGTCTCGCCATGTCTCGGCAAATGTTCTCGCCGAGACCTCTCGCCAAGAGTGTGGAGCCCGTTTAAGCGGCATTATTATTCCACATGTGCCAGGCGGTCGTCTCAGCGGTCGTTCCAACGTCGTTTGTTGCATGATAAGACTTGTTAGAAACGGTGTATTTTATTTCTATTGTACTGTCATCAGTCACACTACGAACAGCTATTATTGCGGATTTCATTATTTGTTGTGATCTATTTGTTGTGACAATGAGTAAACGCTCTTTGAAAATATTGCAAATGGCATTGGAGAAATATAAAACAGGTAAGTGACAGTCTTTGATATCATATTTTTGCGTACAGTTTACACAGTTTGATATTGAAGAACAAATCAATTGTTATTTTTTTATTCAGATGGTGAAAGTTCTGATATCAGCAGTTTTGATTCTGATCTTGATCCGATGTACTTGCCAGCCAGTGATGAAGAAATATTAGACAGTTCCAGTGCTTCGGAAGCAGAAAATATAGAAAGATATTCAAAAAAAGAAGATAGAAATAAGAAAAAACGTAAACAGCAAAAGCCAGAAACTTTGAACTCAACAAAAAAATCGAAGGTCTCAAACGAAAATCTTGAGCTTGACGATCAGCCGTGCTGTTCAAAATCTTTGACGCTTGCGGAAAAATCTGTAGAAGATAAAACAGGCAGCGCTGAAACCCTATATTTTGATCAAAATGAAATCGCCGAGTTTTTAGAAGTCCATGACATTTCCGAAAATAGGGAAATTGAGAATATAGACCCTGAAAGTGAAGAGGAAGCTGTTATTCAAAACCTTGATCATACATGGAGAACACCTGTTGGAAACCATCAAGTTTTTGATTATTCTGCGGAAGCTGGTTTACACGCAAATTACGCTGCATTACTCATCAATGAGCTATCACCAATCAATTGTTTTCAAACATTTGTCGATGATGCAATAATAAATGAAATGGTAGATCAGACTAATTTGTACGCTACCCAAGTTCTATGCGATATTGAAGACATAAGTAAAGAATCAAGGTTACGCCGATGGGTTCCAACTGATAAAAATGAAATGTTGAATTTTATTGGTATTGTGGCATATATGGGTATGGTAAAAATGCCTTCAATAGGTAAATATTGGAGTAATGATGAGCTGTATAAAAATCCTATAATTCCAAAAATTATGTCTAGAAACAGGTTTCAGCTACTTTTGAGAATGTGGCACTTCTCTGACAACCACAGTTGCCCGGAAGGTGATCGCTTGTACAAAATTCAGCCTTTGTTGGACAAATTAGTTACAAACTTCCAAGCAGCTTACACCCCGGGTCGCACTTTTTGTATTGATGAGTCTGTTATTCCATTTCAAGGCCGGCTGTTATTCAAACAATATATTCCCCAGAAAACTCACAAATATGGGGTTAAATTATTCAAATTGTCTTGTGATAATGGCTATACATGGAATATTCGAGTTTATGCTGGAAAAGAAAAAAAAGAAGGTTGTGCGACTGTCCCTACAAATATTGTGTTGAATTTGTCAGAAGGTCTACTAAATTCAGGAAGAACTTGCGTTGCCGATAATTATTATTCAAGTCTTGAGCTAACAAATATATTACTTGATCATGGAACTCATTACTTAGGAACACTAAGGACTAATCGACGCGGGAACCCCAAAGAGGTGATTATAAAAAAATTAAAAAAAGGAGAAATTTTTGGAATGGAAAACGAAAGAGGTATTTGTATAATGAAATGGCGAGACAAAAGAGATGTGCTTGTTATTACAACAAAACATACTACTTAAATTATAATTGTAACAACCGAATAATCATTATGTTTACAACCCAATGTAATGTCATTTAATGCCTGTAAGCTATACTGTTTTTTTTTTGTTTTATGTGTAATGAAACACGTTCATTTATGTTTATGAATTCGCTACTGCCACAGGATTACCTTAAGTAGCATTAATAAATTTATGTATTTATATAATATTAATAAAATTTATTCTATTATTCTATTCTATTCTACTGAAACTGTGGATATTCCACGGTTTATCGGTGTAGTGAAAAAGCCTCAGGCAATAATTGATTATAATGAGGCAAAGTCATCAATTGATTTGTCCGACCAGATGTCAAGTTATAATTCCCCCTTGAGAAAATCCCTCAAATGGTATAGAAAACTCGCAATAGAATTTCTTCTAGGTACTTGTATTGACAATGCACATATAATCTATAATCAACTTGCCCACAAAAAAATATCAATTACAGAATTTCGAGAGCACGTTATCAGATCACTTCTTAAGGAGCCCCTAAACGATCAATATATTGCACAATATATTGCACAATAATCGATATTGTACAATAATATTGAACGTCTGTAGATCATATTGAAAGATTGCGCAATATATTGAGTCAATCAAAAAGAGTTTGATTTTTATTGTGCAATCTAGTAAATATTGCATCATCTGCGGGCAATATTGTGCAATACTGGTTCAGTTGTGTGTTAACAGTGATAAAGGTAACATCTATAATGGCTACAAAGGGAAAAGATGAGGAAAGGAAATTCATTTTAGAATGTATCGAGGTGTATCGGAGCTTACCAGCTCTGTGGGATATCAAGAGTAAAGATTACAGCAACAGAAATAAAAAAAATGAACAGTACGAACAGCTGCTTCTTAAATATAGAGAATACTATCCGGATGCTGATAAGTCGCAGTTAGTAAAAAAATTTAATTCGTTGCGCACTAACTTTAGAAAGGAATTAAACCGAATAAAGTATTGTGAAAAAAGCGGTGCTGGGACAGACGACATAACAGAACCAACATTATGGTATTTTGATGAAATGAAGTTTCTTGTGGGTCAGGACGAACCAAGTACGTCTCAAAATACTATGCAGACAGAGGTAGACGACAAGGAAACTGAGGATGATATCGACGAAGTGGACAATAATGGAACAACAATGAAAACTGCTACAATCAGTGTAAGTGAATGCAATTTATTTATTCATATTTACATTTTATGCAAATTTATGTTGCCATGAAATCTGCCCTTCATTATTAAAGAAATCGCAATAACTATCTCTGACAACTTTCGCAATTGAGGGTGAATTTCTGGCATGAGTTGTACGAAGTGATGTTGATTGTCCAGTTGTTCTCCAACTTCCTTCAACAATAATTCCTGACTCAGAATCTTCTACATCTATAGAATTGCTACACATGTATGTCTGAGAGTGGTTTCTTCTTAAGTAATTGTGCAAATAGCAACATGCTAAGACAATTACTTGGGATTTCTCAGGAGATAGCGCAATAGGTCGTTGAAATACACCGAACTTGGAAACTAAAATCCCAAATGCATTTTCTACAATGCGACGTGCACGACTTAGTCGATAATTGAAAATTCTTTTTTCCACGGTTAATCCTGTTTGGCTATAAGGTTTCATAAAATTTTCCGTCAGTGCAAAAGCGTCATCCCCGACAAAGACAAAAGGTAGTATCTTTTCACTATTTGGTAATGAAGCAGGTTCTGGGATGTGAAGAGATTTATCTGATAATGCCTTTCCAAATGCAGTATAAGCCAAGACACCTCCGTCTGATATTCGTCCATTTATACCAGCATCTACCATAATAAATTCATAATTACAATTTACAACTGCCATCATTACAATACTAAAAAACTTTTTATAATTGTAGTAATGTGAGCCTGTCTGTGGTGGTTTTTTTATTGCTACGTGCTTTCCATCTACGGCTCCTAGACAATTCGGAAAATTCCATTGATCATTAAATCCATTCGCAGTAGCTTTCCATTCAGCTTCTGTTGCTGGGAGCTGCAATTAAAATCATAAAATAATAATAAAATTATTACTCACAGAAAAGTAATGAGAGGTTTATTTAAAATATGTATTAATTTACAGCGCAAGAATTGTCCTCAAAAAAAGAGGACAAGGAAACTTGATGAGTCCGAAGAATTAATATCTCTAGCACGCAAACATCTTAAACAACCTGATACTGACTGTCACAGAATTGCTTCAGCTTGGGCAGTAGAACTTCAGAAAATGACGCCGCAGCAACAAATTTTTGCAAAAAAGGCCATTAATGATGTATTGTTTGAAGGCCAAATGGGTACTCTGCACAGAGATTCTGTTCAAATTAATTATTTTAGTCGCACGTCTTCACCATATACCACTATGCAACCAAGTCCAAGTCCCGTTTATTATGATACCCTACATGCACAACCTCGACTGACTGAACACGTGGAACCACTTCCAGGGCCCTCTAATTCTAATGCTTCTCAATTCTTTTCAACTTTTCAATAAAATGTAAATTTCTACATATATGTAATCAAATAAATAAATAAATTTTGTATAATTTTTGAAATAATCGTTTTATTTTACATACCTTTATGTAACCCTTCAGGCATTTTATTATAGATGTGCAAGTTTCCATTACAATTATGCTTATGGATTGTGGAGATACAGCACTTATGAATTTTAAATCTTCAAAATTATTTCCAGTAGCTAGATAACGTAGTGTTATTGATAAACGCTGACTTGGAGGGATAGCATCTCGCATTATAGTATCTCTTTTTTGAATTTCAAGCCTAACCATTCTCAAGAGTTCATCAAATAATGTACTATCTAGTCGCAAAAAGTTTTGAAAATCACTTGGTTCACTAATTCTCAGTTCACTTAACAGATTTTCATGAGTGTACTTATTTCTTTCTTTAAACCATTCCTTCATCCACCTACGCTTCCTTTTCTCTCTTTTTTTTTTGCAGCTATAACTAATGCAATGGCCACACAACTTGCTGTCTTCTTATTATTCCACATGTTGACTGCACAAGTATCAGCCGTGAACTAATTTATTGTGCAATAATATTGCATCGTGTGGGTTGGCCAACTTATTCTATTGCACAAAATATTGTACAATATATTGACGTAAATATTGATCGTCTAGGGGCTCCTTTATACGAGAAGGTGACAGACAAGACGTAATAGCAGAAACACCATCCAAAAAGTCTATTCAAACACATTCATTACTAAAAAAAGAAGGAGTATTTAACAAAATGAGAAAATATTGTAAGAGGTGCTACAGTAAAAAAATGCAGGGAGAAATATCGAAAAATCATGTAAAGAAAGTTGTCACCTACTGCCAGGATTGTGAAAATCAGCCCCACTTTTGTTTGGCCTGTTTTAATATCATTCATAAAAAATAATTAATTTTTCTATTTTTTGTATTCACAGTGAGTAATATCATATTTGTTTTTTCATTTTCATAATAAAAACTTAAATACAAAGTTTTCGTTCATTTTGGTACAGCCCTATATCAGATATTAAAAAAATGCATATAGTGTGCTAGGCCTCTATGCCATAGCGGTCGTACGTCATAGTCGAAGCAAGTAAAAGATCGACCGCTGGCACAGAAAATAATATAATACAACGATGTGTTTCAGCGGTCGTATACGACCGCCATGGCAAATGAGCACTATGACAAAGCGGTCGTATACGACCGCCATGGCAGTTAACCTGTTAATAGAAAATATATTTTACATATGTGCATATAAAGCAATTATTTTTATGAACACGATGTCATTTGAATATAATTTTATTATAATTCTTCAGCTCTAGCTAGTAAGTAGGTGTAGAAATTTGAACCATGGAACATTTATAAGCTCTATGGTGTCAACGATGTAAACAGCGCCTATGCAGGCCAGTGTTGCATTTGCTTAACTATGAATATTGTCATCTCTATTCCTATTGGCGGACCGAATTCTCATAGATTTTACCGTCCCTGCACCCCTTTACCTCAGCGAAAACTCAAAAGATTGTAACAATAGCCCCTTAAAAGTTTTAAAATGGATTTTGTCAAAAGGTAAATATAATTCGCATTAATTATAACCTCACTTTTTGTATTGCAGTTTATTTGGAGATGTTTCCGATATTGATGATCCCACTTTTGTCCCTACTGCAGAAAAAGATACACCCGTGTTAAATAATAATTCAAGATAAAATCTTATTTCACGCATTTTTACACGCTTTATATTAGCTTCGTTTTATTAACGTAGATATAAAATTGTTTTATTTTAGTGCAAACATTGTAGCAGTTAAAAGACTTTCGAGGACACGGTCAAGAAATCCGGAAGCATGGAAGCGGAACATCAGAAAAAAGAAGAGAACAGGGTTTAGAATATAGAGATATACGAGGAAAACAGCATTCTGCGAGATCAGTTAAAGGCAAATGCGATTGCTGTATGAAATGTTGGCAAAAAAATTAATCAAATAGATCAAAACTTTATACACAAATCTTTCTGGAATCTTTGTGATAATGAAAAATCACACTTTTACAGCAAGTTTATACAGCGTGATAAAAAAAACCGAAGCCGGCCACGCAATTTGCCAACCAATAAACCGGAAGATTGTAATTTCATGGCAGAAGGTGCTATCTGAACATTTTGTTAAAATTTTGATTTTTGGCCTATTTTGACATGGCAAATGGTTCTATGTTATAGCAAAGTTTGATAGCTCTAGTTGTCATTGCTTAAATATAATTTAACTTTGACTTGGCGACCTATGTATTAATTTTGTAGATTTGTTTTGTGGCAAAAGGTTCTTACTTACAAAAACTTCTTTTGTCATAAAATGTTATCAAAAGCTACAACGATTTTGCTAATCATGACAAAAGGTTCTATACAGTTAGATACCTCCTTTGGCTTTAACATGGTACGACAATTTTGTCTTTCTCATAGGTTTATGGCAATAGGTTCTTAATAGCCATACCTCCTTCTGTCATAAAAATCTCAGTGAAATAAAAGAGAATGGACCTATCATGGCAAAAGGTTCTATGAAGCCACATATCCCTTTTTGCCACAACTTGCACAGTAATAATGTTTTATGTTAATTAGTTTTTGTGGCAAAAGGGTCCGACTGTGCGAAGCCCTCTTTTGCCAGAAAACGTTTTACTATAACAAAATTGCTGCTGTCTAATAAAAGCGTGACAAAAAGTACTACTTATATTAGTTGACGTTTAACCTAACCTCACCTTTACGTCAGTGTCATTGTGATTTCGTCGCTGTTGTGTACGGTTTGTGCTTGGTTTTGTGTGATATTGTAGGTGATATTTTGTGATTATTTACAATGAATAATAATTATTATACAAGAGCACAAAAGATTGTGCAGTTAGCGGTTTCAAAAGTGCCTAAAGTAGACATAAAAAGAGCGAAGGATAGGAAAAATGAAATTGTTGAACCTGAACCTACTGTTATCGTTTTTTCTCAAAGTGAAAATGAATCCGTTAAAGATGGTATGTTGCAGTTTGTATTTTTCATTGTATGATTTTGTAGTTCTATTGTGCATTATAATTTTTAGTTTTTGTTACTACAAGCGAGCCAACAATTAGTTATAATAATTGTTATAGTCCTAAGTTCGATCATGATAAAACAACACAAAGGAATGCAACAGAGGATCATTTTGATGATAATATATTAATGGAAGAACTGAATAAATTTGATAAAGGTACGTAGGTATGCGTCAAGGTTAGCTCTTTAATTTTACATTTATTTTACCATCCTGTTTATGTTTTTAAAACTAAGTATGAGATATTTTGCTTGCAGTTTTTAAAAAAATGGAAACGAATTAATCCACAATAGTGTTGTAGATATCATTAATTTTATAATGATTTTTTAGCTACTGCTTCGAGTTATTCCACAGCTGATATTGAAAACTTTTCACCTGTGCAGTTGCAAGACAGAACAATGATTAGCTTGGAAGATGTATATACTAAAGACAATTTCAACCCGGAAAATAGTGAAACAACAGCTGTTTTAAATGACTTGCAAGGCTTTAATTCGGTACATTCGGATGATTTTCAAAATTATCCAACTTATGAAGAAGGTATTATTAATTATTATTAATTATAATTTTAGTGATTGCTGATCTAACCTATCATATATTTTAGGCATTACCAGTTCTTCCGATTCTGAAATAGAAGGCGTAGCTCCTCCTAAAAGACTGCACATAATGAATGAGGAAAATGATAATGTGTTAATGGAAATAGAAGAAAATGACGACATCAGCCATACTGCAGCATCTATCGTGAAAAATTTTTTAGAAGGTTTGATGCAACATATATTTTCAGTGATTTTTAAAAAAGCTTCAACGGTAAAACTAAGAATGAAAAACAAACAAAAAAGGGCTAAAGGAGAAGAATATGTAGACAGAAAGGGAAATGTTAGGTGTGCTCGTCAAATGAAAGGAAAATGCAATGGTTGTCGATTTGAATGTAATCTTTTAAGTGATTCTGAAAGAGAGCACATTTTTGAAGAATTTTGGAAGATTGGGGATCATCATGTACAGTCTCAGTATGTTACCTCATTAATCGAAGAAAAACCAGTAGTTTTGGGTGTTAAAAATCGAAGAAAGAAGAAGACAAATCTGTTTTTCTTAAAAGCAAACAACATAAAGTACAGAGTTTGCAAATTCACTTTTTTAGCCACATTTGGAATAGGTAAACGGTATGTGGATATATTGACCACAAATGCAACCCAGTCAGGAACCTGCAGCTCTGATATGCGGGGCAAAAAAGAACCTGCTAATAAAAGCAGCAAGCTAGATACCCAAAACTTGCGAAATCATATCTTGAAGTTTCCAAGCTTTGAAAGTCATTATAGCCGTAGGGACTCGAAAAAAAAGTATCTTCATCCAGATTTAAATATACGAAAAATGTATTCTCTTTATACAGATGAATGTAGGGCAGAGAATAGAAAGACCCTTTGTTATACTATTTATTATAATACATTTAAAACGATGAACTTGTCATTTAAGAAGCCCTATAATGACACGTGTCGAGTTTGTGATGAATTAAAAATCAAACTTAAAAATAAAAATCTAGTTGAAGACGATAGAAAGAGAATTGAGTTGGAAAAACAACATCATTTAGAGAAAGTAGATGCAGCATACAAAACCAAAGCTGTTGATAAAATGACCGCCAAAGCAAGCGAAGGTAGTATTGTGGTTAAAGCATTTGACTTGCAAAAAGTTTTAGAAACTCCATCGTTAACAACAGGCACGAGTTTTTATAAAAGACAGCTAAGTACCTACAATCTAACTACCCATGATTTGGCTACCAATCAGGCATCAAGCTATTTATGGTATGAAAGCATAGGCGGTCGTGGCTCGGATGAAGTAGCGTCAATATTATATAAAGATATTCAAAATCTTAGTGATGATGTTGAACATTTGATATACTATTCAGACAACTGCACAGGCCAAAATCATAATTTCACTCTACCACTTATGTATGAGATAGCAATAAAATCAAAACCCAATTTAAAAACAATTGAACATAAATTTTTAGTGGTGGGTCACACGCATATGGAGTGTGACTCCGACCACGCACGTATAGAGAGAGCTAAACCAAAAGACATGGAGATATGTATACCCAGAGATTGGTACACAATGATTAGGATGTTGAAAAACAGACGTGGGGAGCCGTTTTTCAATGTATATGAAATGAAACTCAGCGACTTTTTTGATTTTAAGTCACTTTACAATTTAAAAAACTCTAAGTACATAAAACGCCAAAAATTTATTACTAACGAACCAGTTGAATGGTCCAAAAGCCGCTGGATTAAAGTAGAGAAAGATAAACCTGGGATATTTAGTTTGTCCCAGCAAATTGACGCTCCGGAATTCAAAGAGTTGTCCATTATTAGAAACGTTAACTCAGAGAATAAGGTGGAATTGAAAATAAAAAATAACACGAAAATACCGATTTCAACAAAAAAATATAAAAATTTAATAGAAATGCTGGAATTGATACCAGAAGAGTATCACCAATTTTATAGGAACCTTCCGCACAGCAATAAAGCTTTAGACTGGCATGTCGATTTTGATGATTAGATCTTCATGCTAATCATCAAAATCTTTAACGTTTTTGCCATAATTAGCGAAGTGTTATAAGAAGACATGTCCATTTTTAACTTCTTAAAACGGGGCATGTATTCTAATAACTCTTCACTAATTATGGCAAAAAGTTCTATCAGTAGTTTTTTAGCAAAAAAACCTGTTAAAATGAAAATAAATTTAAGTTTTTGCTTACTAACGATAGTTTTTAGTTTGAAGAATGTACAATTAGCTTTATTTTGTTTATTAAAACTTATTTTTCAAAAAAAGTCTTGTTTTATTGTAATTTAAAACTTTCTTTTGGCTCTCCTGAAAAATTTGTATTTTCAACTATAGCACCTTCTGCCATGAAACCACCGTGTTATAAACAATTTTCTTACAAATATTACTTTGAACTAAGTGGAGACAAAGTGCAGGTGTGCAAAATATTTTTTTAAAGACTGGATATCAGTGCAAGAAGAATTTTGTACTTTTTCTCTAAAAAATATTACCGTAGTACAGCCAAATATTGAACCTGAATCTGGACCATCTAGATCTAGAAAAAGGTCACTCAATATAGAAAATGGGGCAGTTAATAAAAGGAAGTTATTGCGTAACCGCGGAAAAAATATTTGACTAAAACCGGAGTGAGGAAAGATGAAAAAAAATTTCAAAATGTTGATTGTAAGTGTCCAAAAAAATGTATTACCTTATTTACAGAAAATGAAAGACAAGAAATATTTGACTCAACAGTCAACAGAAAACGCCCAAAAGATCAGTCACCTGCAGGTAAAAACGTGACGTGTAAGTATTTTCTAAAGTCTAGTATCAAGACAAAATCAGTTTGTAAGAAATATTTTCTAAACACATTTCAAATAAGTGACGGAAGATTATATAGGTGCCTTTCGAAAGATGATGTATTAACATAATAGACCACAAGTTCTTGGTATCAGGACCAATGACGGAGAGTTTGGAATAATAGAGAACGCTAGTCGCCGCCATGGGCAAATTTATAGCCCCGACCAATGGATCGATATTATAAAAACACCCAAACGCAAAGAACCACATTTTGTTGTTACTAGAATGAAAAATGACAACTTTTTAAGTACCGTTACGTTAGCAAAATCTATTACAAATAGAAAAAAAACAACTGGCGGTTATGACTTTAACTGGCTGAATATTAGATAGCTGAGGTTTGAAAGGAATAAACCCTTACAATTTCAGTTTAAAGAAACGCCAAATCCCGACACAACCTTTTATACAGTAGATTTACATAAAAAAAAGCAAGGACGATAAGCTCGCTTGTACAATATTCGACAAGATCCACTCTATCCCTCAAGAAGACCAGTCACTAATGCAAAAAAGAAAGATATGGTTGATCGCGAGGATTCAATAAAGTCCAAGTACAAACATTTTTCAATTTATTAATTAATATAATGAAAGAGCATAACTTTGAACCCTATCAAATGTGGAATGTTGACGAATCAGGATTTGGCACTGTTCCATCACAAAATTCTAAGGTCTTTGCGACACAAGATAGAAAACACGTTGGAGTATTAAAAAACTTATTCCCCAGTATACCACCTTGTGAAACTATTAAATTAGTTGAAGAACTTTTGAATGCCAAGAAAGTTAGTATATTTATTATTAATGAAATCATTCATTTGTTGAAAATCTGTTTGAGCCAAAATTATTTTCAATTTGATTACAACATTTATTCTGCAAAAAATGGATTAATTATGGGAAACCCATTGAGCCCTATTATAATTTTAGCCGAAATCTTTATGAACAACCTCGAAAATAGAATTCAATCACATCACTTGTTTAAAAATTGTCTTTTCTGGTATAGGTATGTTGATGACATTTTAGTATCTTTTTCAGGTACCAATAGACAACTTACTACATTCTTTGATTATTAGGTCAATTGAAAAGTTCCCGGCCTGACACATAGATGGCGGCACCAGAACTAAATCCATATGATTTTCAGTTAGCCCTAACCTTCAAAAGACGCGTCTATAAATTTGACGGCTGTCGGATCATTAGTTTGTGAATTATAGCATTTTTAGTGAAGCAACTTTTGTTATTGTGAAAAAAATGGATAAAAAGGAATTTCGCGTGTTGATAAAATATTGCTTTTTGAAGGGAAAAAATATAGTTGAAGCAAAAACTTGGCTTGATAACGAATTTCCGGACACTGCCCCAGGAAAATCAACCATCAAGGATTGGTATGCTAACTTTAGACGTGGCGAAATGAGCACCGAAGACGGTGAACGCAGTGGACGCCCAAAAGAGGCTGTTACGGACGAAAACATTAAAAAAATCCACAAAATGATTTTGAATGACCGTAAATTGAAATTGAATGAAATAGCAGACACTCTACAGATATCAACGGAACGTATACATCACATCATTCACGAATATTTGGGTATGAGAAAGCTCTGTGCAAAGTGGGTGCCACACGAGCTCACTTTTGACCAAAAACAACGACGAGTTGATGATTCAGAGCAGTGTTTGAAGATGATCACGCGTAATAAACCCAAGTTTTTGCGTCGATATGTGACAATGGATGAAACATGGCTCCATCATTTCACTCCGAAGTCCAATCGACAGTCATCGGAGTGGACTGCACACAATGAACCCGCTCCAAAGCGTGCAAAAACGCAACAGTCGGCTGGCAAGGTTATGGCGTCTGTATTTTGGGATGCGCGTGGAATAATTTTCATTGACTACCTTGAAAAAGGAAGGACCATCAACAGCGACTATTACATAGCGTTATTGGACCGTTTGAAGGACGAAATCGCCGAGAAACGACCGCATTTGCAGAAAAAGAACGTCCTGCTTCACCAAGACAATGCACCGTCTCACAAGTCAGTGAAAACGATGGCAAAAATTCATGAATTGGGCTTCGAATTGCTTCCGCATCCACCGTATTCTCCAGATCTGGCCCCCAGCGACTACTTCCTGTTCTCAGATCTCAAAAGAATGCTCGTTGGGAAAAAATTTTCGTCGAATGAAGAGGTGATCGCCGAAACTGAGGCCTATTTTGAAGCAAAGGACAAATCGTACTACAAAAATGGTATCGAAAAGTTGGAGGATCGCTATAATCAGTGTATCACCCTTGAAGGGAATTATGTTGAATAAAAAAAACGGATTTTGCAAAAAAAATGTGTTTTACTATTTTAGGCCGGGGACTTTTCAATTGACCTGTTATATTAACGAATTACACCCTAACATCAAATTTACTCTAGAATTGGAATGTAACAATTCTATAAACTTTTTAGATTTAACTATTACGAGAATTAATAATAAACTGGATTTTTCAATATATCATAAACCATCCCACACTGACACAACTATCAATTACAAATCTAACCACCCAGTCCAACATAAGTTAGCAGCATATTACAGTATGGTCCATCGCTTAATCACAGTCCCCATGTCCACTAAAAATTTTAACACAGAACTTAATTTAATCAAACAAATAGCGGTTAATAACGGTTAAAATCATATACTAATAGATGAAATTTATTCAAAAATGATATATAATAATACAATAAAAGAAGTCATGCCCATTACTAAAGAAAAGTTTAATTACAAAACCTTAACATTTTTAGGAAAAGCTAGCGAAAATATTAAACGGTTACTTAATAAATATAATTTTCAAATAGCGTATAAAACTAACAATAATCTAGGTACATTAATAAAAAAACAATAAGGATAAAACAATAAAAGACCAAAAAAGTGGTGTTTACCAATTAAATTGTGGCTCTTGTCCAAAAACATATATAGACCAAACTGGTCGAGCGTTTAAAACTAGAATTAAAGACCACCAAGCCTCATTTACCAAAAATAATAAACATTCCACATACGCAGATCACTTAAAACTAGAAAAACATATTTTTAATAATAATTTTGAGATTTTACATGTAGAACAGAAAGGTTTAAAATTAAACCTATTGGAAGCTTTGGAAATTAACAAAAGGAAAAAATTATCTACCTTATTAAATGATCAACAAGATATCTCCACATCTCCATTGTTTATTTGATTATTTGATTATTTCCTCCTTAGTTTTACTTATAGTTGTTATTTATCTTGTACCTCCTAGATGTCATAAAATAAACTTACCTACTTTAGTTCTATATATAGGAAGAATTTTGTAATACTTTGCATCTGATGAAGCTGCTGTGTCAGCGAAACATATGTTATAAGTTTTATAATAAAGTGAAAATTTAAACATATATAATTTTGTTTTCTTTATTATTCGCAGAATAATTGTAGCTCCGCCAGCATCTGTGCAAACTGCAGTCAAAGTATGCATGAAGATCAACCTTGCAAAAGGAAATCTCTGTGTGTAAACTGCAATGGTGCTCATTCTGCCAGATCTAAAGAATGCCCTTAATTTAAGGAAGAATTTAAAATACAGGAAATTAGAACATCCTTAAAAATTTCATTCGCAGAGGCGAAGCGTAAATATAAGGAGGAAACTGCACCTTCATTTTCCCGATCTTTTGCTAACGTTACTGGTACTCCTGTCAAAAAAGTTGACATGTCCACTCAGACATGTGATATGTCAACATTCTAGCATGGGTACAGGATCCCCCTAACGCAGAAATAATTAATTCGGCGAACCAAACCGCGACGAATAGGAGCCCTAACCATATTAGAAACAAATTTAGTAAATCTATAATAGAATGTTATAATTGCCGAGAAAGGGGCTACCGGGTCACAGAGTGTAAACAGCCTATCCTATGTCATTTTTCGGGAAAACCGGCCATATACAGCGAGATTGTTGGGGACGGAGGCGTGACCATCCGCAAATACTAGGCACGGGGGCTCGGGAACTACTGAGAGTACGCCCCACACTGGTGCAACCAAATCAGCTTGACGGGGGGCGTGACATGTCCATACACACCGGGTTATTGTGTGGATAATGAGATTGGGGAAACGGTGAGGGACCGTGAATTCGCTGATAATTGCACTAACGACGGCGTAGAGGTTTTGTTTGACGGGAAAGGTAATTTAATTTTGGCAAAATTTGACAGCGTCACAAAAGGGGATAGATATGTAGTAGTTGAACAGGAAAACCATGTTTTCGCACTTATGCTGGGTTTATCGTACATTGTTTAACGCGCTGTTTTGTTAATTCGCTGTTAAACTTTTAATCATGATTAAATTAACATCGGTTTCTCAAACATCAACGATGCTTTGAAAACACGCAGTTAACGAACAGCGGATTAAAAATATTTTAACGTAAGTTGGTAATACTGATATACAAGTATATATACGTAGGTTTACGTGTTGAACAGTGTTTTTGACAATTAAATTAGCGCGAAGTTTTTGTCAGTGTATCAAAAATATATTATAAAATGTCGGGAAAACGCGAAAGAGGGAGAAATTTTGTGCGAAACTGAGAAGCAGACGCTTTTGTTCATCATTCAGCAGTAAGTGATCATTTCAGTACGTTTTATATGAAGTAATATTATTTATAAGCTAACATAACATAACCTAACTAATATCGTAACTCGTTCCATAATAAACCATTACATGTTTTATATATTGTTCAAAGAACAACATATTTGTGCGAACAAGGCTTTTCCACTCTAATGAACATAAAAACGAAGAACAGAAATCGATTAAACGCCGAAGACTGTATTCAAATCGCTCTTACATCAAAAAGTCCCAATTTTGAAGCAATTGTATCGAACATGAAACAACATCATTTCTCCAAAGCGTGAAGGAAGAATGTTTTCAATTATTCTTTTTTTTTCTAATTTTTGTTTGTACCACCATTATTATTATTATTATTATAATTTGTTACAGTACCCCAAATTGTCAACCCTCACTTGTACCCCAATGGGTTTAAATTTGTTATATATATTACTTATATTATTATTATTACCGTTGTGTATTACTAGGTATTACATTGATAAATTGAATAAATTATGTTTAAATTAAATTTTTAGTTATTGTTTTCTTTTCAAAATTATCATGGGGGGCTATAATATCAAAGACGCTAAAAAGAGGCGATTTCGTTTTTTTTTTTTGCTCTTCGCCATGGGGTAATATCAACTTACACAAAAATATTTTGGGGTAATGATTAAAAAAGTTCCCCGACCAATGGTATAAACACGTAATGAGCGTAGTTTCTCCTGAAATTAATCATGTTATTTTTTATTCTGATAGCTGTGGGGGTCAAAATAAAAATTCCCATGTCTCAGCAATGTTTTTATACGCGATGAAAATTCATCCGACTATAAAAGTGATAGACCATAAATTTTTGATTCCAGGGCATACTCATATGGAGTGTAACTCTAACCATGCTGCAATTGAGCGAAAAAAGAAAACTTCTAATATGATCATATCGATTCCTAATGATTGGTATCAACTGGTCCGAGATACTGGAAAAAAGATACCTTATGAAGTAATTGTTATGAAACAAACAGATTTTTTGGATTTTAGTTCACTGTTAAAAACAATATTTCAAGCTCGGAAAATAAATACTATAGGAAATAAATTTTCATGGCCAGATTTGCGTTGGTTAAGATATACAAAGGAACTTGGAACAATATGTTACAAAAATCCCCTCGATAAAATTACACCATTTTTAGAAATTAATTTTTCTAGGCGGTCAAGGAAACAACTATCACTGACAGATATTTCTGTATCTAAATGTTATGATGGTCCAATCTCTATAAGTTATGATAAAAAAAAAGATTTGATGGATTTGTTACCATTTATTGATGATGTTTATCATAATTTTTATAATAGCCTCTTAACGATACGTGATATTCCTGATATCGATCGTGATATTATTGAAGATGCTATAGATGAAAGTGAAAATAATTAAAAAATATACCTTTTATAATCGTTAAAAATGTATAAAAATAAAAGTGGTTAAAAATGATTAATTAATATTAAAATATTATTAGAAAGAGTTTTTTGTACGGCTGTTTTTGCAAATATGAAAGTACATTGGATGATCAGCATGCTCATTCCTAAAACTTCACCAATTTCAGAAAAAGTCACTGTGTACGCTAAACAGAAATGGCTGGATTTGGAAACCAAGTATCTGTATGGAAAAAGGAGTATGCTTGAACTACAAGCATGTGAACTTTTCAAAAAACTAACTTTTAGGCTAAACAATTTAGAATACGAACAATGGAGTGTGTTTCAGAGAAAAATGTTTGTTGCTATTGAGTCCAAATTTATTAAAAAAATGTCGTCTTTAAACAAAAAGCTTAAGAAACTAATGCCTAGTAAGCCTATAGAAAGTTTTCCTCAAAAATACATAAACATTGTAGATAATCAATCTTCGAAATCGTTTGATAGAGATGAAATAGATTTATTGAGTAAAGGTTTAAAATTTAACTTGCCACGTTCCGACAACGTCTTAGACGAAGTTGTCGCATGGATAAAGAGTGCTATTCAGTACTTACCTGAACCTTCCAAAGGATTCGTTAGAAAAGCATGCAAAAATCAGTTGTCAAAAAATATTAACGAAAACCGAACGTTAGAGTCAAAAGTTACAAAAAACAACAATATCTTCAAACGATTACGAGAGAAAGATTGTTTCTTTTTGAAAGCTGACAAGGGAAACAATGTTGTTATTTTAGACAAAAAGGATTATTATGATAGAGTCGACACCTTAATTAATAATGGCCCTTATACTAAGTTAAAGAAAAATCCTTTGCCAAAAATGATTAACGAAGTCAAAGATGCGTTAAAGAATTGTTCCTACAGCTTTGAAAAGGAAACTACACGTATCGAACCCCATTATACCACGTTTATATTGTTTACCGGAAGTACATAAGCCAGGAAAGTCTGTGCGACCAATTGTTTCGGCAATTGGTTCACCAACTTACCTTTTATCAAAATGGCTGGCAAAGGAATTCGAAAATTTACCTATCACTCAACCTGGTTTTTCAGTAATTAATTCAAATGATTTTATCAACAAAACCCAGGATTTCCAGCTAAGAGATGGTGAAATTTTGATTTCTTTTGACGTCTGTTCGTTGTTTCCAAGTGTACCCATTCCACAAACCTTAGAATTTTTGAAAGAGTTATTATATAAAAATAAATTTAGTAAAGAAACGGTGAATGAGTATATTACACTCACAAACATTTGTATGAAACAAAATTGTTTTATGTATAACAATAATGTATATGAACAACATGAAGGGACAGCAATGGGGAACCCTCTTTCCCCTTTTATTGCCAGTCTCTTCATGAACAAGTTTGAAACAGATGCAAAAGACAATTTTGATTATTTTCCGAGAATATGGCTAAGGTATGTAGATGACATTTTTGCAGTATTTGACACTAAAGTGGAAGACGTAGATAATTTTGTTACCAAATTAAATAATTGTTTCCCCTCAATAAAATTCACATATGAAATGGAAAACAACGGACAACTGCCATTTCTAGATGTATTAGTTATAAAGAATAATGTAGAATTCGACATATACAGGAAAAACACCAATACACTAAGATATATCCCTAATTACTCACACCATAAAATGGCAAGTTTCAATTTTTTGATACACCGTTTGCTCAGTTTCCCGCTCAGTAAGGAAAGGTTCAATAAAAATAAATTGACTTTAAAACTTGGAAAGGACCACAAAAGTGGTTTAGTAAATACATTTGAACAGTATTGCAAGTAGCTTCATTTCTTAAATTTAATCGTAAGTGTTTTTTCAAACAATAAAAAAACTATGGATATCTATCCCGGAATTACCCTACATAAAGAAATCCACAAAGTTAAGAGAATTATTCATCATCCTCATATTTTGTCAGCCAACTGACCTCTTCGAGCTATGGAATAAATTTCGTAGTGATTTGTGTGAAGATACATTAAAAAGAATTCGTAATGACACCAACAGACATGTCTGAAGTGGAATGCTGGAATCTTTTCATCACTGAGGATGTGCTTCAAATCATACTTATGCACGCATTATACCTAAAATAGCTTCATTTAATAATTTATTTAAGTACACACAGGTAAAAGAATGCACTATGATTGAATTGAAAGACTTTATAGGCTTGTTTATCTAACTGGTCTTTACCGATCAGGCAGACAAAATTTGAGCGATTTATGGGCTACTGATGGCACAGGTGTCGATATTTTTCGGCTCGTAATGTATTTACAGAGATTTCATTTTATTCAAAGTTCTTTGACCTTTGATGATATTTCTACCCGTCAGCAAAGAATGCAACTAGACAATCTGGCTGCTATTAGAGAATTTTTTAAAGCATTAGTAAAAAACTGTAAAAAAATGCACATATCAAGTGATTGTCTAACAATTGACGAAACAAGTCAGTATTTTGTCGCCCAGCAAAGCCACAATTTGCTCCGTGAATCGATGGAGACTTGGAATCACATAAGTTATTGCAGAGGTTCACGTATCCTAAAAATTATCTTCCCATCGAAGATCTATTAGTTAAGTAACATTTTATTACTAATCTATAAGTTTTATTAATAAATTTTCAAATATAAAAAAGTCATTTAGATTACTGCATGTTAATATTTCAATAGGTATATTTCTAAACGCTTATTCTTAACCCTGTATCAGATTTTGTAGCTTCCAGGCTACATAGATTTTGAACACATATTTTTCCTAAGACTAGCTTTACAGCGTAAATAGGGCTATGTTACTCGTAAGCTACAAGCATACACAAGCCTTGTTGACTCCAGTGACATCTGTAGATAAATTTTTGAACTTCGAAATCTTCGAATAGTCTGAGAAAGTCAGCTGTTGTGTTGCATGTGTTAAAGTGGTCACTGAATATTGTCTAAAGAAGTAAGTAAATTTTATTCTAAATTTTTTTTATAAAAAATACATTTTCCTGAATGTTCAAACTAACACTTTTTTGTAGTTTTAGTACAGTTATATGGAAAATAAAGCCGTAAAGACTATTTGATTTTCTATGTAGCGCCTAGTCAACATTTACCGATAACGTCACGATTTATAAATAACATTATTTTCTTTCAGCTGATGTCAATAAAATCAACATCATGAATTTTCCACCTATCAGTACATCGGTTTTTTTTGGAAAAAAGAAAGGTACAGCAATTACTCCCGCCAATCCAGCCCTATCCGATTTGTCAGATTCAGATGACAATGAATTTGATTCCGAGTTACTCGCGGAAGATTCTGACCCGGAACATGAAGAAGTACCTGATGGACATAACGTAGTGATATCCGAGACAGACGATTCTGAAACTGAAGAGCCTTTACTTCCAAAATCCACAAACAAAAAAAGGTGTGACAGATATTTTTGGGAGGAAGAGGATATATTAGCACCTTCATTACATTCTGCCAAAGTTATTGAGACTGATAATGTATTATTGCCTCTCGACTACTTTTGTAAACTGTTTTCTTTTGAAATAATGAATGACATAATCGACCATACCAATTTGTATAGTGTCCAACAAACTGGAACTAGTATTGATACAAATGCTTCAGAAATTACAGACTTCCTGTCAATGGTTCTGATTATGGGTGTGATTGATTTACCTGCAATGGAAGACTATTGGGCCACAACGTCCCGAGTACAAATAATTGCAGACAGAATGTCTTTGAAAAGGTTCAAAAAGCTCAGAAGATTTATCCATTTCAATGACAACTCGAATATAACCAAGAACACGAAAGACAGGTACTATAAAATTAGACCTCTGTTGGAGGCGGTCAGGGTAAATTGTCGGAAACATCAGTTTGAATACCAATATTCTATCGACGAGACAATGATTGCCTACAAAGGAACATATGCAGGTAATCTGAGACAATATATAAAAAACAAGCCCCATAAATGGGGTTACAAATTCTTCGTGAGGGCAGGCGTTTCAGGATACATTGCAGATTATATAGCATATCAAGGAAGCGAAACTTTTGATCAACTGGAAGGATCACTCAATGAGCTAACTACTGAAGAGAAGACCTTTGGAGTAGGCGCTTGTACTGTTATTTCGTTATGTAAAACAATCGAAGAACCAAGACTTACAGTCATATTCTGTGATAATTGGTTTTCTGGTCTGAAGTTATTTACATATCTAAAAGATAATTTTGGTATTCTCAGCCTGGGAACAATACGGTCTAATCGGATTGCTGGTTGTTCATTAGAGACAGATAAAGTACTACTCAAAAGGGGTCGGGGGTCCTATGTTTACAAATCCGATACTGACAAGGGAATTATTATAGTAAAATGGGCTGATAATAAATGCGTTCTTTTAGCAAGTACTTTTTGTGGAATAAATCCTTTGGGCACTGTAAAAAGATATTCCAAGGAAGAAAAAAAGAAAGTGAGTGTCCCATGCCCTTCCTTGATAAAACAATATAATAAGCATATGGGGGGTGTAGACAAAGCCAACTCGCTGCTTGGTTTGTATCGCAGTCCAAGTAGGTCAAAAAGATGATACTTTCCAATTTTCACTTGGATACTAGATATTTGTGTCATCAATGCCTGGATTCTGTACATAAATGATTGTGCGGCAACCAATCAAAAAGCTTTCCCTTTAAAAAAATTTAAACTAGAGCTTGCTGAATCTCTAGCATCTACCGGGAAACAGTCAAAACGAGGTAGGCCTTCAAATTTTGAAGATCATAAAAAAATACTGCATCCTATAGTTCCTAGGCCTGGTATCGCGACTAGAACAGATGGAATTGGACATTGGCCAGCATTTGGTTCAAAGGGTAGATGTAGACACTGCAAATCTGGGTTCACTACAGTATTGTTCACGAAATGTAACTTACGGCTGTGCTTTACTCCAAAAAAGAACTGTTTTGTCTGTTTTCATAATTAGTTTTTTTTTTTGAGTACCTATAATAGTTTTTACGATTATTAATTTTTGTAAGTATTATAACATAAATGTTAATTGTTACAGATATTTTTGTCTATTTTTGTATTGTTTTTAGTGCTGAAAATAAATTTTTTGAAAAATGTGTTCTCCATAAGTTATAATGTTAATTTATATTCCTTGAATGGGCAATGTTGATTTAAAGCAACAATAGAAACTACCTCCAACGGGCAATGTTACTTGTGGGCTACTAAATCAAAAGTCACTTTTCTATCATATTCAAAAGTTTTCTTATGTAGAAAAGTGTTATTTAAGTCATAAGTAATACCTATACAAAATTTCATAATTTTCTTATATGTATTGCTCATGGTGACTGATACAGGGTTAATTAATCGTTAGAAATAAAATAATTTTTTCATTAGATTAATTGATTGAACATTGATTTATCATCATAAATCGATATTGGGTGTGGTTCAAATCCACTTGACCTTGAACAAAAATAATGAATCTATAGAAAATGGCGTATTGATGTCCATTGATGTAACTTGATAAACGGAAATGAGTATTGAAACTTTTACTAATCATCATTTGTGAATAAAAATATAAATTAATCGAAACTAATTATTAAACATAATAATTGAATACATGCATTTATATTAACTCATTTCGGCAACCAATTAATTATTAGAGTACAATTGGTACGGCGACTTTGAATATGTTACCATATGTCAGAAATTACATTTTATAAAAAATCTTATCTATCGTATGATTCGTAAATCGTATCCAAATTGTAATAATCATAATATTATTACAATCAAGGGTATTTATTCGGAAAATCTAACGACTGTATTTTGAATCATGACAATGCATATAGTATAACTCCGGTCGCCAGACAGCACTACAGCCGACGTGCATCGACGGTATACCCGTCCACTGGTCGTCTCGACGAAACGCCAGACCGTAACCGGGTCCACCACCGCACCATCAACAGACCGCTCCAGTACCGCCCTGTCACCGAAGCCCGAGTCCCACTCGACCGCCGGGTCGGCCGCTGCTACTCCGATCCGATTAGCGGGCAGTTACAGTTGTCGTCCGCCTTCTGGCTACTTGCCGGCCAGACCTGTGACTTTCCGTCGTCCGGCAGCCAGGATGTCAACCGGCCAGCAACCGACCGACCAGCAAAGAGGCAACGCTTTTTACCAGTTCCGGAGCCCGCCATCCTGCCGAGCGAGCGCCGCCTCCGCGTTCAGCAGGGTTTAGCTCCACCCCGAAAGAGCGACTGCGTACCGAAAGCTGAACTGTCAGCCGCGACTGCTTACGATCTGTTGTCTTCATCGAACCAGCCGCCACCCGTCGGACCTCGTCATGGTCCGTTTCAGCTCCCGCCGATCCTCCTTGAAATCGCGCCGGGAGTCTTCTTGTCCGTTCCACATGATGCGGTTCACACCGCACGCACATGGACCGCACTTGCCTCAGATAACCAGCGCTGGAGACTCCGTTTCTCGCACAACAGAGAACTTCACCGCGCTTACCCCACTTCTGTGCGAGGAGAGGGGGTGATGTAACGATACCCGAAGCATCGTCACTAATGTGACCGCAGTGTTTTTTTTTTTATAAAGTGCGATTGTGTACCGCGATTCATGTTTAAACGTTTGTTTTGAAATCGCGTAAACACAAATTCCAGTGCATCGATAAATAAAATATATTTTTGAATACAATTTATTTCCGCTCTTGCTAGCACGACGATGCTAAAACAAAGTGACCTGTGTGGAGTTCAGTGAACAAACCGAGCAACGCCTCACGTTAAGCTCCCGAACACAATAAAGCATTCAGCCACCGTAATATTTTACATTTTGTGTTTGTTACCTGATCGGACCCGTTTACCGCTTTCCTACTTTAACCGCCCGGTGTTGGAAGTTGATTGACTTTCAATCTGAAAGGACTACCGGTACCCCTTCCCTAGTCAGTCGGTGTGAAAATGTAAAGCCTAGGGCGAAAATAACCTGAAGTGCGGCCCTGCGCTCACCTATACGCAGTGAAACCTATTGAAATAAAAAAAATCACCAAGCGTATTATATTGTCAGAAGTAGCAAAAATCTTTGACCCTTTAGGATTATTATCGCCTGTCATTGTACTTGCGAAAATTATTCTGCAAAAAATATGGACTCGCAAATTAGATTGGAATGAATCACTGTCCAGTGAACTACATGCAGAGTGGTTGACATACTGTCAACAATTAACCTTCCTCAATCAACTATCATTTCCACGTACAATTATGACGGCCGATGTCAAGAATATTCAATTACATGGATTGTCGGATGCCAGTGAGCGAGCATACGGGACCTGTGTGTATCTGCGTGTAGAAGATTGTTCAAACAACGCCAAGGTGCAATTGTTATGTGCTAAATCGAGAGTCGCACCTGTCAAAACCGTAACAATACCAAGATTGGAATTATGTGGAGCGCAACTATTGGCAACGTTGACTAAGGCGGTCGTTACCTCTCTCAGAGAAAAAATTAACCAAATTTATTATTGGACCGACTCCACCATCGTACTTCGTTGGATTCAAACATCTCCACAACAATTAAAAACCTTTGTTGCCCACCGAGTTGCGGATATTCAAAATAAAACGAACGTAAAATATTGGCGTCATGTTCCCACCCGAGATAGTCCCGCGGATTTAGTGTCTCGAGGTGTATTACCCAAAGAATTTATATCTGCGCCTCTATGACGGGATAGAAAGAGCTGCAGTAAGTCCAGATATGATAAATGAATATTTCGATAATTTAGAAAAAGAAGTTAAAAATATTCCACCATCAAATGTGTTCAATTTTGACGAAACAAACCTGACAGACGATCCTGGCAACAAAAAAATTATTACAAAAAGGGGATGCAAATATCCTGAAAGAATATTAAATAGCACCAAGACGTTCGATATCGCTTATGGTTGTTTACCACTGTGAGGTTCGACTTCCTCCACCAGGCTTCAGCGCTCTTGCGTTCTCGAACACAGCTAGATACTGGAAAAGTATAAATAGCGCGCTGAAGTCGATTGTTAAACCATTTATACATTTTATAAGTCATAGTATTCCTACGTGTGCAAAATGAGAACGAGATCTTTCCGTAGTCAGAGGGAATTGACGCGCATCATAGATCAGTGCAGTGAAAGTGAAAGTGAAGAAGAGAGGATCATTTTAAACGAGAACACGAGAATTATTTACATCCCTCCGTCAACTGTTGATGCATTGAGCGATGAAGAGCAAATCGATGATGAGAATATCGTTGACGACATCGATCCCACTCTCGAAGTCGCTGGTGAGATTGAGGTAAATTATGACTCGACTGAACAAGACTTTTCTGGTCCATCGACGAGCACGGATTGTGCGGAAAATGCAAGACGGGTATACACGGCAGAAGCCCAATTCGGCGAACCAACTTGGAAAAAACTCAAACGTCATTCACTTAAATTCTTGAAGATTGACGAAGAAACTGTCACTCCTCTAAAGGAAAAGATTGTTCGTGATCATGGTAAGTGCTTTAGTAATTTCGCAATTTCACAAATTACGTATATTTTTTGGAATTTCAATTTTTATTCGGTAACGCCATCCAAATTAATATCGAATTTCAGTAATACTGAGAAAAAATCTGGTTACACGGGGGAACGAAACCGGAACTGTTTGTGTATTTTCTATTTTTTATCATCTCCCTTCGTCAAGTTTGAGGATTTTTTCTCGTGAATATCGAAATTCAATGTTGATGTGGATGGCATTACCGAATACAAATTGAAATTCGATGAAAACATTGCCATCGTAAAGAGATACTTCATTTCTAATCTTTTTCTTTTTAGCTGACAAAACTTCATTAAACTTCATAAATAGATTAGGACATTGCTGTAACTATACCACTCTAGAGGAATTGGAAACAGAGGCAACCATCTCATCAGTATAAAGATCCCAAGTTTGTCCTCCAGACATCATTCTAAATCCCTCATTATGCACTGGTGTAGCGCCTTCGACAATTTTGATAGATATATCGATACCTTAGATGGAAAAGAAACTTGACATGATACTGTGGGGATTATTTACCAAAATATTGATATTAATTCCCATAGCAATGATGATAATGCCCATTCAGAAAATTTATCACCAACAAGACTACCACAAAAAAGAAAACGATCTAAGTAATAACTCCCGACATTATCCCTTATACTAAGCGAATTAAGATGTTAGGAAAGGTAAGAGGAAGATAGAGAGGTTTCCTTTTGCTATAACATCTCAGAAATACAGGAATATGTTTGAAAGGAAAAATATGGAAAAAATAAATGCCCAAAAGGAGACAGAAAGAAAGAAGGAAAGAGAAGAAGCAAAAATGGCGAAACAAGTAACAGATTCAGCAAAAAATATAGAAAAAAAGAAAACTCCGCAGTGTTCGATTTGCAAATGAGTGAAATGTGAACTGAGTTGCGATAACTGTAAAGAATTTTACCACAGAATATGTATACCAAAAGGTCATCAAAAACACATACTAGATTTGGATGCCGATGATAACTTTTTATGTCATAAATGTTATAAAGAGGATGAGAGTGACGACAGTGTAGACTGTAGAGGAACAAACTGACGAGGAAGGTGTAGATATGCTCTATGATTTATACATTAAGAATAAAGACTTATAGATATTTAATTGTTATTGATTATTATAAATACTAAGTGCCTACACGAAAACTTTTTTCACATTTCATTCTTTTTTGATTTAAATATTGGAATGAAGCCATAATCTAAAAAATATAGGGTTCTACTTTAAATAACAAAGATCTGTGTTCCCGGGACGGTAAGAGACGGCACAACAATTCGACTAAAATGTTAGTTTGCGTCCCTCTATTCATTATTGAATCCCAAAAATTCCCAATTTAAACTCAAAAGACAAAACAATAAAGTGCGTGTAAACTTTTCTCGAGGACACCCTATAATATAAATAATATATATAATATAAATGTTTAATTAATTCAATTTTATTGACAGGATATATTATACAGTTAAATATAGGGCCTATATTTAACTGTATAATATATCCTGTCAATAAAATTGAATTAATTAAACATTTATTTAATTTTACACACCTACAGCCAACACTTATGAAAATCTCCTTAAGTTCGCGTTTACTTTTTTTATTTATTATGTCAATTTCAATGGCTAATAACTGTCTTATGTCTGACCAATATTTGTCAAAAGTGGCCAATAACTATATTTTTTTCAATCTATTTCAGGTTTACAAACAAGACATGGCTAATTACACTAATAGGTGTAGAAGCCAACAATCCTTATATAAGAAAAACTATATTTTTTGAGGTTTTTTTCATTTTGAATTTTTTTTGTAAAATGTTTTTTAAATTCGCCCATACCATAGATGTAGTCGAATGCGTAATTAAACAAGGATTATGAATTTATACTCATACCGTTTTTTGCTGTGTTCTATATGTAAATTATATTTTTTTAAACAGAGATTTCTTAAATGGCCAATAACTGTACGGTATCAACAAAAAATATCATATAATTTAGTCTAATCCCACAATTTGCGCATATGTCACATAATTGCTAAGTAATTGCCGTGCATTTAATTAGCTGCATCGGTCCCCTAAGAAAATGAATACATATTCGGACATTTGTATCCTAAAGTATGCATTCACCTAACCTATCCCCACTATAGCTATTCTCCATGAATATGGTTCACGTGATATGCATTCAGTAGACATAACCTAAATAGAACCTGTCAATACAAGATTAGTAACTGAAAATACAAATTATATTTTGTTTTGCACACAATACCATACAGTACAATATATACCAGTGCATAACAATAGTGCTATTAGTGAATCTAGTGTGCAGCTCGCAGTTATAGAGAAAATATGTCCGATTCTTTTGATAAAGAACAAGAGCGCATTCGAAATCTACTTCAGGAAGTACTGTCTGATGAGGAAGAAGAGCCTTTTGCTGATTCAGGTTCTTCGGATGAATACGAGCCTGAAGAATCTAGCGATGATGACAATGATTGTGATAATTACTCAAAAATCAAACGCGCAAAAGATAACAATTACCATAACATAATTTTCTAAATCGGCATAATTTTTTTAGAAGAGCTTTTATTAGGTACATCCTATATACTTATTTTTAGTTTTTGAAGTCAAATCACTATCATTGAAACCATCAACATCTTCAACACTTCCTGGTTAATCATCCAGCGAAAGCGGCGAAGAACCTCCACAAATAGCCACTAATGTTGATCGTACAATCGAAGATGTAATTTTTGGTGCTATGATTCCGAGGAAGAGCAACCCCAAAATCAGCATATAACCTGGGGACCGATAGATTTTAGCAAGTTGAGAAGTTTTCAGTTTACTGAAAATAATAGCGGTATCAACTATGAAGTTATAGAGACCTGCAACCCTTCTACCCCTTACAATTTTTTTAAATTGTTAGTAACTGATGAAATAGTAGCTCATATGGTAGAACAAACAAATATATATGCTCAGCAATATATAAATACAAAAACGCACTCAACTTAAATAAATGGAAGCCTGTTCCAGATTCGGAAATGGAAATTTTTATTGGATTAATTTTTGGATGGGATTGTGTAAATATCCTCAAATAAGAGATTACTGGACTCGGAGACCATTCTATAAAAACAAAATAAGTAAAATAATGTCAAGAAATCGTTTTGAACTTATAATGGCTGTGTGGCATTTTAGTGACAATAACGCACCGTCAACTGGACGTTTACACAAATAAAAAATACAATCCTAATGAAAATATTACTAGCTTAACCGAACATGCATACAATTTACAACATAATTTCAATTTTAACAATACTAAAATTCTAAAATTTGAAGAAAATTTTAAAAAACGCTTAATACTTGAAAAATGATTTATATTAAAAAAAACCCAGAATCAATAAATTACAAAAAAGACATCGAAAATTTAAATATTATATATAATAATCTTTTTCTTCTCATGAATAATTTTAAAATTACCGCCACACTCGTCTCATCTGCTGCAGCCCTTAGACCTAAGCGTATTCAAATCGATGGAAGTAAAGTGGGACGTAATGTTATTGGAATGGCAAAAACATAATGAGGACCGAAAAATTCCTAAGAAAAAGTTTAGCGAGCTGGTGGGGAAAGTGTGGTCTCAAATATCGCCAGATGTTATCTCTAAGGCGCAATTCACACAGAACGGGTGCGTGGTGGTGACGTGGGACCGGCGTGGTACGGGCATGTGCCACCCGCATGTTAACATATGAGGCAATACAAACAGAGGTGACGTGGTACTGGCGTGGTGATTCCCACTACCGCCACGCCACTTCGACGCCATCAGAAGCCTACACGAGTGACACATGCCATACGAAAGTGTGAAATTCAGTGTTGATTTTTCGTTTAATAGCACAAAATGCGTGACGATTTCGAATTTAATATAGAGTTCTGCGAAGAAGTGCAACTGTATGCAACTTTATACGACTATAGACGATCGGATTACTGCAACAGAAGTGTACAAGACCAGGCATGGGAAAAAATATCTCAGAAATTCAATGCAAATGGTAAGTTAGTAATTGTTTATTATCTGCTCATACAAGAGTTGGTTTCAATTACATAAACGTTAAAAACAACCCAATTAAAACTTTTTTACTTATGCACTAAATATATGTTTATGCTTAAGCTTATGATTATGTAGTTCAGGGGTGGCCAACAAGTCGATCGCGATCGACCGGTCGATCGCGAGACCAATTTTGGTCGATCACTCGCAAGTTCGGGGTTTGCGAAAAGTATCTCATAAAAAGGATATAATTTTTATATTATCATTATTTTTATTAGTTTGTTTTGACATTTGAAATGGTTTTATTAAGTTCTTTTTCTTTGCACTTTTGCAATTCTGTTTTCTATTTAAAGCTTTTGTCGGTAGATAACTTTTTTGCTGCTGCTACTTTTTGCTACCTATATAAAATTTATTTGAATTGGGATATTACGCAGAAAAAATGTTTCTCAACAATACGTAATGCAGCCAAGCACAGCCAAACAGGCAGTGACTTGTTCACTGACAGTGTCGATCAGTAGTTATGCACAATAAGTAGCGTAGCCCTGCATTTCACACATCGTGAGATAGCGAAGGTATGGCGTCTCTCCTCATATGGCGTCTCTCCCACTTTTACCCTATAAAAACGTATATAAATGATGTCTATTTAATAAATCTGAAATACAGTGCGTTTAAAATTGACTTGTATTTACACTTCTGAGAAATTTATGACTATTAAAATAATAACATTTGAATTGCCTGCCATTAGGATTAATTCTTGGAATCTAATTTTGCAGAATATAGTGTTAAATTTTCATTCTGAAGTTAGTGTTTGTACGCTACAGTCAATTTCTCTTGCGGATTGTTTCATTTGTAAGTATTAATGAAATATTAGTGTTCATTAAATTAATTGGGCAAGTATATAAGAGATATATTTTAAATAAAATTATTTGAATCTTAATTAAATATTTATAAGCATTATTTAAAATAATAATTTAATTATTCGCAACTATTAAGTATGATTAGCTATTTCGTTTTATCGGCTAAACCTACACCAGGTATTAATTGTAATTTATATTGTTATTGTTTAATACTTTTGGTTAAAATTTGGAGGATTACCCCCCTGGTTCGAACCCGATATAATAACTTTTTTTTGATTTTTTTATGAAGAGGTTTGGGTTCAAGACCTAAGTTAAACAAATTTTTTTTGTGTAAAATAAAGATGAAACTACGCAATTAAAATATCAAATGAATTTAAAATATCTAAATTAGAACCATGGCATTTATACCTTAAAGAAGAGATTTGTTTCATTGAAGAACCATCAACAGGGCAACAAGGAATGTAACATAAAATATTTTTGTCGTAAAAATATTTAATTGCCAGTTGCTCGTCATTGAATAACTTTTCTAAGTCTTTACGCAAAGGAATCATAGGGCATATATTACTTTTAGTTTATATATTAAAAAGAATAAAAAAAAGTTATTATATCGGGTTCGAACCCGGGGGTATTTCTCCAAATTTGATCCAATACTTTTATTACATGCCCCATTATTAAGTCGTATATTTTTTGCATTTTAGTATACCTATTTATGAACATGGATAGCAAACCAAAAAAATCGAAAACATATCATTTCAATGAAGAATGGGAAAGTAACTATTTTTTTACGATGGTGAATGATAAATGTTGCTGCTTAATATGTCTTAGCTCGATAGCTATTGCTAAAAAGGGAAATTTGGAGAGACATTTCTTATCTTTACATAACCAGTATCAAACAGATTATCCACCAAATTCCGAATTACGAAAACGTAAAGTTCGGGATCTTAAAACTCAATTAACAAATCAACAAAATATTTTCAAAAAGCCAATATTGAAGTCACAAGCAGTTGAATGATAAATGTTGCTGCTTAATATGTCTTAGCTCGATAGCTATTGCTAAAAAGGGAAATTTGGAGAGACATTTCTTATCTTTACATAACCAGTATCAAACAGATTATCCACCAAATTCCGAATTACGAAAACGTAAAGTTCGGGATCTTAAAACTCAATTAACAAATCAACAAAATATTTTCAAAAAGCCAATATTGAAGTCACAAGCAGTAACAACTGCATCCTTCAAAGTAAGCTATCTATTAGCTAAAAAATGTAAACCATTTTCTGATGGTGAATTTGTAAAGGAAATGTTCTTGGAAATCTCGGATTCACTTTTTAATGATTTTAAGAACAAGAGCGAAATTACTGCTGCAATTCAAGATCTACAACTGTCCCGAAACACAGTGATGCGACGAATCGAAAAGATGGGTGGAAATTTAAAGGAACAGTTACAAAATGATATTAACAGATGCTCTTGTTTTTCTCTTCAATGTGATGAATCGACAGATATAAGTGATACTGCACAGTTACTTGTTTTCATTCGTTTAGTTTTTGAAGATTTTACATCTAAAGAAGAATTGTTGGGTATGATTTCTTTGAAAGAAAGGACTAGAGGTGTAGATATATTCAACGGGGTTAAAAGTCTGCTTAATGATAAGAAAGTACCTCTTTTTAAATTAGTTTCAATAACAACGGATGGCGCAGCTGCAATGATAGGCCGCAAAAATGGATTTATAGCCCTATGTCGAAATGACGATGAATTCCCAGATTTTTTGAGTTACCACTGTATAATTCACCAGCAAGTATTATCCAGCAAGAGACTAAATACAAAAGAAGTAATGGACATCGCGTTTGAAATTGTTAATTCAATTCGTGGAAGTTCTCTCAAACGTCGTCTTTTTCAACTAAAACTCGATGAAGGTCAGTCTGATTTGTTATTGCATACTGATGTAAGATGGCTAAGTAGAGGTAAATTTCTGCAACGATTTCGTGATTTATTGCCTGAAATAATAGAATTTCTTAATGAACAAGAGAAAAAATATGCATATTTAAATGACAAAAACTGGCTTAGTGACTTAGCATTCCTTACAGATTTTACTTCCATATTAAGCCATTTAAATTTAGAATTACAAGGTAAAAATAAAACAATAATTGATATGATTAGCAGCATAGATGCATATAAAACCAAATTTATTTTGTTGATGGAAGATTTACAACAAAATAATATGAACCATTTTCCAAATATGGCAGACAACTTACAAAAAAATAAAAATATTATTTATGAGATTGACAAGTACGTGGCCGAAATACAAAATGTAATGGAAGATTTTGAGAAACGGTTTCAAGATTTTAAAAAAATTAAAGAAATTGTGGAATTTACATCTTTTCCTTTCAAAAAAGATTTAATTGTGAAGGAAATTAGCAAAAAAATTGCAGACTTATTTGATATGGAGCAAAACGCCTTGGAAAATGAAATTATAATTTTACAATCTGATTTAATCTTACAAGCCAGAAAATTTGAAGAAAATTTTTGGAAATATGTTAACCGAGAAAAGTATCCCAATATTGTCAAATGTAGCGAATATATTTATTCTTGCTTTGGATCTACGTATCTGTGCGAATCGGCATTTTCATATTTACAATTGACTAAAACTAAACTTCGTTCCGCCCTGACCGATTCTCATACTGAGGACTCATTGTTATTGTCTTTGTCAGGATATACTCCAAATTATGATGCACTAGTAAAGGAAATGCAGACTCAGGTTTCTCATTAATTTAAAAAGTTTGAATGAATAAATGTTATTAAAAAGTGAACATGTTGTTTTAATTCCTCTGGACATAAGTTTTTTAACCCACTAAATAAATACTCATGTATGTAGATTATTTACCCCTTAATCATGGAGCTCGCCAAAGTGCACGTCGGTATAAAAGCACATTGCAAAAACATCCCCTTCTTACCTAAAAAATAGGTCGATCGCGACACAATTTTAAAATAAAAAGTAGATCTTATGTGCACCAAAGTTGGCCACACCTGATGTAGTTGACTTAATGTTTACATTAACATGAAACATTCATACACAATATCTGTCCTGATGAGGAATTGGGGCGCGATCTTTGAAATATTTGCTTAGATAAATTCTCATAGATTTAGCATTTTCTAACTGTATTGGAGTTAAATCGCCAACAATAACGTTTTCATATTGGGGCCTTGAGAATGTGCCATCGCACTCTTTGATGGCGTTGTGCAACACGCACATTGCTTGAATCAGAACATCAGCTTTAGCAGGGTTACATCGGATAAGTGTATGTAAAAGACCGAACTTCGTTGTTAGCATACCAAAAGCGCATTCCACTGATTTCCGTGCTCTCGAACACCTGAGATTAAAAATCTTTTGTTCGTTAGTGGTCAATTCTCTTCGAGAAAAGGGCCTCATTAAATTTTTGGAGAGGGGAAATGCTTCATCGTCCAGAAAAAAATGGGAAACTGGGTGCACCTCTCCAGGTAGTGCAGCTGGTTCAGGTATATTGAGACGTCTTTCCTGCAAGGCTTTTCCAAAGCTGCTATTTTTCAATACTCTTCCATCACTATTACGCCCGAATTCACCTACATCGATTGTTACAAATCGACCATCTGCATCTGCCACTGCCAGCAAAACAATAGAAAAATAACCTTTATAGTTGATGAAGGCAGACCCCGACCGTGGTGGTGCTTTGATTCGTATATGTTTACCGTCTACACTACCAATACAGTTGGGGACATTCCATAGTTCATGGAAACGCTTTGCTATTTCTTGCCACTTAGCTGTTGTAGGTTTCGGCATGTACACAGGTTGTAATTTCTTCCAGATGGCTTGGGCGGTGTGATGCACGATCCCTTGTATAGTAGAATGACCTTTCAGGAAGTAGAAAGAAAGCCCTTTGAACGAACATCCAGTCGCGAAGTACCTGTAAATATAAAAAAAAATTATCATTGTAAACAAAAAATTTCACTGCTTTTTGTATATTATTAATTTATTTGTTTGAATCAGGAGAGTATTTATTCGTTCACTTTGTACGACAAACTAAGTTATTGTAATGCATATTTATATTTTTAATTTTTGTTTCTATTTTATTTTAGTAACCGAGTGCAAAGACCGGTGGAAAAACATAAGAGGAAGCTATTCAAAATATAAGGCAAAACTACAAACAAAATCGGGACAAGGAGCTAAACGAGTAAAAGAGTACTATCTGGCCCCTCATCTGTTCTTTTTGGATCCGTTCTTGAAGTCCCGCAAAAGCAAAGGGAACATGGATGACGAGTCGGACGCTGGAGAGGAAGCAGAAACGAATGAGCATGAAGCTAATAACTACCGTGCTGAGGTGACGTCCCCTGATGACAGTATATTATCCATTGGTTCCTCTCATTCATCTCTACCATCTCCCAGTACTTCTTCCGATATTCAGCCGTTATTAATAAAAGCACCTGAAGCACCAGTACCGAAAGGAGATGATTTTAGAAAAAGAAAGAAGCTAACAGCTTCCGCCACCTCTATCAATGATGTTAACCACTAAGCGTATCAGTATTTTGAAAAAAAACAACAAATGCTGGAGATGCAAAACACAGTGAAGAAAAACACCGCAATCGATCCTCCTGACCCTGATTTGGCGTTTTTACACAGTGTTCTGCCTGACATGAAGCTTATGAACAGTACCCAAAAACGACATTTCAAAATGGGAATTTTAAATTTGTCCGAGCAAATACTAGCCTTCACCACTCCTGAAGCTCCTACTCCACTAATGAGGGCCTCTCAATCTTGGAATCGGGACTCAGTGAACACACGTTTGAACTCTACGTTGCAAGGGAATACTCCAGAACCTCCAACAGTGAATGTCTCTCAATCTTGGATTCAGGACTCAGTGAACACAAGTCTGAATTCTACGTCGCAAGGGGATACGACAGCCTCAAGGGAACCTTTCAATGTGAATGAATTTATCCGATACAACAATTAGTATTAGAGGAACAACACTATCACTATATATTTTTTGTTTTGTATTAAACACAAATGAATGTAGCTAGTTTAATATATTTTTTTCAACTTACCTCAGCGTTATTAACAGCCTCTCCTCTGGACTGACGGGTTCTCTCCAATTCGTAGATTTCTTTTCAAGGTCAACGTTTACTAAAGTTAATATTCTATAGAAGCATTCGATAGACATTCGGTAGAAACTTTGAAAACGTTCAGGGTACATGTTGAGCTCCCGCATAACGTTGAACGAACCGCAACTTTTTCCTTTATCTAACCACAGAGGGTGTACCCAGTATCTCCTTTTCCTTTGTATATTGGCTAAATTCACAAGGTCCAACATAACCTGGTCATCTTCGTCGTCCGAGAACATTTTCACTTCGCACTGACAAATGTCGGTAGGTATCCCTTTCTGTGTGTATTGAGCCCGCCACGTCCGCTCTTGGCCACACCACGCCAGACCACACGCCACCACCACGCACCCGTTCTGTGTGAATTGCGCCTAACGGTTTTAAAAAAGGGGGAATTTTTCCATATGACTCAAAAGTCATTAAAAAGGAAGTATATGATCCTCTGGCTTATAAAAGATGGGAACAGTATAATTTGCGGGCCAACAACAATGAATTATCACCAAATAATCACGAAAATGATCAGCCTGAACCATCTTCAAGCACACTAAGTGACAGAAGCTGCACTTTTGAGGAACTATTGCTAGAGACTGTCAAACAAACACCAACAGAACCGAAGAAACCTAAGAAAAAAATTGGAAGAGACGCAGAGGTAATTACAAATGTTAAAGAGACTTCAAATTACACGGCAAACCTACAACCACAAGATAAACGCATATCAAGAATTTCATAGAAAAAGCTGACAGTGAAAGCGGGCTATCCGAACCAATTTATGAAGAGGATGATGATGATATAGAAGAAGAAATAAGAGAACAGGAAGATTTGGAAAAGTGTATGGACGAACTCCATAAGCTTGTAAAAGATATCACAACAAACGATTGGGTACTGGTAAAATTTTTGGGGAAAAAAATAATAAAATATTGTATTATATTAAATACAATTAAACATTTCATCATGAAGCAAACATTTGTATATTTATTATTTTATAATAGTATAAAAAAAAATAATAAAATGGTTTATTTCACAAATAAATTCTCCTTCGTTTAAAAATAATGGTTAGTTTGATTAAAACGTGCATTTGTTGCATTTATTTTGATAAAAAATTAAAAAATTTTTATCTTGTAACTTTACATTAACAATATCATCTATGTTATATTTTGATTTTATTTTTGTAGATTCAATTTTTTTTTGTTTTTAAAACACTGAAGATGCTTTAATACAGCGAAACGTCTGATTTTAATAAAAAAAATTTTTTTTAGAAATAAACTTTATTTTTCCTTCAAAAATACTACATTTTTGATTGTTTTTCATAAGAAAAACTTATTTGGCCTTAAATAATTTCCAACATCATGATACTATAAAATATTATGTTGGACAAGTTGTTTCAACAGAAGATGAATTATTAGAAGTAAAGTTTGGTAAAAAAGTACCCTCTTTAAATCCGCAATCAACACCCCAGAGGTCTGTGAACAACGAAGCACCCCAGCGGTGTACGACAACACAACACGAAGACGCTACTCCAGCAGTCTGCGCCGTCGTGAAAGCTACCCCAGTGGTCTGCAAAACAACAACACGAAGACGCTACTCCAAGTCTGCGCCATCGTGAAAGCTACCCCAGGGGTCTGCAAAAACATACAAGTAAGCCGTTCTCGTATTCTATTCCTACCTACAATGCGATAGTGTAAATCGCAAAGTGCGTAAGTCCATTTTTTTAAAAATATTTTTTATTGCGCCATCTAGTAATATAATATTTTATCTATCATCTGAAACATGCTTAAGTCCGTCGCATTAACCGTTTTGCAACTGAAGCCGGTACAGAAAAGTGCCTATCTCCATACTGCCAACTGTTGGCAAGCAAAATACGTATATCCCACCACTTTCGTTGTTTGACATTTAATTAGTCTACAATCTACGTCATGACGTGTGTGCGTGATTTTATTTAAAAAGTAGTTGTTTGTTAAAAAAATAATAAAAGGTAAGTTTCATTATTTATTATTCCTTATGATTTGTATTACAAATTTTAAGAATCGGTAATTAAAATAGTTATTTGTCTACATTAGGAGATAAGCATTTTGCGCCAAATAGGAAAATAAAAACTAAAGGGAGATACGAACATTTCTACAATAAATTTTTATTCTTTTGTGCGTAAATAATATTAGGCAAATCTTTTTTTTTGTCTTAAGCGTTTGAGAATTAATAATATGTAGTTTTGTAAGCCAGTATTATCAATTTTTTCCATTTGGCATATTTTGGTAAAATTGGCTGCGGCTTTTTTTATTTCAAAAGTGGTCACGTTTCATAATATATTTTACAGAAATGGCTAGCAGAGCAGACAAGATTATGAACCTTTTAAAAGAGGCATCAAAGTTATCTACTGCTACTTCTTCATCTCCGATAGAAAATAACATCGATAATAATATTATAATGCGAAACGAAAACAATGGACAGACAAACAATAGCCCTGTTGATGATCTCGAAAATTATGCTAGAGAAACTGAAGAGATTCTTCTCAACCAAATTTCTCAGGAAGAACCATACAACATTATCGTTGATATTGAAAATTTGGCTGTATCAAGAGAGATTACTATTTGCAGTGAAACACCAAATTTGGGTTCCAATGAAGATATTCCTTTGGTGCAAAAAACACTTTTTCAAGATAAAGAAATGGATGAAGACCCTGATTACATAATTACTGAAGAAGAGATGGAAGAAGAGAAAAGTAATAATGCTGATTCAGAATTTGACATTGATGAGATACGCGAAGAGAACGTTCCGGAAGATAATAATAATAATGGAAAACGTTCCAGATCTAAAAGAAGTAAAACAGTTACAAATAAATGGAAGAAACAAGTGAATTACAAGAGTAGAGAAAAGGGAGTAAAGTATAAAGGAAAGAAAAAAGAAAATGGTACATGGAATTACAATATAGAAAAGCCTGCCAAAATATTGAAACCACGTTGTAGCTGCAAATTAGGTCGGGGTAACAACACTAAATTAAAATGTTTTTCTATTACTGAAAATGCTAGGCAAGAAATATTCGAAAATTTTTGGAGAATGACCTGGGGTGAAAAAAAAACTTATGTGAACACACTATTAGTTGTAAAGCCTACAGCAAGACGAAGGGGACAACAGGAAATTTCAAGAAGACAAACATCTACTGAGTTTTATTTAAAAGTTGGATACAATCAAACACGAGTATGCAAAAAGATGTTTTTGAATACACTATGTGTGGGAGAAATCGCCATAAAGAAATGGGCTAAAAAAAAGGAAATAGACATTGAGCAAGTTCAGTTACAGCCTGCAAGCGGAGTCGGAATAAAAAAAATTGTTGAATTTTTCGATAGCTTGCCCAAACTCGAGTCCCACTATTGTAGAGCAAACACCTCAAAGCTCTACTTGGAAACAGTATGGTACTCAAAATCACAACTGTATAGAGCTTATTGCAAAGATTTTTGTGAAGAAAATAATATACAACCCATGTCTCGAGGCACCTTTTCAACAATTTTCGATCAGCAGAATTTATCTTTATACCAACCTAAAAAGGATAGATGCGATGTTTGTGTAGCTTTTGAGACGAAAAATCTTTCGCAAGAAGAATACGATTTGCACCTTATTTTGAAACAGGAAGCACGTCAAGAAAAAACTAACGACAAAGACTCCGATAATGAAGTTTTTGCTATGGACTTGCAATCTGTGTTACTCAGCCCAAAGTCAAACGTTAGCTCCCTCTATTATAAAACTAAACTTATCGTACACAATTTCACGATTTACGATTTAAAACGCCAGCAAGGCGAATGCTTTTTGTGGAATGAAACAGAGGGGAAAGTAACAGCCAATGAGTTTGCATCAATAATAGAAAATTTTCTCAAAAAGAAAATTGAAGCTAATACGAATGACAAAAAAACTGACTACAATATCATTTTGTATAGCGATGGCTGCGCAGCCCAAAACCGAAATTATGTGCTAGCAAACGCCCTTTTCAACTTGGCAATTGAAAAAGACGTAACTATAATGCAAAAATTCCTGCAAAAGGGTCATACCCAGATGGAGGCTGACAGCATGCATGCTGCAATAGAGAGAATACTTAGAAATTCCAAAATTAATGTACCTGCTGATTATGTTCTGATATGCAAAAAGGCATGTTTGAAAAATCCCTATAAGGTACATTATTTAACACATGATTTTTTTAAGCACGTCGAGGGTAATGTAAATTTGATTTCATCAATACGACCTGGAAAAAGAATCGGAGATCCTCAGGTCGTTGACTTAAAGGCCATTAACACGTAGACTGCCACGTTTTATTTAAATTTTGGGTCTCCTGGGCCACCACCGTATATTATAAAAAACAGCTTAGTATCATCTTTCTAAGTCTAAATATGTAATGGTTAGTTTCAGAAAATTTTTTTTTACATATATTTTGTAAAAAAAAAATGTGGCACAATATCCGTGCCACGCGGCGTGTTACGTTTTTTTTTAATGTTTACGCCGTGTGGCACAAACACTGTGCCATCAGCCTTCTCCCGTCTGGTAAGATCACAACAATCAACATGTCAGAACTTGCTTGTTCCAAATATGTTCAGACTTGCATTTTCATTATTTCATACACAATATGCATTTGAATTGTGTGTTTCGATACGTTTGGTGGTGCAAATATTGTGTGTAAAATGGGTGACTATGAAAAGGAGGAACAACGATTGTTGAAATTATGGAACGAACTCCTGTCGGATGAAGATGAGCCATTCTCTGATAATGGGAGTTCTGATGAATATGTACCAGGTGAAGACGAAAGCAGTGACGAGAATTCTTCAGATGACGATGCACCTCTTGCCAAAAAACAGAAAACTACACGCTACGAAATTTCTGTTGAAGAAAATATGCCTTCCACAAGTAAGATTTTACTTTGACAAATGAATGATTTTATTGATTTTTGAAATTATTATTATTATTATTATCAGGTAAACAATGCCAGCGTGCCCCGGAAGCTGACAATGTTTCAGAAACAATAGAAGACGTTATTCGTCAGATTATGATTGATGAATCTTCTACAGAAAACGAAGAAAGTACTGACGATGTAATTTGGAAACCAATCGATGAGAATTCAAAGTTGACGACGCTAACATTTAGTGAGGACAGACCAGGTATAAAAGAAGAGATTGTTGCAAGGCTTGTTGATAAGGAACCATACGATTTTTTAAAGCTTTTGTTTACCGATGAAATTATTCATCATATAGTAATAGAAACAAATCGGTATGCTGCACAAACAGTAGCAAAAGAGAAGAAACCTAAGTCTCGAGTTCATAAGTGGACGGACACAAATGAAGATGAAATAGAATTATTTTTTGGTCTCATGTTATGGATGGGTTTATGCCATTATCCAAAACTATCTGATTATTGGTCTCAAAATAAGATTTATTCCAATAATTTGAAAAAGCTCATGTCGCGTAACAGATTCGAATTATTACTACGTATGTTACACTTCAGCGATAATGAAGGTGATTTGCATAAGAATGACAGACTGCGAAAAATTTCTCCATTCATAGAAATGTTGAAAGAAAGATTTCAAAGTGTTGTTATACCCGAAAGAGACATTTGTATTGACGAAACCTTAGTTCCCTTTAGAGGTAGGCTTATATTTAGACAGTATATTCAGAATAAGCGGCACAAATTTGGAATTAAATTGTTTAAATTGTGCCTCAAAAATGGATATACATACAATTTGTCTGTATATTGTGGGCAGGAGGAATCAAAAGAAAATGTCAGTGTTCCTACCAAGGTGGTAATGAGGCTAATAGAGCCTTTACTTGATAAAGGACGAGTACTTTATGTTGATAATTATTATGCCAGCGTAGAGTTAGCCAAACTGTTGCTATCTCGAAAAACACATCTAGTTGGAACTCTAAGAAAAAACAGAAAACATAACAGTAAAGAAGTGGTCAACAGTACTCCTAAAACAGGAGAAATTGTAGGAAGAATATGCAGTGAAGGGATTGTAAATATAAAATGGAAGGATAAGCGTGACGTTTTAGCTCTCAGTACTAAACATCTAGACACAATGGTCCCTACACCATCGAGAAGACATCCCGATAGAAAAAAACCTCAACTTATTATAGATTACAATAAATGTAAAGCTTTCATTGATCTATCAGATCAACAGAAAGCTTACAATACTGCTCTGCGAAGAGGTATAAAGTGGTACCGAAAATTAGCCATTGAGTTATTACTGGGAACAACATTTGTAAACGCACACGTTATGTATACAGAAATTACTAAACGGAAAATATCAATAACAACATTTAGGGAAGAGGTTTTACAGACATTACTTGCCAAATTTGAGCAACACAAGCCTACAGAAGGTGTTTCCCAAATTCATGAATTGGAAAATACGGCAAAAAGAAACAGATGCGTTGTTTGCTACGAAAATACAGTCTCCGAATTAGGACGACAGGTTGCTGCAAACAAGACCCCTCGTTCAACGTGGATATGCACAGCTTGCCAGAAACATTTTTGTGTAAACTGTTTTTTTGTCAAGCATAATTCCTATCTAAAATAACGTTTGTATACAATTTTTGTCAATAAATCTCTTACAATAATATACCGCAATTTATTTATACATAAAATTCAATTGCTAATCGAACTAAATTAATTTCTGTAGAATTTTGTTGAAACAGAAAAAAAATTTCGGCGGGCAACACAGCATACAAGTCCACCGCGCCGAGCTTTAAATCTTCCCATATAAATACACGCTCTGCATGGCACAGCTGCAAAGCCACGAGTCGTTTAAACCTAGTCGTGCTAGTGGCACAATATCTGTACCACGCGGCGTCTATAGCAAATTTACTCATGGCACATACGTCAGGCCACATGGCAGTCTACGTGTTAAGTACACCAACAAAAATATATTTTTTAAATTAAGACATTCTGAATTGGAATGGAAAACTTTTCCATTCAGACTGCCTGTAAACCTTAAATGTGTAGACTTTAACACCTTGCCTGCATTGTACAGGGCCCGAATCCCCCCAAAAAAAAGGGAAAAATATGAGCATTTACAGCAGCTGAAGAAAAGTCTAGAACTTGACTACCATACATATTACGACCAATTACCTCATAACTAGACTTGTCTACCATAGTATAATAATTACTTAATCAATTTTTGCATTTTAGTTACTATGTTTTTGTTACTATCACTTATTATTGTTAGTTTATCATTAATAATTAGTCACTGGTATATTTTTGTTATCTAATCATAAGTTTTGTTCGTGATATTGTAATTAAAAAAAGAAAAATAGACTAGTTTTAATTTTCTTAAAAGAAATTTATTATCAGTTTATTAATTCGCATAGAGCGTAACTCCATTATTTCAAAAAAAAAAGTAGTTATAATCCTCCAAATCAAAAATTATACCATCCTAGTGCACCTGAGTTGACAATTAGTCATACAGACCAATCTCCTCCCAATCAATTTAGTTTTTGTCAATTAAACTAGTTTTTTAGCTCTCCTGTAAAATTTTGCTAAATGGAGTTACGCACAATGCGATTTACACTATCGAATTGCTTCCTCAAATCAAAATCCAGATAGCTAACAAAGAGATCTTCAACTTTCCGAGGACGAAGAAGAAACTTCGACTCAAAAACTTAATTTAAATACCCTATTCAAATTTATCAAACCTTTCAATGGTGATAGAAAAACTTTACAATCATTCATAATAAATACAAACAGAACAAAAGCCACCATTGTTCATGTACGTTGTATCACAAATTTCTAGTGAAGTCATAAATGAATTAATGTGAATGAACTCACTTCATGGCATCAACTGAAAACAATTTTAAAGTCATATTATAGCACAATAAAAAATGTCACACAATTACATGAGGAATTAGGCAACATACGCCAACGTCCTACAGAATCCATAACTGAATATTATAAAAGACTTGATCAAATAAAAAAATGAGTGCATAACTGCCGAAGAAAGTAAATTAGAAAACACAATCGACATGGACGCCATGAAGAGAATGATTAAAAAAACTGCCTTACGCAGATTCATCTTACCCTGCCATCCACACATTTCACAAATGTTACGTGCTAGAGACATAACAAATTTGAACGAAGCCTTTTCGATAGCACTACAGGAAGAGAAAATTCACAATTACCATAATAGAAATCAAAAACAACATTCAACCACATGGTGTTCTTATTGCAAAATGAACAATCATTCGACTCAAAACTGTAGGAAAAAGTCTCGTTCAATACCAAACAGAAATCAAAATCAAAACACAAGTACAAAAAACTAACAGCTATGACCCAAGAAAATTTTGTAATTATTGCAAAAACAAGGGACACGACATCCACAAATGTCGCAAACGTCAATATAATAACCAACAAAAACAAAACCAAAACTCCCAAAATACTAACCAAATTCTAATACTAACCAAATTCATAATCAACACTATAACAGAAACTCTGTCAACCATTTAAACTTAACGCAATCCCCAGTGACGAACGCCCCACTGGACGTTCAGTCAAATCCAATTATAAAACATATTTCAAACCTTAACACAAATCCACATCAAAGAACACTAACATTCAAGTCAAATAATTCTGACCAACACCAACACCACATAGCATTGCTATTCCACACGAAAGTGGTTGGATGAACGGTGAGATATTTTTAATGTGGCTCCATCATTTCAAACAGCACGTACAGCCTTCGAAGGAGAACCCTGTCCTTCTGATTCTCGATGGACATGGAGGCCATAAAGAGTTGGCAGTGATAGAGTTTTTGCTCGAGCTAATCACATCCATATGATTAGCACTCCACCACACACAACACACAAGTTGCAACCACTGAACAGGGTATTTTTCAAGCCGTTTAAGCCTGCATTTGGTTCAGCAAGCGCAATGTGGATGAGACAAAATCCAGGGGCTAGAATCACTGATTATGACATCGCTGCTTTAGTCAATTCAGCTTTCGTTAAAATAATTAACATACATTAAAACAAAACCGCAGATTTACAGATGTCAAAAACTAAAATAAAAACATATCATTTTAATATGTTAAAACCATACATTTCAAATTTTTCAGAACATGACCCTAGACCTTCAACTAGCAAAAATGACTAGACATATACTATCACTCATTGCAATTCACTCCTTAATAATAAATTGTCACTCTTATAAATTAACTCCTATATCCCAAACTCGTGGAATATTCTATAATCATTTAGGCTTAGTGAAAATTAGCAACCAAAAATTTACCCTACTAACCTACACTAATCTTACTCTGATCGAACAACACGTAAAAGCATGTAACTATTACTATCAAAAATCTATTAACTTATGTAGTTATTTAGAACGCGAACACCTAAACATTCATTGCGGTAATTCGTTAAATGTCATTAAAAATACTATTCAAGAATCCGAACGTAACTTTGCAGTAATTGCACATCAACCAATTCAAAAACGTATAAAACGCGGTCTAATCAATGGAATCGGTAATGGATTCAAATGGTTATTTGGCACACCAAATGTAGACGATGCACAATTCTATACCAATTCCATCTAATCTCTCATAGATGGACATAGAGAAACTCAAATACTAATGAAACAACAAATTAACATAATTTCATCCACTATTACTAATTTTAACACAACACTTAAAAACTTGTATCAAAACACAGACATTATGAATAAAAATATAATTTTTTTTAGTGAATTCGCAAAACTGAAATAAATGATCATTTAATTCTCTTAAACCAAATAGTCTTAGAAAGTAGAAACATGATCCATAACTACTTAGATACTCTGTCTCTAATTAATCACTGAATCGTAAACTTTGAAATACTTAATCCAAATTCCTTATTAAAAGAGTTGAAACTAATTTCTAATCATTACGAGCTACCCATGAACCTACTCTAGAGAACGCTTATGTCTATTATAACTTAATACAACCTAAAGCGTATCTACAAGATAATTTAATGGTTATTTCATTTGATATTCCCTTAACCCGGCGTCATTGAGGTTGGGTCAAAATTACCCGGCTTGTTTATAATTTCTTATATTATTGAAAGCGCATGCGCGACGTTTCCGTTCTTGGCAGTAGCTGGAGCCAATCGTGTGCTCGAAACGTTTTCGGTGACAAATCAGTACGACGGCGACTGCGCTGGGAGATACACGCGTGTAATTGTGAAAAAGGTAATTATGACCCATCCTCACAATTAACGTAACATATTTGCGCCATTTTTTACTAACCAATTTTTTTGTTGTTTATTGATTTTTTGAGGTGTTTTATACGTTTTTTGTTGCTTTTTGCTTTGGATTTGCATATTGTTATATTTTGTCAAAAGGTACTTCTTGTGAACTACAATGGACCAAGAGCAGAGACAAAATCAACGTATTTTAGTGGTATTAGAGGAGTCCGATTCGGAGGAAGATTGGCCTGATAATGATGAAGAAATCGAAGAAGAGGATCATGTTAGTGTACGTAGTGAACCAAGTGATACGGAGCAAGAATGTTCGGATAGTGATTACGATATCCCGCTCTCTGAAATAAGAAGAGAAATGCAATCTAGCACACATCGTGCGCCTACGACACAACACGATGTTCCTGAGTCGCAGTCACGTTATCTTGGTAAAGATGGCACGGTATGGCTAAAGACACCTTTTCGACAAAATGTAAGAACTAGGGCAGAAAACATAATCACTCAATTGCCAGGTGTTGCACAAGAAGCTAAATCGGCTACTTCCGAGTTGGAATGCTGGGGCTTGTTTTTCAATGACGAAATGTTGCAGACTATTTTGACATATACTAATGTACGTATTCAACGAAGAATTGCATCCTGTGAAGACTTGTCGAAACACATCTACATAAAAGAATGCAGCATTGAGGAATTCAAGGCATTTATTGGTCTATTATATATTGCTGGCCTTAATCGTTCGGGGAGACAGAATCTGAGTGATTTGTGGGCTTCCGATGGCACAGGTGTGGAAATTTTCAGGTTAGTCATGTCTGAACAACGTTTTCACTTCATACAGAGCTGTCTGTGTTTTGATGATGATACTACCCGCGAGCAAAGGAAGCAGTTAGATAACTTAGCACCAGTCAGAGACCTATTTGAAGCCTTCGTTAAAAATTGTAAAACAACTTATTCCCCAGGCGAGTGTCTAACTATCGATGAAATGCTGATAGCCTTTCGAGGCCGATGCAAATTCCGACAATACATTCCATCGAAACCGGCGAAATATGGTATAAAGATCATTGCACTAGTAGATGCTACGAACTACTACATCTCGAATCTTGAAATCTATCCTGGAAAACAACCTGCTGGTCCGTTTGCTGCAAGTAATAAACCATTTGATGTTGTGAATCGCATTGTGGAACCAGTTTCAAAATCAAACCGTAATCTGACATTTGATAATTGGTTCACCAGCTACGAGCTGGTGAAGCATTTGCTTGATGAACACAAGTTGACGTCGGTTGGTACTCTCCGTAAAAACAAAAGACAAATCCCTCCTGCATTCACTAAAACTCGTGGTATTGACGTGTATTCATCTCGGTTTGGATTCCAAAAAGATATTACTATTGTACTTATCTCATGTACCAAAAAAAAATAAGGTGGTGTTACTGATGTCAAGCCTTCACCATGACAATAAAATTGACATTGATAGTGGAGAAAAGCAAAAACCCGAAATAAACACCTATTACAATCGGACGAAATGTGGGGTTGATGTCGCTGATGAACTTTCCAGCACATATGATGTGAGTCGTAACTCCAAAAGGTGGCCCTTGACAATTTTTTATGCCATGTTGAACATGTCAGGAATTAATGGGCTTATTATACATCGCATAAATAACGGCAAACCAAAAGAAAAACGGCGCCATTTTTTGAAAAACTTAGGTCTTGCTCTTGTCAGTCATCATTTGAAAGTTCGTCAGAATGTGAATCGCTTGCCACGAGAAATGCGCAAAAGGATCAGGGAATTTGTTGGTGAATTATCAGAAGAGCCACCTGCAAAGATATCCAATGCCCGTAAAAGATGTCAAGTGTGTCCTGCTAAAAAAGACCGTAAAACAAAACATACGTGTCAAGCTTGTCATAAATATATATGTCCTGAACATATCATATCTTTCTGCAGTGATTGCATTAACAACGAAGACACTAATTAGCTTTGTTATTTTTTTTAAATAATATATTATTAGTCTTAAGTTTATAAAAGTGCCATAAGTAACTAAAAAGACTTGTTATTAATGTAGCAATACTTTAAAAACCTAAGTGATCTCTTCTTTGTTCCTTTTTTTGTGATTTTTTGTAAAAGTTGATTAAGGTTAATAAAACGTTACTTAATTCTTATTTTTTTCTTTTATTATCAAAATCTAACTAATTTAATTGTAAAATTATAACACAGTTTACCAAATTACTAAAAAACTATGTAATAGCATGATTTGAATTATATGGGTCATATTGACCCACCTCAACGTCCGTGTAACTGTTTTATACCACAATGACGCCGGGTTATTAACTAACTCTTTTGTTTATGATCTCTATCAAATATTTCCTCTACCTACACCTCACAAAAACGATCCAAACCTATATTTTTACATCGAGCCACAAAAACCTTTTGTCAAGAATACAAAGAAGCACACTACATCTGCAAGGACATCGCGATATCAAAGCGAACTACAGAACCTACGTGCGAAATTCAACTTCTGTCTAAAACAGCAACTACTATTCCAACCAATTGCCCAATCAAGAATATTATTGCGGAACTTGAAATTTGGCATCCGCTACGTCAAAACAACTGGCTTTTCATCCTCTCCAAACAATCGAGTATACACGTACTCTGTCAAAACGAAAAGACTCAAGAAGAAATTATAAAGTCAATAGATCATCATTTTTGAACATGGCAAATCCAAGCAACAGAACGTCATTTATAACGGAATTTATCGATTTATATCGACAGTTTTCATGTCTATGGAAAATTAAAGTAAAGCATATTCAAATAGGCATGAAAAAAGTAAAGCTTATGAAAAACTATTAAATTTTCATAAGACTTCGGATGAAAGTCCAACAATAGATACTGTGAAAAAGAAGATAAATAATCTACGAAGTGCTATTCGAAAAGAATTGAAAAAAATTCGGAAATCAAAAAGATCAGGTGAACATTTATAAGCCTACATTGTGGTATTTTAACATGTTACTGTTCACTGCTGATCAAGAAGAGCCTCGAAATTCAGTTTCAAAACAAAATGAACAGGTAAGGGCATTTTTTTGTAGTTATACTGTTTTTTACTGTACGGCAAAAGTCGTCAATCTCGACAGTGACGAAGACAAGGACCAATTTTCGAGCTGTTTGGGTTTACCGGCCAGTCGTCCCGTCGCCAAAAAAGCGAACGTAAATTTGAATTTCATTCGACAATTAAGAATAAATTTGTTATGATTCAAATTTATTTCCACCTTATATTTTAATCGCGTTATATAGTTTGTCTTGAAATATTGTTCGCATTGATGCAAATATATTTGAAACATCAGTGTTCCAATTTATACAGACATTATTTCTAATGTTTCAATATTTTTTAGGCTACAATAAATCCCACATCAATCAGAAGATCATTCGATCGACTTAAAACTAAAATAATAATAGCAGCTGCTCTGTATATTATGAATCTTTTGGAGAAAATATTAATTTACATTTTGATAGTGATGACAGTGTTAAAGATCGTAATTATATTCCAACTGACATCAAAAATTCTTTAGACAGCACAAATTTTGAAGAAATTAATTATGACAATGTCAATAACCCCAATGAAAACAAGCAGGTAAAATGTAGGAAAAGGGAACGAAAATCTAAAAATTGGGCAAAGAATACGTATACCATTTCTATCCTTCTGAAAAGGGAAGAAAAAAACCAAATTGTTATTTGAACACATGATTTTGACTACTTAATTAATATATTGGCTTTAAATATTGCATAGATACTGATGATGGCTTTTTGTTGCCGAAACGGTCGTTTATTTTAATTTGTTAAAATTTCAATTAAAAATTTTTGGATATGGTCTAATTGCGTATTCTAAATATGGATAATCCAAACTACTCCTGTAACTATCAAAGAATAAAAAATTAAAAGTGAATTCTGGGCAGAGCTATATTTCCGACAGTAAAAAAATAGTAGATGCTAGACGCGTAAAACCTGGTTGCGACAAAAAATGTAGATTCAAATGTACTACTAAATATTCTGAACAGGATCGACTGCATATCCATAAAGAATTCTGGGGTTTGAGTGATCGAAACTTACTACGAAATTTTATTGTCAACCATGTCAAGAAAACTAGTACTAAATACAGACGAATTTTAAAAAACAGACCAAAAATAGAGGTGTTAACTTGAGCTACAATTTAACAAAGCAACTCAAAACATTTAGGATTTGTCAAAAAATTTTCTTGGCGACTTTGGATATCAGCAACAAGTTAGTAAGAACTTCTTTAAGGGCACTGATAGGCAGTAGAACTGTTTTGAGAGATAAAAGGGGTACTTACGAAAGAAAGAAGAAGGATGCTGGTTTGACAGATGAAATCGTTGAACACATAAAATCATTCCCAAGAATAGAGTCTCACTATTTACGTGCCCAAACTTCAAGGGAATACATTGACGGATCTCTGGCGATTGCTGAAATGTAACATGTCTTTTTTCAAGCCAAAAAAAGATCAATGTAGTATTTGTGCTCAGTATAATAATTCTACCATAGCTGAGAAAATAACCCTGCGAGAAGATTATGAGAAGCATATAGTGGACAAAGATAGATGTAGAATAGAGAAGAATGAAGATATTTTAAAATCGAAAAAAAAATCAAGATTTGATCGTATCATGTTTTGACTTGGAAGCTGTTTTACCAGTTCCTTGCGGGCAAGAATCTGTTTTTTTTTTACAAGAGGAATTAAGTTGCTTTAATTTCACCGTTTTTTATATAACCAACACGACAGGTTTTTGCTATTTCTGGGATGAAACAATAGCTACGTGGCGGTAATGAAATTGCAAGCTGTCTGTATTTTTATTTGACTGAAAAATGTCAAAACAAAGGTCGTCCAACTCAGAGGGCCCAAATCAATCCACAGGGAAATCTCAAAACAATAATAACACAATGGCCATTCCTTGCAAGCACCGAAGGTTATTAATCCTTCGGTGCACGTAACTCGATTATTGGGGAAAGACAGCTTGAAAATTTGGAACAGCGCTATCGCTAATAAAACAAAGCAGATTGCAGATTTTTTAAAACTTCGAGCCAACGTCCGCAAGAGAGTGGAAGAATTCAAAAAAAAATTTGAGGAAAGTGGTGAGGCAAATGAGCGCAATAATAGTAAAGGTAGAGAAAAGGGCAGATCACGTATTCTTACAGACACTCCTGAAAAGTTGCAAATAGAAGATCAGAAAAGAAACAAAGATGCTAAAAAACTCAAAACAAAACAAAAAGTTCCACGCGCTGTAAATGTTTCCAGCAAAATTTGTGCAATCAAACGTAAAATTTTAAATGATAGTTCAGAAGAATCATCTGATTCTTGCTTTTCGCTTGAGTTTTCAGAAGATGAATCAATGATAACCAGCAATCGCGTCGTTGTCTCTATGAAAGAAAACTCTGAAAAAAACCCGCCACAACCAGTTGATTTTTTGTCAACTTATAAAGTAGGAGATTTTGTTATTTTTGTTTACGAGGGAGAATATTTTCCTGGAAAGATATTAGATATCAATGAAGAAAGTGTGCTGATAAGTTCTATGCAAAAAACGACTAAGAGTTGGAAGTGGCCAGAAAAACCCGATGAGATTTTATATCCGTGGAAGGACGTTATTGAAAAAATAAATCCTCCAAAGAAATGTCACTCAAGGAGAGAATTATATCAAGTCAAGGAGATGTCAAAGTATTGGAAGGAAATGTGAAAACTTTGTTGAACGGCTCAATATGTGCATCGCCCGCCAAGGCCACCACTTGGACGATATTATCTTTAAAAGTTAAGTAAAAAAATGACGTAATATGTACTTTTCAAAAATAAAAACCTTTTTCTTTTATCTTGACCTGTTTTTTTCACAATTCACCCGCCAAATCAGGGATTCCATTCTGCCCCACCCTATATATATGAGACAAGGCCTGTGTACCGGCAGAAGGTACGAAACAAGGAAAACTCATCGAGGGAAGCGCCACGTCGTATACAGCGAATGTCGTCTATAAGGAAGTGTTGGAAACTTAAAAAAAGACATTATTACGAAATTAACATCTAAAACATTTTGCAACTAAGTGCAAATCTTGCTATTTATTAAAACAGCTATATCCTACTTCTGACACTAAAACTCTACAATTAGTGTTTCTTTTTTGGAGCTCGTCTACTACACATGACATTTGTATATCACAGAAAAGGCAAAAAAAGCAAACCTTTCATTGCTTACCTATCTATTCTGTCGATACTACCAGGTAAAATTTCTACCTGCGTCAAACATTTCACGAAAAAAAGGTCATGAGCTATCGGCTTATAGGTATATTTAATTAATGACATAATAAACACGACCAACAAAGATTTACTAATCCGGTGGGAGGGGCAAATTTGAAAAATTTAAATACATTAATTTGTGAAAGAAATAGAGAGAGAGAGAGATTGTAGATTATAGACGCTCAACATCTGAGGTTATCAGCGTCTATAAAAATATGACAATAGTCAATGTATACAATAATTATAAAAACATAAAACAAAACGATACTATAACAAAAAACAAAACAATACAATAACAAAAAACAAAACGATACAGTAAATCAATAAATAAATAAATAAAATCATAGATACCGGTCGAGACCGGTTTCTTTTAAAAAACGAAACAGCAGATCGACATTGTCAGGATCATTTCCTAAAATAACCGACAGATCACCTGACAATCCGATCCGCTGTCGTGTGTCCCTGAACTGGACACACTCGATTAAAATGTGTGAGACGGTGACACGAGTGTCACACGTCTCACAGATGGGCGGTTCCTCACGAGCCATTAGAAAACCGTGCGTCAGCCTACAGTGACCGATGCGAAGTCGTGTGAGTAATACTTCCTCCCACCTGGAGGAACGACAAGATGTGATCCAAGGGTCAACTGTAGGTTTAATTGTTCTTAGTTTGTTTTCTATCGTCGTACTCCATTCGTCTTTCCACACCTGTTGGACTGCTGTTTTAAGTCCATTTTTCAGATCGTCACCGATAACGCAAAACACATTTTGTCCGTTACTTGCAGCGTCTTTGGCAGCAGTGTCTGCCAGTTCGGTCCCCCGGATCCCCATGTGACCAGGAATCCAACAAAAACGGACAATGGTTCCACCTCTCCGCAGGGAATACAATTTGTCCTGAATTAAGCAAATCAGCGTATGACTAGGATACAAACACTGTATAGCCTGAAGACCACTCAAAGAATCGCTGCAAATGACATACTTATTCGGGCCATGAACATGTCTCAAGGATTGCAAAATTGCAAATAGCTCTGCAGTAAAAATACTGCATTGCTGAGACAGTTTATAACCGTAACTCTCGTTATCGGTGACGAACGCACAGCCGACTTGATCGTGAGACTTCGATCCGTCTGTATAAACGGGACGGAAGTCTCGATTTTGGTCTAACCAATTAAGGAACAGTTGACGATAGAATTCTGGAGTAGTTGTATCGCGTTGATACACCGACAACGACATATCGACGATGGGCTGAGGGATAAGCCACGGAGGCACAGAATTGCATCCAACTCTTAGCGTTCTAGGAAGCACTAACTGAACTTCGTTCAGATGATTTGCCAACCTGATACCGAGGGGACGAGTAGCATTTCTTTTCCGTCTGTACAGAGAAGAAAAACGAGGTTCGAATACACAACTATATGTAGGGTGATCAGGTTGACTACGGAGCTTGGAAGCGTAAGAAATTATGTTTCTTTTCCGCCTGATGTTCAACGGAAGCTCTCCGCTTTCAGCAAGAATGCTGACTACTGGGCTGGATCGAAACGCTCCAGTAGATAGTCGAACTCCAGCGTGATGGACGGCATTTAGTGTTCGTATGTACGACTCACGCGCAGAGTCATACACTATGCTACCGTAATCCAGTTTAGACCGTACGAGTGCCCGATAAATTCGCAGCATAACCGTACGGTACGCTCCCCAAGTGGTGCCGGATAAAATTTTTAAAATATTAATTGAGGACATCGATTTTCGCTTTAAAATATTAATATGCGCCTTCCAGTTTAACGATCGGTCCAAGGTAAGCCCAAGAAAACGGGCACTGTTTTGCACAGAAATGTACGTGCCGTACAGATACAAGAACGGTTCCTGATAGCAACCACGAGTCCTGCAAAAGTGCACACACTGGGTTTTCTCAACGGAAAAATTAAAACCGTTGTCGGTTGTCCAGCGCTGTATGCTATTAATGGCCAATTGCAGATGACGTTGTGCAGTACGAATGTACTTTGACGAACAGTAAATCGCCAAGTCGTCAACATAGAGCGATGACTCTACAGTTGTTGGGATGCTCTCAATTATGCCATTAATAGCGATGGAAAAAAGAGTGACACTGAGTACAGAACCCTGTGGCACACCGTTCTCCTGTATAAAGTCATTAGACAACGTGTTGCCGATACGTACCTGAAAATGACGCTCAGATAGAAAATTACTTAAAAACTTCCCAAGATGTCCTTTGATACCCCAATTGTGTAGTGTGCGGAGTATCCCATACCGCCATGTAGTCTCATAAGCCTTTTCGAGATCGAAAAAGACAGCCAGCAAGTGCTGTTTATTTAGAAAAGCGTCCTGTATTGCAGACTCCAACCGGACGAGATGATCCATCGTCGAACGGTGTCTTCGAAAGCCGCACTGGGCGTTCGTGATCAGGCGTCTAGATTCAAGGATCCAGATCAATCGTCGGTTGATCATCCGTTCGAGGAGTTTTGACAAACAACTGGTTAGAGAAACAGGACGATAACTGGAAGCTTGTTTACGGTCTTTTCCCGGCTTCAACAACGGCACTACAATAGAGTTGTACCAAGCGGATGGAAACATGTTCGATGACCAAATCAAGTTGAACATCTTGAGAAGGAATTCAAAACCGGAGGGAGGTAGCCTTTTCAAAAATTGATAATGGATGTCGTCTGGTCCTGGAGAAGTATCATGGCAATCGCGCAAACTCGACTGTAGTTCCCACGAGGTGAATGATGCATTATAATTCTCATCGTTCGGCGATGAGAAGTTCAATGTTACTTGTTCCGCTAAGGTTTTCTGAGCCAAAAAACTCTCGAGGTAATTAGTGGAACTAGAAACTCTTGCGTAGCATGAACCCATGTAATCTGACACCTCGGCAGGTGACGTTATAACGTCATTGTCCATTATCAATCCCGAAACGTGATTATAACTCTGTTTGCCAGAGATCCTCCGGATTTTTTCCCACACTTCGCGGGCGGGAGTGGAACTTCTTACAGTGGATACGAACTCGGTCCACGACTGCTTTTTACTCTCTGCTATGATACGTCTGGCAACGGAACGCTTCTGCATGAAAATTATCCGATTCTCGTCCGTCATATTATTTTTGAAGTGACGGAGAGCCTTTCGACGTTCACGGATGGCCTCCCGACAGGTCTCGTTCCACCAGGGAACGGGCACGCGTCGTGGTGTTGTCGACGTGCGTGGGATCGCAGCCGAAGCTGCCTCGATTACCGCATCCGTGAAATGCTCTACAGCTGCGTCGACGTTGCCAAAGTTCATTTCGCCGATATCAAGCCCTTCTTGAAAAAGTGACCAATTCGCTTGTCGTATTATCCATTTCGGGGAGCGTCTCTCATCCACATGGAATGAAAGAGCCCGACAAATGATTGGAAAATGATCACTTCCACAGAGATCGGCATTTACTTCCCATTCACAGGATGGGGCGATAGAAGAAGAGCAGAGAGTAAGATCAATAGCTGAAAATGTCCTATTTGCTGCCGAAAAATGTGTAATAGTACCCGTGTTCAATATTACCAGGTTCAAATTTAGAATCAACGTCTCCATCAGTCTTCCACGAGCATCCAAGTGATTTGAACCCCAAGTGGGGTTATGGGCGTTAAAGTCCCCCATGATGATAAAGGGACGTGGAAGCTGATCGATCACAGACACAATACTTGCGAGTGTCGGTTGTTCTGCCGGAGAAATGTATATTGAACACAAAGTAACCGGTTTCGGCGCAAAAATTCTGACGGCGATGACCTGCAAATCAGATCGTATCGAGACATTTTCCGAAAACACACTATTTCTAACTATGATAGCGACTCCGCCGCTTGCTCGTTCGGCAAATGGTTTATCTTTACGGTAAATGGCAAAGCCACGGAGAACTGGAGTGTTGATGTCTTTTAGATGTGTTTCCTGTAAGCTAACAGCGGTAGCATTATGATCGTTGAGCAGTAATTTTAGTTCGCTTAGGTGGACATAGAATCCGTTCATATTCCACTGTAGGAAATTGAATGATAAAATTTGAAAATAAAGACACTGCCTCATTATGTTTTCCCCCTCGCATCATTTCGATAATGCGGAGGAGGACATTCGTCCATCGCAGATTCTGATGAGCTGCTGGTCACACGACTGATGATCATACTTTTAGTGTTATTACGGTTCAGGATGACTTTAGATTTTTTTATCGGTGATTTGATTTTTTTTACCGGCGATCTAGATCGATTAGCCGGGTTCTTTTTTATATTTTTAACTTTAACCTCTTTGATAATTTTGCTTTCGACAGTTTTAGAAGTACTAGGGGAAATTTCAATGGTCTGTGTTGACATATCACATGTCTGAGTGGACATGTCAACTTTTTTGACAGGAGTACCAGTAACGTTAGCAAAAGATCGGGAAAATGAAGGCGCAGTTTCCTCCTTATATTTACGTTTCGCCTCTGCGAATGAAATTTTCAAGGATGTTCTAATTTCCTGTATTTTAAATTCTTCCTTAAATTTAGGGCATTCTTTAGATCTGGCAGAATGAGCACCATTGCAGTTCACACACAGAGATTTCCTTTTGCAAGGTTGATCTTCATGCATACTTTGACTGCAGTTTGCACAGATGCTGGCGGAGCTACAATTATTCTGCGAATGTCCAAATTTCTGGCATTTATAGCAGCGAAGAGGCGACGGAATATAAGGATGTACTTGGAGTTTATAATAGGCGGCTTGGATCGTCGATGGAGGATGTGGTGTACAAAATGTCAGTATGTGGGATGGAGTCGGTACTAGCTGACCGTCTCGACGAGCATGAATCCTATAAACTTCAGTCACACCTTGATCTTTTAACTCGTCTCTTATTGTTTCGACCGAGCAGTTGAGTAGATCGTAACAATAGATCCTACCTTTAGAAAAATTTAACTGCTTATGTAGGTCTACCTTCACTGGTACGTCAGTAGTCATGTCTGAAGCTTTAATGCTTTTGCAAGACAATACCTTATCAGCTTGACGTTGGGATGATGTTTCAATTAGTAAACATCCGTCACGCAGCTTTTTAACACTTTTAAAATTTCCAAATAAGCCATCGAGATGTTTATTAATGTAAAAAGGACTGTCACTATTGAAATTTCCGGTTATTTTACTCATAACTAAATATCTGTTACATGGAGTCACAGTTAATGTGTCGTTACCAAACAACAAATCTAAATTTTCATCATTACGCCCTCTTTTAAAAGGAGGGCTGGTTAAGGGAGGGAAAGAAGTCATAATGTTTATTATGATTTTCATCAACCGTGCGCCCCACCCACCACGGAGCCCAACAAGGGGACGATGACCGCAAATCGGTGCAGAGCGCCAGGGCTACACAGTCGACATAGTCAGCTCCAAAGACGGTGTCACTCCATCAAGAGATACTGGCTCACCCCGCCGGAATACTTAATATCCACGACGTTAGCCGATTGACTAGGCTGGGTTAGGTCTAGCCGCCCGTTTACAAAGAAGCCGAGCCCAAAGCAGTGTGTTGGCGTGTCCAAGACAAACCTCAACTACCAGGATACCCTTTTCCTCCTTACGGGTCACCACGCACGGCAAACACGCAGGTGTATTATTTGGGGACTATTATAAACAAGAGACAGCAACAATAACGTACCCATAACGGAGGGACATGCCGCTATCAACAAACAGAAAGAAGGGAGAACAGAAGAAGAAAAGAGTTGCAACTGTCTGTCCTTCATAATAGTCCCCAAACAATGTTCACCCAGCTGGAATACACGACCAACTGGTGCGAGCTCAGGAACCTGGGACCGCTAATTCCCAAAAAGCATTGGAACGCAACTGCCATCGCAACTACATTCCAATACCTCCCCTGGGGAGGAAAGAAATAGAGGCTATATAGTCAGTTGTCAGAGGACGGTTGTACCGAGAAGTTGAAAATGTAGGGTCGCTAGTCAGTTGTCAAAGAGCCATTGAGCTGTACAGTCAAGTTGTGTTATTAAAATTAGCTGCGTCGTGATATCAGCACTTTAGTGAAACATGTAAGTATAATTTCATATTACTTAATATTTCATTTATTTACTAATTTTTAAAATGTATTATGACTTTAATATCAAATGCTGTGTACTTAAAGCTTACTTAAAACATCTCATGTCCAGTCGCACAATCTACTAACTTTTTGACACGTAAACTTAGAGTAGCTTACGTGCCTAAAGTTCGTGAATAGAGCGGCAGAATACATAATGGGTTGTTTTAAGAGAACTCGATGTACACAAAATACTGCCCTCTTGAAGCAGCTTATAATGTAAAATCTGTTATTTGTAGTATAAAGGAGACCCAGTCTTAGCTCACAGAGTTCGTAGGATAAACAGAAAATCGAGCCACCATAAATATTCCACCGTGTTTAAAAGGAAGAAAGAAACTAACTGCGAAAGAGTAAACTGAAACGAATAAAACAACAAAAAAAGTATATATATTGTATTGTCATTGGCAAATTTAAAAAATTCCTTATGTTGGCAAGAATAACTCGATTAAATATCTTAGACATCTACTAAGAGAAATCAGATTAAGACGCTGTTAACTTAGTTATGGCAGTAAATAAGCCGCCAGAACCAAACCTAGCGTTATAATCAAGTGTACGATCTTTTTAAATGTTGCCATTTCGATAAAAAGAGAAATTTAACTGCTAAACAAAAAGAAAATGCAGTAAAACAAATTATTGGCAAAGGTAAATCTTCGTCATAAGTACATAAAAATTTGGCCAAAATTGTTATGAACTTTGGAGGACAAGAGCCTAGTCAGCTGACATCTGTAAATGTATTACGCGTATTAAAATGCAAATCCATAAAACGAGGACAACGAAGACCCTATTATATCCTTATTCATTATGAAAGATATTGCACCTTTTAATGGAATAATAAGAGACATAGGATACGACTGCTTTTCTTTGCATTATTGGACAACCACCGTATTAAACCTTTATTAAAAAACTACAACGGCACCAACATTTACCAATTGATGCGAGAGGAGGATTAGTCCGAAGATCCACTTTATTTTATATAAAACAGGGGTAGATCGCAAAAAAACTGTCAATTTTCAGTAGATCATATGCTTTCTGAACGTCATGATAAAAAAGCTGCAGTACCTCTTTCAAAAATTATTGTGACAGATCATCAATCGTTGGCAATTATGATGGCGGTTGTAAAGGCGTTTACTCAGTTTTTCACCTTACAAAAATATTAGGAAGTATGTTCATTATTGGTGAGTAAACAATTCAAGAAAATTTTTACATGCATGATTTGCAATGATTTTAACAATGTCAAGCACTTATTGGAATAATAAGAGACATAGGATACGGTTGCTTTTCTTTGCATTATTGGACAACCACCGTATTAAACCTTTATTAAAAAACTACAACGGCACCAACATTTACCAATTGATGCGAGAGGAGGATTAGTCCGAAGATCCACTTTATTTTATATAAAACAGGGGTAGATCGCAAAAAAACTGTCAATTTTCAGTAGATCATATGCTTTCTGAACGTCATGATAAAAAAGCTGCAGTACCTCTTTCAAAAATTATTGTGACAGATCATCAATCGTTGGCAATTATGATGGCGGTTGTAAAGGCGTTTACTCAGTTTTTCACCTTACAAAAATATTAGGAAGTATGTTCATTATTGGTGAGTAAACAATTCAAGAAAATTTTTACATGCATGATTTGCAATGATTTTAACAATGTCAAGCACTTATTGGAATAATAAGAGACATAGGATACGGTTGCTTTTCTTTGCATTATTGGACAACTACCGTATTAAACCTTTACAGAGTTTATTAAAAAACTTCAACGGCACCAACATTTACCAATTGATGCGAGAGGAGGATTAGTCCGAAGACCCACTTTATTTTATATAAGTGGCAGTACCTCCTTCAAAAATTATTGTAACAACTCTTACAAAAATATTAGGAAGTATGTTCACTATTGGTGAGTAAACAATCCAAGGAAATTTTTACATGCATAATTTGCAATGATTTTAACAATGTCAAGCATTTATCGGAATAATAAGCGACATAGGATACGGTTGCTTTTTTTTTGCATTATTGGACAATCACCGTATTAAACCTTTACAGATTTTATTAAAAAACTTCAACGACACCAACATTTACCAATTGATGCGAGAGGAGGATTAGTCCGAAGATCCACTTTATTTTATATAAAACAGGGGTAGATCGCAAAAAACTGTCAATTTTAAGTAGATCATATGCTTTCTGAACGTCATGATAAAAAAAGCTGGAGTACCTCGTTCAAAAATTATTGTGACAGATCATCAATTGTTGGCAATTATGATGGCGGCTGTAAAGACGTTTACGCAGTTTTTCACCTTACAAAAATATTAGGAAGTATGTTCATTATTGGTAAGTAAACAATCCAAGGAAATTTTTACATGCATGATTTGCAATGATTTTAACAATGTCAAGCATTTATTGGAATAATAAGAGACATAGGATACGGTTGCTTTTTCTTTGCATTATTGGACAAACCACCGTATTAAATCTTTACAGAGTTTATTAAAAAACTTCAACGGCACCAACATTTACCAATTGATGCGACAGGAGGATTAGTCCGAAGACCCACTTTATTTTATATAAGTGGCAGTACCTCCTTCAAAAATTATTGTAACAGATCATCAATCGCTGGCAATTATGATGGCGGCTGTAAAGACGTTTACTCAGTTTTTCACCTTACAAAAATATTAGGAAGTATGTTCATTATTGGTGAATAAACAATCCAAGGAAATTTTTACATGCATGATTTGCAATGATTTTAACAATGTCAAGCACTTTATTAGTTCGTAGTTTAACAAACAAACGACCAAAGTTTAGTAATTTCGGCAACAAATTTTTAAGACTAAGAAAATAGAAAAAAAATTTAACAGTATCATTAAGTGAAAGTGATGGATTAAAACTCAATAATGAAAAAACTGAGTGTGAATTAGCAAAACAACTTTTCAAAGGGAAGGCAGCAACACTTAGTCATAGTTCCAGTTTGAATGTTGTCTGAGACCGGCTTTGGGGGTGGCTCATCCAAGCGGTGCGGTACCAAATTTTAGTAACTGAGTAGTCAGTGAACTGGTTATAGTCCGGATTTTAGTGAAGTCTATTAATTTAATAGTTTATATTATACAATGTTCGGCAATTAAACGGGAAGATTTCGTAAATAATTTTATTGTTGAAAAAATATTTTGTTTTGTAATTATCAATACATTAATGGGAAATAAAAGAGTAGCCATTTGATATACAATCTTAAAAAAAATTATTTTTTGAACACTACATCTGCCAAATGTCCTCCGTTGACACCTATGCATTCATGGAGTCGAGCCTGAAAGTTCTGCATGACTCTTCGCAGCATAGCAACAGGTATTGCTGCAATCTCGTCACGAATTCGTTGTTTGAGGGCCGGGATTGTCCTGGGTGGATCAGTTCCAAACACTTTCGTTTTCAGATAACCCCATTTACGAAATTGGTGAACAGTTTTGGAGAAATTGTAATGAATTTAACTGATCCAGTCTGCTGAACACCTGTAGGATCAATTAATGGTAAATTAACTGTTGAAAAATATATATTAGATAACGCATCGGTAAGTCCAATAATACGGTTTTTCTTGGCCAGTATTTTCTGCTGCATTGATAAAATTGTAGAACTTTGAGACGCATGTGATAAAAGATCGATCCATATGACATTGTCAATTCAAGAAAATATGCGTCGTGTTCATGTAAATTACTTTACGTTAATACATTTCTGGTCGGAGTACGACTTTGAAACAAGAGCTACTGGAGATGGAGAACTTATGTTTATATATCAACTAATTATTTCACATTCAAATACTTATTACGGGTATGATTGGTTCTGGGATCAATTAACGACTGATCAAAAAACCCATGTCATTGGAACTGTGTGCTCGCTTACAGACTTAACTGACGTTGGGTTTTACGTATTAAAAAATCTGAAGAATCCAGATTTTGTCAGAATTATGAAAAGACGTTTCACGGCCCCCGGATTATTAATTTATATCAGAGATATTATTTACATCATTTGTTTCCGAGTGTCCTTGAAACTTTGGTTAAGGGGGAAGCCTGCTTTAGAGGCTTCAAAAAATCGATTTTTTTTTGCATAAATGTCTTCCCAAACCTTCCAAGAATATATCCCTAAAATTTCAGGAACAAATTCAAATTATTTTCGGAGTTACAGAAGAAATAGTTAGCAAGCGTCGAGCAGGTATACGAGCGGCCGGATCGCTCGGAGTGCCTGCGCTCATAACTGGACGAAGAATTGTCGACATCCGTTATTTTTTTGACCAAATATTAAAAATCGGTTCCAGTGTTTTGTCGCAGATATGGAAATTGAAAGTGAACAAAGAATCGGATTAAATTCCAAATTTTTTGAAAAATGCAAAATGTGTAATTTATCCAAGACTATATTAACGGACCGACTAAACGATGAAAATGAATTATTGAATGTAAATACATCCGCTGTTTTAGCAACATTATCTACAGAAAATAAGTACTCACAAATGTGTGAAATAATGGCGGCATTAATTAATAGGTATACCCTGTATGGTAAAAAGAACGTTTTCAAAATGCATGGATGACATATCAACACTGTAATTCACGATACAGCATTGAAAGTTATGATATGTGTCTCCTGAACTTTTAAAGTGTTTGAAGTTTGTATAATATATAAAATATGGAACAGTACCTTCTGTGATTTTTCATATAAAATATTTTATATACTCTTATCTTTTATAATTACACTTTTATTGTTGGATATTATTTTGCGTTGAAGTACTGTCTTTGATATTTCATTGCGAATACTCCTTCACAATTTTTAAAAATTATATTGTTAAACACGGAAACTCTGAATTGACAAACGTTAACCCGCCTCCTAGAAAAACTCGGCTCAATGTCCATTCAAAGACCCGCTACAATCACATTTGGTGGCAGCGGTGGAATGAATTCTCACAGCTCCTCAGTACTTGACGGATACGCAAATAATATCTACCCCATAACCCGAGATAAATGTATTAGAATGCATCAAGCTCGAGTGTTGGTCGATTTTTACGGAAAAACATCTATGAATTAGTTATTAATGGTACTGATCATAAAGGAGGCTAGTCTGACGTTGTTGTTCAGGCAGCCCTGGAAATTACGTTACAAGAAAGGTATGCATCTGCTTTTACTAAAGAAAACAAAATAATTTTAACGTATGCTTATAAAGAATGATTTTATGTGGACACAATGTTTTGGATTTAGTTTCTGGAACCACGTTGATAATAATCAATGCCTAGAAACTATATACACTATTTTGTATGAGGAGTTAGCCAACAAGCTTTTACCAGAGAAATTTGTCGTTATTCAACATCCGCAAGATCTCGGAGCTAATTTCAATTTGATCATAGATGTCAGTTTGACTTATTATTTAAGTCATTTGTAATCTTGCTTAAGGGGGGGGGGTTAAAATTATTTTTTTTGCATTTTTTTTCTCAATGAACAATATGTCGAGAATATTGTGTACAAATTTTAAGTCAATCCGAGTAAAACTAACGGAGTTACAACGTTTCAATCGACCGGCCGTGATATCTGATTTTTATACCTGCCCGGTAGCCGCTCGACTCCCACTATTAAACATTGTAAGTCCCATGCCCTTAACCGAGCTGTAATAATTGTATGATAGTGCGTAGTCAGTCAGTTACTTCTAAGACTTCTAACCACTTTTTTTCAAGGCGCCTCTGGAGATTCACCGTCACCGGCTCATTTATCAATATTTTTCATTGAAAATTTTTTCTGACATACTTCAAAAGTTGTACAATAATATGTAATTAAATTTAATAAAATTATATTACTCATGTCGCCGCAAAAAAATCACAAAAATATGCTTTTTTTTCGCCTTTAAAACTCTACCCCCCCCCCCTTAATCTTGGTCAATCTCTGTATTGTTTTAATCAACATGGCGTGTACACGTTCCATTTAATTTTATTTCATTTTATTTTATGGAAATTAAAGTTACTTTGACAATTAACGATATGTCTTTCAAGAGAAAAAAATGGGTTATTACTTCATAATTCAAAGTTCATATTTCTTTACACAATCATACTATAATGACACTTTAACGGTATTTTCTCCTTTTTATAAGTAAGTTTATATAGAAACGGTTAGGACTTGCACTCGATGTAATTATGAAACCGTTCAAACAGAACACTCAAGCGTATTGCGTGTCTCTGTTGCAAATGAAGAATTTGGTTACACTCTTCAAGATCTTAATTCAGCTGCATACGATCAGTGGCAAAATTTAACTGAAGCCAATTGGAACAATTGTAATACCACAGACTTTAGAAAGGAAAAGAACAGAGTCGTAAATGCGAACAGTGTATTAATAGTCAAATTTAAATGTTACGATATTCTTGGGGATCGTTTAGTAAAGAAGCCACTACGCCTTAAAAATTTACGAGATAGTACATTTAGCGTTGGAAATAACGAATATAAAGCATCAGCTACTATATTTCATCACGGAAATACGACTAACACCGGTCATTACACATCATTTATAAAACGCAATGGAGTAATTTAACTGAAGCCAATTATAACAATTGTAATACCACAGACTTTAGAAAGGAAAAGAACACAATCGTAAATGCGAACAGTGTATTAATAGTCAAATTTAAATGTTACGAGATTCTTGGGGATCGTTTAGTAAAGAAGCCACTACGTCTTAAAAATTTACGAGATAGTACATTATTAGCATTGGAAATAACGAATATAAAGCATCAGCTACTATATTTCATCACGGAAATACGACTAACACCGGTCATTACACATCATTTATAAAACGCAATGGAGTAAATTTAACTGAAGTCAATTATAACAATTATTGTAATACCACAGACTTTAGACAGGAAAAGAACAGAGTCGTAAATGCGAACAGTGTATTAATAGTCAAATTTAAATGTTACGATATTCTTGGGGATCGTTTAGTAAAGAAGCCACTACGCCTTAAAAATTTACGAGATAGTACATTTAGCATTGGAAATAACGAATATAAAGCATCAGCTACTATATTTCATCACGGAAATACGACTAACACCGGTCATTACACATCATTTATAAAACGCAATGGAGTAAATTTAACTGAAGCCAATTATAACAATAATGTAATACCACAGACTTTAGAAAGGATTATGGTAATTAACATATTGCTGTATAATAACATTTTTTTCTAGATGTAATGTTCCTATTGTAAAATTATGACCTGAAGATGGCCGAAATATGTCGTCATTTATACGTTAATTCTTTACAATAATTTCTTTTGGTAATAAATAACTATAATTTTATTGATCGTATCTTGTGTGGATATTTACCTTATACTTGAAATAACACAAGAATTGGAGTCATACCCAATATCAAAGAAACTGTCTATCTTATCATAGTTTGCAAGAATTCACCATCAAAGAAAAATTGTATAGTTCCACGCATCATTATGTAAGCTAAATAATTTTTTTCTCACTATGAAAATTTGTGAACACAAATGATCGACCTTGTTGATAATTTAAATTTAGATTCTTTATCACCACGGAGACCTATCCTCAGGCGACCCATTTTTTATCCCAATCAAATTGACCGCAGCGTAACCCCCGATTTATTTGTTGCTAAAACAATGCCTAACGACAACGCATCTCAACGAGGTGTCCCAATTTTAGACAACCACGCGTTCGATTATGTTCCAGACTTTAACGGAAAGAATGCTAGCATATTAACAATATTCATACGAAATATTGACGACGTTTTTACCATTTATTTATTCAAATGGAACCTCTATTGAAGCTCAGATTGAAAACTGACGCCTAGTCAGTGCGGTTTTATTTAAATTATCAGACCGAGCATTAGACATTGCAACATATCTATGTAACGATTTGGGATCGATTAAGACTATTTTAAAGAGAACATTTGCCGACCCACGAACTGAAGACAACCTTTTAGATCAAATGATAAATTTCCGACCAAAATCAACAGATCTGTTTTTAAATTTTTATGATCAAGTTAATAGACTGTTTACTCTGTAGTACGTTCACAGTAGTAAAATAAAGCATCGGGCATAAACTATCCGTAAAAACCATAGTGAAACATTCTCTAGAACCAATTGTAGTTCTATTAAGGACCATAAAACCAGAACCTGTGACCGGTGTATATTTGTTAATCTCACAAGAAATTGAGAACATAGGACCGATAACAAAATTTAATGTGAAAAAAAACCATCGACTTATACTTTTTGCCCAGTGAAGTAACTGAAAATGTTATTGAGATGGAGGTGGATGACGGAGGTCGCAAGGAAGAAAATAGTGAAAAACTTAATGGATCAGCAACTTTCCACCAGCTGATCAATTGCACCCTAATCTTGAAGATGTTGCTTGACCTTCTTCGTCGACCACAGAGATTTTAAATGAAATTTCTCCACTTTCCAAATCAGTGTCTACAGAGCAAACAAGAAACACGAAGAGGAAAATCATTGGTTCTCATGTTCTGTCAGGCATTCCTTTCATGGACGAAGTTAAAACCCAAGTCCAAAATAAAAAGGAGAAGGAAAATCGTAGGAGCGTTAAGGTCAATTCACACATGCGGTACTGTGCGCCGACTGTGCACCGACTGTGTCGATTTGAACTAAATCGATCACCTGAAGTTTCCATTGAAAATGTATTGAATTGCACTGTTTAATTCACACATGTAGGTCTAGGCACAGACTGTGCTCTGACTGTGTTGCTTCCGACCGCTCTGAAAGCGATTTCTCAAGGTTACGGTCCGACACAGTAGGAGCACGGTACGTGCATAACCGCTCTAGTGAGAACTATTGGAAGGCGACCAGAGGGCGGTCGTCATGTTTCGGCCAGTGCTCGTTCATTTTCGGGTGTCACGATTTTGCCGCTGGTATTCCTCATCGCGGTTAGTGTAAATTCATCGATGTTACGAGCAGGCCAAAAAATGCCTGTTAATGAAGAATTTTTAATAATTTATGTGCAAGAACATGAATGTTTATACGATTTACAAAATAAAGATTATGATAATAATCTAGTTAAAGATAATATATGGAAAGCCATCGCAAATAAATTGAATTCAACACCCGAAGAATGTAAAAATAAATGGGCTTTGCTGCGCTCTTACTACAGAAGAGCTCTGAACCGGCGTAAAACAGTGAGTGGTCAAGCTGCAAAAAATATTAAAAAATGGAGGTTTGAAGACCAGATGGAATTTCTTAGAAGGCACATGCAAGAGCGACAGTAAGTATCTAAATTTTTCGTAACATTTAAAAGTTGCAAAGTTTTCTTGTCGTTGAAATAATCCGAAATTGGTACATGGCGTGTCACTGATTTAAATAAAATTTAGTATTTAGAATTTAAACATAAATAAAAATCTTTTTGTTACAGAACCTGTTCTAATTTGGATGCGTCAGAGGAAACTGAAGCAGATGATGAAGTTGATGACAATCAGGATACCCCACAACCTTCTCCATCTCCCGCTTTAGTGGTCCCCAACAATATCACCGACAAAGCGAAAGGCAAATGAGGATAATCTACAACCATCTTCTCCCGCTTCAGTGGCCTCAACAGTATCTTCGAGAAAGCGAAAGGCAAGTGCTTCCTCTACTCAGCCCGCTTTGGCTGATGCTTTGACAAATTTTATCCAAGCTAGAACACAATCCGCCGATTCTAACAATGACGTCACAATACCTTCACCAAAAAGAAAGCTAATGACTTTCTTTGATGACATAACCGAAAGTATTCTAAAGTTCCCGGAGATAGCTCAGGCGGAAATAAAACGAGATATATTTAACCTCGTCAACAGCAAAGAAATCAATCTGCTTAGAAAAAAGCAATATATCCCACCATTGTTTTCTCCGAACTCCACAGATGAGAGAGAGCAATGGGTGCAAAATATTCCTCCTTCAGATGCCGGCTATACAGATTCCCAACACCATTCTCAGCCGCTGGCGGGGTCCTCTAATCGAATTGAAGATGGGTATTCTCCAAACTTCACAGATGGAAGACGTCAATGGATACAAAATCTTCCTTCTCTAGATACTGGCTACACCGAGTCCCAACACCATCCTCCGTCACTGCCGAGGTCCGCCAACCAAACTGAAGATAGATATCACGAAATGTAAAACATGTTTCTTTTTTCTTCTATTTTTTAATCTGTTTAACATAAGTTCCATTTACGTTATGAAACCAAAATATTTTAAGTTTTTTATTATGTTTGTAGAGTTGACGTACGTAGCTTTCTAAGAATAAAACAATTTTCTAATAAATATGTAATATTTATTAACCCAATATGCAATATTTCGATATGAACTACAAATAATATATAAAAAATATAAATAATACAAAATTACTCTGTATTTTGGTAGGGTATACCTCTTCTTACTACCTCCAACTGCCATGGTACCGCGCCTGTAGTGTTTAAATAATTACAGAATGTATTTCTTACGCCTATAGCCACTTCACTTGAATTTCCACCCAACCGACGGAGTCCCCTTAGTGGAAGTTGCTGTGAAGTAGAGCTTTGCTCTTCATATACAGGCAGGGCCGATGTATTCTCAGATCTGTCATTTCGTAAGTAATTATGTAAGACACATACGGCCAAAATAATTTTATCAGCGTTTTCAGGATTCACTTGAAGTCTACCATACAAGATTCTGAATTTTTGAATCAGGATGCCAAATGCATTTTCAACGACACGTCGAGCCCTTGACAGTCTATAGTTAAATAGTGCTTCCTGGATAAGGTCTTAATAGATTTTCTTTTAAAGGAAAAGCTTCATCTCCTAATATTACGAATGGCACAATATCATCTGAATTAGGTAATGGTCTTGGTCCCGGAACATGAAAATTATTTTTTTCCAATGCTTTTCCTAGATTTGATTTTGAAAATATACCTCCATCACTCGATTTGCCATAACCTCCAACATCAACAACAATGAATTTATAATTAGCGTCTACAAGTGCCATGAGAACAACTGAGAATGTCTTTTTGTAGTTGTAGAATAGAGACCCGCTATTTTTGGGAGCCTGGATTTGAACGTGCTTACCGTCAACTGCACCAATGCAGTTGGGAAACTGCCACATTGTCCAGAAATCATCAGCTATTTTTTTCCATCCATCTTCTGTTGGCTCAGGCATTTCTGTTCTTGACAGAACTCTCCATATTGCATCACAAGTGGAAACTACAATTGATTGTACTGTCGAAGGGGCAATTCTATAGCTCATTCCTAGACGGTACTGGGAAGTACCTGATGCTAAGTAACTGAAAATATATTAATTGTTTAAATAATTGTTATGTGTATTAATAATGAACAACATACCTCAAAGTTAATGCTAATCTTTCCTCTACGGATATAGATCTTCTCCACTTTGTGTTCTTTTTTTGTATGTCTGGTTTTACAAGTTTCAGCAGATTGTCAAATTTCAAGAAAGTCATGCGAAAGTATCGAACAAATTGTTCTGGATCATCTTTGAGTCGAGCAAATGCTGTGTGAAATTCTCCTTCTTCCTCCCTAGCTCTCCATAAACGGTTAATCCAAATCTTCCTCTTTCTTTTTTTCACCTCTTCCGTTAATACTAGATACGCTCCGCATGCTATCACCACGTCCTCCTCTCTTGAATCCATGATACAAACAACCAACTGTGGCACATAATACATGATTGGTGTGAATATGCACAACACAACACAGTCGGTGCACGGCTACGACACAGTCGGCGCACAGTACCGCATGTGTGAATTGACCTTTAGAGCTCGAAAGCAGGTGAAACGTGCTATCTTTCAGGATGACTCGGATACTGAACATGTGGGAGATTTCAGTCAGGACGCAGATGATGCGGATGAATCTGATGCTTCATGCCTTTATTGCATCGGATTATACAGCAAATCAAAGCCAGGAGAGCAGTGGGTATGTTGCCAATTATGTAAGCGATGGTTCCACACTCTATGTGCCGGCGTTGCACCAAGAACTAAGATGTTCAAATGTGAATTGTGCACCGATAATTAGGTATGTCAACTTAGACTGATGTATGTCATCTTGCTCGTATGGACATGATTGTTTTTTTTTACTTTATTTCATTTATTAAGTTTCCCCTAGTGTTAAGATTTTTTTTGTGTTTCATAAATAAACGTTTTAGATGTGTAAAATGAAGAAATGAAGAACTCGAACAATATTCTACTATTGATGACGATCTCGCAACGTGTGAGCTGACTGAAGAAAATATTCTGCAAAATTTGGGATGTTTTTTGACATTTTAAGATTAGACGGTTTTCAAAAAATTTTTATTTTAAAAAAATTGAAAAAACAAATAAGTGATACATATTATACCATACAAAATTGGGAACGAATTTACATTACAAGTAACTGCTTTAAAATCATGACGATAGTGCAATAACTTTATTTTGAGCCCTGAAGAAGTCTACATATTAGACGAAACGTTGGCAATAAAATAATATAATTGTACTGGCTAAGGTTCCTTTTTCCCGCTATTCTACTTCTTCAAATCACATAAGAGGAACGAAAAACTTAATATACGATGAATTCTGCAAAATGTTTTCGTCAATAGCCAAGAAGATAGCGACGATAATAATGACGATGGCCTGGAAGTTATTTGTACCACTCTGAGCGTCTCTGAAGCTCTAAAAGCTGCAGAAATGCTAAATGTGTTAGTGCATTTTAATTTTGAAGATGACACCATGAAAATATGGGCGCCGTTGACAGATCTGACCTGCTTTTGAGCTCGTTGTCAGTTATGCGAAAAAGTGTGAAGTGGTATAAAAAATTGTTCTTTCATTTATTGGACATGATCATTATAAATTCATATTCACTACATACTTTAAAAAGTGAGAAACACGTTGCTTTAGCTGATTTTCATCTCAGGCTTACTCGTCAAATTATTGAAAAATATCACACTGTGGAATTTCAAAATAAGCGTGGAAGGCATTCGACTGACTATCCATTGCGTCTTTCGGAACGACATTTTCCATCACTCGTGCCTTCCACTGAAAAGAAGAAAAACGCTACCAGAAAATGTGTCGTCTGCTCAAAAACTAATAAAAAACAAAAGAAACGAAGAGAGACACGCTATATGTGTGAAAATTGTGATGTAGGGTTATGTGTAACTCCCTGTTTTCAAGAATATCACACAATACATTTTTTTTAATTAATAGAATATTGCAAAAATGTATTGGTTTTCAATCAAATTTATTTTGAATTTTTGCCGCCTCTCAGATAAATGCATTATACTATGCTAAGTATTTTTTTTCAATGTAATTATAAATAAAAATATGCTTTATAAAATTATTAAAACATAATTCGAGAAAAAAAATATTACAGTGCGACCTCGATAATCCGGATCTCCATTAATCCGGATTATTCAATAATCCGGACAAGCATTTCTATTGCATTGTGTACTTTATAATCCGGATTTGACAGTACTCGGTAATCCGGACCTGCATTTTTAGACGTCTATTTCATTTAAACTACATGGTAAAACTTAATGGCCGTATACACGGTCAGGCATACCTTCGCGCCTACCTGAACGCACGGAAGCTCGCAAGCAAGTGCGATCGTGTGTATGCTGAACTGATGGTGCGTTCAGGCCATTTGGCGCGGTGTGAAGCGAACTGGCGATTCCTGATTTTTCGAGCAAGCTCGCAGGCAGATTTTAACGTGTGTACGCTTCTATGTGCCAAGCCTTCATTTTCAGTCAGTTTTATTGAAACTACCTCAGTTTACTGTTGATTTGTGTAAAGTAAAATAATAATTTATAATATAAAAATGAGTACAAATAAAAGAGAAAGAACAATACTAACAGAATTTATAGAAATGTACAGGGAAAATACATGTTTATGGAAAGTGAAAGGCAAGGAGTACATGGACAAAAATAAAAAGGATACTGCGTGTAAACTTCTATTGGAAAAATTAAAAGAACTCAATCCAGATGCTGAAACAGAAGATGTAAAAAAAAAAATCAATTCGCTAAGAAGTTGTTTTAGAAAAGAATATAAAAAAGTAATAAATTCTATGAAATCGGGAGCTGGGACAGAAGACATTTATCGACCGCAACTGTGGTATTATGATTTATTAATGTTTTTAAAAGACCAGGAAATACCTAGATCCAGTGTGGGTACGAGTAACCCAAACTTTTTGGAAGACCTTTCTGAGGTAATTATCGGATTACGTATTATGCATAAAAATTAGTGTATATTCCATCTAACGAAGGAAATTTATTTTTACAATATTTGTTTTTTTTTCTTTTTCGTTCGCTTAGTGTATACATATTATTTTTAAATCAATACATCACAATAAAAGATTGGCTAATTTCATTTTTATTAAACCGTAATGTGTTATTTTAGGATGGAAGTCAAGAAGACGAATCCGCACGCAATGTTGAAGTAAGGAGTGAAGACAGCATTAGCAACGTGGAAAGTCCAGAATTACCACCGACTCCATCGAGCTCATTTTCAAATAAACGAACAGGTCACAAAAAAATAAAATCAAATACTGACTCTATTTTGGAACTCGTGTCACGGAAACTTGATTCTGCAAAGGACGACCAACATGACGTTTTTGCAAAAAATGTTGCAGAAAAGTTAAGACATCTAGATCCAATAATGAGGATTTTGGCGGAAAAATTAATAAATGATGTCTTGTTTGAAGCCCAAATGGGGTCGTTAAATAGACGTACTTGTATATCTATTCCACCATTAATTGACAATTATTCAAACAGATTATCTTCCAACGAGTCATATGTAAGACAACCAAGTTACCACCAGTCACTACAAATCCAAGAGACTAACCCCTTAAACTCTAATGAACCCAGTTACTCATTAACGCAGAGAAATACTGACTTAAACCCAGAAGAAACAGACAGTTCAATAAGTCAATATTTTGCATCTTACCAATGAATGTCTGTTTTTGATAAGTATTATTTTTTATCGTTTGACGTTTCTATTGTTTAACTTCATATAATGATTTCTTTTCTGTTGTAGTTATTGAAATAATTTATTTTGTATTATGATTACATTTTGAGGGTGATATTTATTTTTGATTACCTACTTTAAATCTGGATTTTTTTGTTATCCTATAAATAGAAATAAAAATAAGAATATTTTTTTGGAAACAAGGTCAGCCAATTTATATTTTTTATAAAATTGTACAAAGAATTGTCAATTTATAAATATAGTAAACGTTTCCCCAAACTATGTGGCATATTCAGTACATGAAATTATTAATATTATAAAAATAGTTATGAAAATGAAATTCATTCAAAGAAACGAATTTAATGAATTTCATTTTCATAACTATTTTTATAACTAGTGGGTTAAGCCTGTCTCCGTCAGGCGCAATTGAAGTTCAAATATTCAAAATGGCATTTTTTTTACATATATTTTACATATATTTTAGAAGATCCCCTTAAGTTATCTCCCGTTGACCTAGGAAGTCTAAATGTATGAGTCAAATTCAAATCTGCAGCGCCCTGAATTGAAGTCCCACGCTGGGCGAAAAATTATTTTTTTAATGGTTTTATAATTGCCTATACGTGTCAAAAAACTTACATGAATTAATTAATTAGTACCTGGGAGACCGAGCTTTGCTATTAATTTGCCGTGATTTTAAAAAGAGTATACACAAATCTATACATTTTTTAATTAATTTTTTTCTCATTTAAAATAACAATTGAAAAAATTGGTAACAAAGAACCAACAAATAAAAATGTTTAAACAATGAAAAAATACCGTTAAAATATTTCAGATACATTTTAATGATATTAGAGTTTCTCGATCGATAACAATAACTCGCATACAGGTCGCAATACTGTGGCATGTGAGGGCTGTGATTTAACTGTGCGTGATTATTTACGAAGATTTGACAGTAATAAAGAGTCAAGTTTAAATTCAAATCGTCAATAAAAATATAAACCCGATTTTCATACTAATAGTATTAATAGACGATCGAACTTGGTACGGACCGGACAACGGATATGGTCCGCTCCGTACCAAATCTGTTCGTCTAGACAGTAGTCTGCGTGTCCGCGCGGTTCGATGGTTTGCACATCGTACTTGGTCCGCTTCGTACTAAATCCGCGCGTGTGTATACAAGTTTAACAGATGATTGAACTTGGTACATATTAACGACGTTGGTGAATGATTGAAATTCAAAACGTTGTGCAACATGGCAGAAATTTTGACAGAACGCGAAGTTCTTGGTGAAGTATTAGTATTATATAAAGATTTCCCATGTTTGTGGGATCTATCAGATAAGTTATATTGTAACAGAGATGCGCGTAACAACGCTCTAGAAATTCTTCGGGAGTGTTATTCAAAATATGAAAGAGGCATTACCGCTAATGATGTTAAAAAGAAAATTGAAAATATGCGAGCCGCGTACAGGCGAGAGAGGAAAAAGGTTAGTTAAAATCAATCTTTTATATCCTATTATATTTGATTGTTATATTGGTTACTGGTCCTTGTGTAGATAGCGTATCTACACAAGGGACGGCAACCGATATTTTTTGGATATTTCTCTATAGAATGAAAGTACCTATCCATCTGTGATTTTTGTTTTTTGTGTTGATGATTTCGCTGATTTTTTTCAACTTCAGATTTGATCTCATATTAGTCGAAAATTGATTGAAATAAGTCGAAAGTTGTTCGTATTTGTAGGTACTTTCATACCCCAAGATTTAATAAATTATAAGTACGCCACCGCCCCGTACACAAATGGTTCACTAGGTAGGTGATAGATATGGTGAACAGAAGAAGAACATTACTTTATTTATTATTATTTATTGTACCTAGTTACAGTACGTTCAAACATAGTGTAGTATTGGTACCTATAGTGGAAATATTTTAAAAAGACATAATGGGCAATAAAATTAAAATGCAATCTACGATTAAAATGTATTGCTTTTAAAGTTACAGCTACCTGAATATAGTATTAAACAATAGATTTTAATCGTTACATTTAATTTTATTGCCCATTATGTCTTTTTAAAATATTTCAACTATACTTATATATTCGCCTAGTGTAATTATTTTAGTACTAATTAATGCATCGTTTCTCAACCCAGGAGGCTCGCGTTCAGAAATATGGGGGGTCGCAATATGTTCGGTAAATAAGACCTGCATAAGTAAGAACAAGCGAAGGGGATCAATGTTTTCAAAACTTCCGTTACTAGGCTTCCGTATTCACATCGTCGTGCGATGGGGGGTCGCAAAACTTTTTGCTTAACTTTTTGTCTATTTACTGGATCGTGACACTAAAAAGGTTGAGAAACGATGAATTTTAATGTAACTGTAGTTAAGATTTATGTTATTATTTCAGGTAGAGAAAAGTAAATCTAGTGGTGCCGGTACCGAGGACATTTACACACCATCCTTGTGGTATTATCAGTATTTTACGTTTCTACATGAAAAACAGAATGCAACGGTACAAGGATCAGACAATTTTGTAGACAATGACAGCGACAGCGAGAGAAATGTAAAGTTCTTAAATGTTTAACACATTTATCATCCTTTCTTGAAAATCAACGCGACCTTCGCCATTAAAATATTCAGTAAATATTTGACGAACTTGTCTCCCATCTTCTGTACGCTCCCTTTCACTTCGAAGACCGATGGAGTAATCGTTTTGTCGCCATTCGCCTGGTTGGAAAGTGTGTTTATCAATATCTTCAAAATCAACACAATTTCTAGACATATAAGGGCGACTCTTATTTCTTAGGAAATTGTGTAGAGCACATGAAGCCATCACGATTTTTTGCACATTATTTACGTTAATCGTAATTGGCTTCTTGAATACTCTAAACCGTTCAGCTAAAATACCAAACACATTTTCAACAATTCTCCTGGCCCGCGAAAGTCTATAATTGAAAATTCTCTTATCGTGGGTCAAATTTCTCTGAGGGTATGGCTTTAAAAGATGTTCACTCATCGCAAATGCACTGTCTCCAACAAAACAATATGGAGCCATGGTATTCGATCTTGAAAAATTTGATGGTGGTGGTATATGCAGTTCATTGAACATTAGTTTCTTATAAAATCTTGTGTGTTTAAGTACTCCACCGTCGGAAACACTACCATTTGTCCCTGCATGCACGTAGATGAATTCGTAATTGGCATTGACAATTCCAAGCAAAACAATGCTGAAAGTTCCCTTGTAATTATAATACAAAGATCCACTATCTGGTGGTTTCTCAATCGTAATGTGTTTACCGTCGATAGCACCCAAACAATGATCAAATTGCCATTTACTTTCAAATAATCTCGCTGTATCTAACCATTCATCATCTGTTGTAGGAACCTGAAAGAAAAAAGACAAGAGACTCAAACAAACGTCAAGCAAATGAACTCCTTAAAAAACAAGTGGACTTGGTTGATGCGGCAAAAACTTTTCTTAACGATTCTGGTGAAGAAAGTTCGGCGGATACTTTTGGGCGTTCTGTTAGCTCTCAACTTAAAGAGATCCCAAATACATTACAGCGTTGTTTAGCAGAGAAATTAATAGGAGAAATATTGTTTTATGCCAAATTAGGTGAATTAAATATAAATTCTGGAATAAATTTATATACAGGTCAAACACAATTCCCATATTCATCATCTCTATACCCAACTCCACATTTGATGACTCATCCATACTCACAATCAGCTCGCCATCAGGTCCAATCTCCACACTCACTCTCACACTCGTCGTCACTTCGCCACCAAGCCCAATCTACACACTCATTCTCGCACTCGCCGTCACCTCGCCACCAAGCCCAATCTACACGTTCACTCTCACATTCACCGTCACCTCGCCACCAAGCCCAATCTACATACTCACCGTCGCCTAATCACCAAGTCCAATCTCCACATTCCCTCTCACATTCACCGTCGCCTAATCACCAAGTCCAATCTCCACATTCCCTCTCACATTCACCGTTACCTAATCACCAAGCCCAATCTCCATACTCACTCTCCCAGTCCCTCTCGCCCTTACCGTCGCCTTCCCACCAAGCCCAATCTTCACACTCACCGTCACCAATTCACCAAGTCCAATCTCCACACTCACCGTCACCAATTCACCAAGTCCAATCTCCACACTCACCGTCATCAAATCACCGAGTACAATCCCCGCATTCTCTCTCTCACTCACCTCATTATCAAAACCAAATGGAGACACCTAGCCTTCTTCAACTATCACATTATCAGAGAGATAATAATTCACCCTTGATTGATAACCAAATGTCATCAACAGAGCAACAACAAAACTCACACGAGACACCCTTGTCTCAGACTCAGTACTTTACTTCAAATTTACTGAATGACTTCGATTTGACGACTGTGCCAAGTGCTGCTACTGATAGTAATGTAAGAAGAGAATGTAAAGATCTCAATGATTTTTTGATTTTTAAGAAACCAAAATAATTAATTTAATAATTGTCTATATATTGTTTGTCATTATATTAATTTTCTAATAGGAGAACTTTCGTTTTAAATAAAGATAAATATTATAATCATTTTTTTTTTTATTTTCTCCTCAAAATGTATAATTAAATATACAAGCTGTTTAAAAAATTTGCGGCAATATTTAAGGGGACGATTGCCACTGTATTCCAGGCGGAAATATACGCCATACAACTTTGCGCTCTAAACTGCCTGAAAAAAGGCTATAGAAATGCAAAAATATTTATCCTATCGGATAGCAGAGCAGCTCTTATGGCTCTGAATGCACATAAATTTGAGTCAAGACTGGTCTGGGAATGCCTAGATACCGTTGATAAACTGGGTGTAAATAACAGAGTTACCCTAATGTGGGTCCCAGGGCATACGGGTATCGAAGGTAATGAGATAGCAGACTCCCTCGCTAAAGAAGGAGGAACTAAAACCTTTATAGGGCCTGAACCTTTCTGTGGCTATTCTAAAAGCCATATTAAAATGGAGGTTCGCAAATGGGAGGATGAAATTAAAGACTCTCGCTGGAAATCAACTTCAGGACTCCGGCAATCAAAGAGATTTATCTCGTATTCAAGCAAAAGGACTAAAGAATTCCTTATTCTCAGCAAAACAGATCTGAGAATACTGACAGGACTCTTCACTGGCCACTGCCCTCTGAGATATCACCTCTTAAAGATGGGTAAAGTTAATGATGATAAATGTCGCTTCTGTAAAGAAGCAAAAGAAACTGCAGAACATATCCTCTGCTCATGTGAGGCAGTTTTCTCCAAAAGGTTGCAACACCTAAACAGGCCTTTCCTAGAGCCTGATGAAGTGTGGAGGGCAGCCCCCAGTAAGATAATAAGGTTTATTAAAAGCCTCCTACCCGACTGGGAATAATATTAGGGGATTCACAAAAGATCTTTTAGGTCGCAGTGATTGCGAGGCACCTGCATGGCCTTACCACCCCAATTTAATCTAATCTAATCTAATCTAAGGGGACGATTTCTCAAGTCATTTTATGAAAAAAAAGTTCCTATAAACATAGGTCCGGAAATGTAGATATTGTTTCCAAGATACAGGGCGTACATTTTTTTTTACATTACAGTTTTTGAAAAATAATTCAAATATCTTCTGACCGATTTTTTGGTAACGTTCTTTGTAGTAATAAGGCCCTAATTAGATTAACACCTTAACCAAATTTGTTGACAAAAGAATGTATGCCAGTGATTTTAATTAAATTTCGATATTTTTTTGAGATAAAGCCACTAAAATACAACTTTTTTGTATCTTGAATTTTCGTCACGAGATAAAATAAAAAATAAACATCCTGTATCTCGGAAACAATACATTTCCGGATCTATGTTTATAGGAACTTTTTTCATAAAATGATCTCAGAAATCACCCCCTTACATATTGCCGCGTCGGAAATTGTAGGTAGATACTCACCTTAATGTAATCTTGAAGTACTTTGTAGATTGCATCGCAGGTTTCCGGTATTATTTCTGAAAGTAGTTGTGACGATATACCAGTACTAAATTTCAGCTCTCTAAATTCTCTTCCTGATGCAAGATATTTTAAAGTTGCGATAAGTCGCTCTTCGGCAGTAACAGCTCTTCTCATCACAGTATCAGTTTTTGTGATGAGAGGTCTAACCAAATTTAAAAGTTCCTCAAAGGCTTCGTGATCTAATCGTAAGTATATGCGAAAATCTTCGCCATCAAGCGATTTTATTAACTTCATATGACTAAATTCATCGCGATCTTTCAAATAGAATTTTGCCCACTCCTTTCTTTTCTTCCTTGTTGTTTGTGGCGGCATTAACGTTGCCGCTAGAACAATCGCAATTTTCGCGCGCTTTAAAATCGGAGGCATGACGTTCGCGACCTGTGTACACAAGGAGACTGACAGATTCGGTCGTCTGTTGCAACCAGCGAACTTGATCCGCCGTACCATGTCCGTTCCCGGCCCGTACCAAGTTCGATCGTCTATTAATACTATTAGAAACCGCGGTGAATTTATTATAAAAATATCGCGCCTTAAAATTCTTATATTACTTATATAACAATAGGTTTAGGCAGTCAGTGCGTTTAAAAGTTCAACAAAAATCGCAAGTATTTATTCAGTGAAACTAAATATGTTACTGACATTACTGTGTTTATAAAATTAATAACTGTTCTATAGCAATGAACTCTAAAATGCCTCTAAAAGCTAAAAATCGTATGGTCCCACTCAGTGAAATTTTACCATACAAAAGTGCTATTTTGTCATTATTTATGTGCAAGGATCCTTTTGCATTAATTTTCACGTACCGTTTTTCTCTTTTGATATGTTCCGTAAAATCGAGTTTATACATTTTTAATGCTTCTAAATCTTTATAAAGAACTATTTAAACTCACACTAATATATAAAATGTATGTAGACATTTCTTCCTTTTCGTTTAAAAAATGCTTGAATCGATCTGAAATTAATTGAGTGAGTTCTAAGCAAAACACATTTTTATTTTCACTTCTCTGGAGCCGAAATTCTAGGTTAGGATAATGTTTAATACGCCATGATATAAAAATAACATACCTTATGCCAATTATTGAAAAATTAGTTAACACTATATTTACCTACTTAATATTTCTTCTGTTTTATTAAAATAATTTACGTTTCATTTAGTATAATTTATTAAAAGGATTCACTTTTAGTATTTTGATACAATTGCTCATTTCTAATTCCTTAAATGATTAAATTTGTAAGAAAACGGGGGCTTCCAAGAATAAAACTTATCTTGATCGATTTTTCGTCCCCCAAAACCCTTTTTCAGTGAATTTCACCTAAATCGTTAGTTATAAAAATAATAAAAAACTTAAATTATTTGACTAAAAAAATAATTTTAAAAACAATGGTTTTCTTTTGCACTAAAAAGTAGAAAATAATTTTGATCAGAATAATTTTAAATATTAATTGTAAAGTAAAATATTGCTGTTTTTATGACCGCCCAATCTGTAAAAACAAATTTTGAATATCCGTTTGTTAGGTTATAGAAGAAATATATGTAGATTCCAAATTTCATGTTTCATAGTTTCAGCAACAGCAACTTTCTCAAACCTAAGCTGTAAACTGTGAATATGTTAAAAACATATTGGGCCATAATTATATCTGACAACACTGTGACTCCTGAACATATTTTAGACGGCAAAATGCGGTTTTCATATTTTGCATACAGAAGTATGACGCTTGCACTAAATTGTAATATTCACATTTTCAATGTTTCCTTTAATTCACATTTTTTACTGCTATAAGACGAAAAATAATCTGTAAACTAATAACTCACTGCGCACACAATTATTCTACACTTTTTTCAACTGATTATTAGCTTAATTAAAAAATTTGTAATTATTTGCAAACTTATTTGACATTTGATATCAGAATGTTTCTGAGTTTGTTATTGGTAACCAAGGCAACCAAACACCCATTCATGGCCTATTATGTTCTATGAAGTTTTTTCTAAAAACCCCCCTATTTTGACCCCCGGGGAAAAAATCGAAAATCCGGCTACGTAAGGATCTGTCCCGTGTTTCGTACTATAAGTGTGCCAAATTTCAACTTTCTAAGTCTGCTGGGGCCTTCTGGAGGGTCTGGAAAGACAGACGGACATCTGGACATCTGGACATCCGGACATCCGGACACACAATTGGAAATTATATATGTAGATATTAATAATTTCATGTACTGAAGATGCCACACAGTTTGGCGAAACGTTTACTATATTTATAAATTGACAATTCTTTGTACAATTTTATAAAAAATATAAATTGGCTGACCTTGTTTCCAAAAAAATATTCTTATTAGTATAACATTTTTATAATATTAATAATTTCATGTACTGAAGATGCCACACAGTTTGGCGAAACGTTTACTATATTTATAAATTGACAATTCTTTGTACAATTTTATAAAAAATATAAATTGGCTGACCTTGTTTCCAAAAAAATATTCTTATTAGTATAACAGTCGTAATAAAAGCAAATCACAGAAATAAAAATAAAACTTGTTAAATTATGTTCTTTAATTTGTAAAAGGATCTACATTTAAGTTGTTTTAAATGCTGTACTTATGAAAATACATGTTAAATTACAATTTAAACACTATACAATGATATAAAAATAAATAAATAAAATTATGAAATATTTACTAATAGCTGTTTTTATTTCTTTCGATGATTTTTTACATATTTTTAATAGATTACTTTATTTATTAATTACATTTTATTCTGAATCAATTATTAAATTATCTGTATTACTTATGAATTTGTAAATTAAAATTTGAAAATGAAAATGCCTATGAAAATTTGCAAATTTAATGAAAAAACGACTATTACTGAGTTATGCGATCATGCTGCCAGGGCACTTTACCTTCTTCATTGAAATATTTTAAAAATGACTCCCTGACTTCTTTCGCTTGTTGATTTGCCCGGCGATTATGTCCCCGTTGTAAATTTGTCAAATTTGTTGCACAGTTAACGTCATCAGTATTATTTGCATTTTCTTGTGTATTTAATGATGCCATATAGGACTCACCACACTTACGACGTAAATAGTTGTGCAATATACAAGTCGCTAATACTGCCAATTCTGTGGTTTTTAGATTCATGTTTATTTGGGTATGCAGTAGCCGAAAACGAGCTGCTAGAATACCAAAGACAATTTCAACTACATTTCTAGCCCGAGACAGGCGGTAATTAAAAATTTGTTTCGAGTAGTCAAGTTCTTTAACATTATAGGGTTTCATAAAATTTTCTCGTAATGCAAAGGCTTCATCACCAACGAACACCAATGGTAATTTTATTTTTTTAGGGCCAACTTCTTTAAAATCTGGTATGTTCAAAGAGTTATCTATTAGTTTGCGGAAAAAATCGGTATTTTCCAAGACGCCACCATCTGAAACACGACCATTTGTTCCAACATCAATTAATATAAACTCGTAATTAGCATTAACAATTGCCATTAGAACGATGCTAAAGAATCCTTTATAGTTGTAATAATATGAGCCGCTATTTGGAGGTCGAACAATACTAATGTGCTTGCCGTCGATGGCCCCCAGACAATTAGGGAAATTCCATTTCTCTTCAAAACCGTTAGCTATTTTCTCCCATTCATTTTTTGTTGATGGAAACTGTAATAAATGAAAAATAAGTGAAAAATAAATACATAATAGATTGTCGTTAGTCTTACTTTTGCAAACTCCTTCCAAAGTACAGTACATATTGCTTTACAAGTTTCTGGAATAATTTTTCCTAGAGCTTGTGGAGATATTACGGCACTGTACTTTAAATCCTGTAAACTGCGCCCAGTTGCCAGCCATCTTAAAGTGGATGATAATCTTTCGTGTGGACTTATAGATTGTCGCATCACAGTATCTTCTTTTTGTATGTATGGTGATACCAAATCTAACAGTTCCATGTACACTTCTTCGGGCATTCGCATGTAATTTCTGTAATCATCTGGTTCTAATTGAAGCTCTTTTAATAAGTTTATGTGGGTATATTTGTTCCTCTTAAGTAGCCATGCCTTTACCCACTTTCTTTTATTACATCTTTTTTCTCTGGCCTTTTTCTCACTAATCACACACGCAATTGCAATGCTAATTAAACATAAGTCTTTATTATTCAATGACATGTTTTAATGACTGCGGTTCGCTCAAAATGAAGTGGTGTCTCTCAGTCTTTACGTGAACGTGTGTACGCTTGATGAAGTATCATACTTACTCGCAGACTTGCCTCTTCAGGTAGGCGCGAAGGCATGCCTGACCGTGTATACGGCCATTTAAATCGACAGTGAGGGATTCCCCTAACTTCCAATCTAATATGTATATTATCTGGGAATTACAGTTACACAAACAATATGCGCCTTTGCTTTGCCTAATACGCATAGTGTAGTTGTTTATTGTCACAAGAAGTGCTATTTTCCTTTATGTGCTGCAAATTGCATGTAAACGTTTTTTTATACGTATATGTGCCGACATATTTTATTAAAATGCCTTCTAAAAGAAAACATATTACACTAACAATAAAACAGAAGTCCGATATATTAGAAAGATTAGTTCGTGGTGAAAGTGGAAAAGTTTTGGCAAATGAATACGGAGTAGGAACATCCACAATTTCAGACATAAAAAAGAAGCAAGGGAAACTGAAAAGGTATGTTTATTTTAATAAAGATCATTTTTGACACTCACTATTGTGTAACTTTATTTAGATTTGTTTCCAAATGTGATTCCGGTCCTGGCGCCAGAAAAACCTTACGAAAAGCCGAGTATCCAGAAATGGAAACTCGTTTGTATGCATGGTTTTGTACGCAACGATCAAGACACGTCCCAATATCCTACGAAATTTTATCAGGCAAAGCAAAACAGCTTTACACTGAAATCTACGGAAATGATAATTTTAGAGCTAGCAGAGGCTGGATTTCTAACTTCAGAAAAAGACATGGTTTGCGTGCTTTAAAAGTTTGTGGTGAAAAATTGTCCAATGATGAAAGTGCCGTCGATCCTTTCCTAACTTTATTTGCAAATAAGATAAAGGAATTAAACCTCGGACCTACTCAAATATACAATGCAGATGAATCAGCTCTGTATTGGAAAATGTTGCCTGAAAAGACGCTGGTTCGTTCGCAAGAAAAGACCGCACCAGGTCGAAAAATAAGCAAAGAACGCGTTACCTTTTTAGCATGTTGCAATGCTGATGGATCACAAAAATTAAAGCTATTAGTGATAGGAAAGGCAAAAAATCCGAGGGCTTTTAAAAACGTCAATATACCTGTTGAGTATAAATCATCTGCCAATGCATGGATGACTACATCAATTTTCTTAAACTGGTTTCATCATTCTTTTATTCGTCAAGTCAAAACTCATTTAAGAAGTCTTAATTTGCCTCAAAGAGCTCTGCTAATCGTTGATAACGCCTCGAGCCATGGAACTATAGAAGAGCTGACTAGTGAGGATGGACAATTTACAACATTATTTCTTCCACCAAATTGTACTGCACTTTTACAGCCAATGGACCAAAATGCAATCAGATTGACAAAATTATTTTATCGGAAAAGTCTTTTAGCCCATATTTTATCAAATAACGAAGAAAACGTTGTTACGGTATTAAAAAGCATCAACTTAAAAAATGCTGTATGTCTACTATACAATGCATGGGAAAAAGTCTCCCCTGAAATCTTGAAAAAGTGCTGGGACAAAATTATGGCTTACGTGGCAGATACCAACTCAGACACTGAATATGATGCTGAAGATCTGATTCCTCTGAGTGAATTGCGGCACAATCTGGTTTTCATGAATGAAGAAATGAAAGGTAATGTATACAATTTTTCTCTTAATATTTTTTTGTTAATTCGTAAATATGTATTTACAGATGTTTCAAATATGCTCAATGTTCTCACTGAGCAGAATCTCACTAACGTGGAAATATGTAATTGGCTTGAAAACGATGAAGAATTGTTACCACTGGAAGACATTGATGATGCAGATGAACAACATGAGAGTGATAATGAAGATTCAGAGTTAAATAATACAAACCACACTACTGTTAAAAATGATGAGGCTGTTAAAAGTTTCACTGTGTGCTTAAGGTGGGCAGAAGAAAATGATGGTATCCCTTTAAGTGATATTCTTGTACTTCAAAGATTAAAAGAAATTGCTTTTATGATGAGCCAGAAAAAGCTTAAGCAGACAAAAATGACGAACTTTCTTACAAAATAACATGTGCTTCTATTTTATATATTATTTTATGTACTACATATTGTTATTATAAGCTGTTTTGTGTTATGATTCTTTTTCAATATAAAATATGTTCTGCTTCAGTAATCCGAATTATTTACTAATCCGGATCACCGCGGTTTTAATTAGTCCGGATTATCGAGGTCGCACTGTATATTTTAAAATAAGATTTATTTTTAATTTTTGCCGCCTCTCAGTTTTAAGTGCTATACTAAGGTCAGGTAAATTTTTTCTCTAAGTCAGCACAGAGAACATACAATTTGCAATCTTTCTTAGCAGTGAAAAGGTTAATGGCTTTTTCTGAGTCCAAAAACGAAGACTGGATTCAGTGTACCATTTGTAAAAGATGGGCGCACTTATCCTGTGGTACTGATTCAGACTATTATGTTTGCATAAACTGTATATCTGACAGTGAATAATTATTAATATTATGTTTGTTTTGTTGTTCTTTAGCATAGTATACTCATTCTGTTTTTCAAAGGTGTTTTTTAAATTTAAGTTCGCAAAACTTTACCCAACCCATGCTTTGTAACAACTTCCCCCACGTGCTGTAACAATGTACCCCATAGTGGGGCACATTAATACATTATGTATTGGTTTCTTAAAATACTTAGGTATAACATTTTTGTGCATGTTATTAAAGCCAAAATAAAATTTATATTTCAAGTAAAAGGTTTTTCGATCATATGACATATGATCGAAAATTAGAACTGTGATTAACAAACGGGTTGTAGCTGGTGGCATGGTTTCAAGCGATCTCCGAGGAAAACATGGAAAACATCCAAAATTGGACGCAGCCATAAGGGAAGGAATTCGAAAACATATAAACTCCATACCCCGAATCGACAGTCATTACACAAGAACCCGTTCTTCTCGTGAATACATCGAAGGTGGAAAGTCCTTACGTGATCTGCACAGGGATTATGTTCAAGACTGTATATACAATGACTTACCTTATGGAAAATATTTGATCTATCATCAAATTTTTTCTCGTGAATTTAATATTTCTTTTTTTACACCTAAAAAAGACCAGTGCTTACAAAAATTCTTCTGAAGAGGACAAAAAGTCTTTACAAAACGATTATGAAAACCATTTATCAGAGAAAGAACTGTCGCGTGCTGAAAAACAAGCTGATAAACAAAAAACTGGATTAAATTATTATGTAGCATGTTTTGATCTGCAGGCGGTTTTGCCATGCCCTAATGGGGAAACATCGTCGTTCTACTATAAATCTAAATTGAACGTTTTAAATTTTACAGTCTATGAAATGACACAGAAAGGACAGGATGATGTCGTTTACTGCTACGTATGGGATGAAACCCAAGGACAAAGAGGAGCTAACGAAATTGGCTCATGTCTCCTTAATTTTATAGAAGAGAAATCAAAAGCAAATCCAGATAATGAAATCGAAATTGTGTTATATTCCGATAACTGTGTAGGACAACAAAAAAATCGCTACATTTTAACCATGTACATTTATGCTTTGATGAAATTCACTAACATAAAGTCTATAACTCACAAGTTTTTAATTATAGGACACACACAAAACGAGGGAGACTCGGCACATTCCTTGATAGAGCGTCAAGTGAAACGTTCCTTAAAATCAGGGCCAATTCATTTGCCTGCTGAATACATTGGGATAATTAAAAGTGCGAAGAAAACTGGAAGGCCGTACTTGGTACGAGAAATGTCCTACAGAGATTTTGTTAACTTAAAAAAAATGAATGACGACATAGGACAAATAAACAAAAGAAGTGATGACTGTAAGATGAGTGATATGAAAATTATAAAAATCGAAAAAGAAGATCCTTATAAAATTTTGTATAAGACTTCCTATGCACAAGAAAATTTCTGTATTTTGAATATAATAAAACCTAGAAAGACAGTAAAAAAAAGAAACAATTTGAAGCTACAACCATTGTACAAAGCAAAAATAAAAATTCCTGAGAAAAAGAAAAAAGGTCTTTTGGAATTATTGGAAAAAAAACACATTCCAAGTCGTCACGCCGAGTTTTATAATAATTTGTAATCCTTTTTTGTGATAACACAATACTATGCATTTAAGTTTACATGTTTTGTAATTTTTTAATTGAAATATTTGTTTTTCTCGAGTTTTCCTAATAAACGTTAAAAATATAGCAATTTGTTATTATTTTTATAACTGACATTACTGGGTAAAATCTAACTTTCTTATATGGAAAAGTGTCACAATTGTATTAAGGGTTAACATTTTAATATATATTGGGGTTGCAAAATGTGAATTTTGAAAAATCAAAATTTTATTTTAACGAGTACTCAATATTTGATAGTATACTATGAAAAAAAGTGATGTCATTATAATAATGTCATTTCTAAATTAACTTTCTTCCAATTCGAAATTTTAAAATAGCTGTAGTGAAAAATTGATAATTTTTAGATGTGTCACTTTTCTATCAATGGAGCGATGTGTTAATTGACTTTTTTGTGTCGATGTTCGTGTTCGGTGTCAAAAAATAAAATGTCAGAATTGTAACAATATGTCCCACCCTCCCCTATATGAACAAAAAGTCATCTTATATAAACGCAGAATTATGTCTAAAATGGTTTAAGGACCATTTCTTGCCCCGCAAACCAAAAGACGGTAAAACTATTTTAATATTAGATGGTCATTCCTCCCATTCCAATTCCATAGACCTTCTTGACTTGGCCTGTGAAAATGTTATAATTTTTTGGAAAAAATATTGCAGCGAAGTTACGAACCTTACCAAGTCAAGTCAAATTATACACGGAGAAAGTGATTAATGATTTATTTTTTGACGCGGAAATGGGCAATATTGATAAAAATACCAAGGTTGTTACGTCATGTAATGTAAATAACGATATAATGGTTGAAGCCCATCCACGTAGCAACTACAACCCTTATTTGCAATTGAATGAATATTCTCGTCCAGGCTTATCGTCCAATACATGAACCCAGCGTAAACCAAAATTTGCAAAGTGCTTCAGCTTCAACTACTCCTCAGTACGATACTAACTGTATTTTAGATATTATTGAAAATTAATATGTAAGATGTGTTTTTTATTTACTTATTTGTTTATTCTGTACAAAAAAATGTACACAAACCACTGAACTTGACTGTGGCTGAGCTAAGGAAGTACTTTTTAACACTAATATAATGTCCGTTATAAAATTAAATCAAATTCAAGTCAAATGGTTGACGACACGTCAAACAATATCACTGTCACAGAAATACAATGCGATATCATTATTAATCAGTCTAATACTAGTCGGATACGGTTCCACCAACTCAACAATTAATTGTTTCAAGAGATGTTTCGGTGAAATTTTTTAATGTTGACGATGTGTTCCGTCATCTTAATACGGTTTGTCAGAGTTTATTTAATAATGAAGATACGCTTCGTTATATACAATAGGTAGCAATTACATCACCACTAAATGAATTAACACGTAATTATCAATTGGCTAATTCATCCACTTTAAGTACATTCAATATAAGAACTTTTATAAATGCGCAGTCGCAGCAAACAAAATATTCTTTGATCGAACAGCAGGATGCTAAAGAATTCTATCAGACATATCCGTTGTTCCAATATTAAATGGAATAGTTAGTTTTGAACTAGAAACGGTTAGGACTTGCACTCGTAATTATGAAATCGTTCAAACAGAACACTCAAGCGTATTGCGTGTCCCTATCGTAAATGAAAAATTTAGTTACACTTTTCAAGATCTTAATTCAGCTACATTCGATCAGTGGTAAAATTTAACTGAAGCCAATTGTAATACCATAGACTTTAGAAGGGAAAAAACAGAGTCGTAAATGCAAACAGTGTATTAATACTCAAACTAATGTTACGAGATTCTTGGCGATCGTGCAGTAAAGAAGATACTACGCCTTAAAAATTTGCGAAACAGTACATTTAACATTGGAAATAACGAATATGAAGCATCAGCTGCTATATTTCATCACGGAAATACGACTAACACCGGCCATTACACATCATTTATAAAACGCAATAGAGTAAATTTAACTGAAGCCAATTGAAGACCTGGATTGACTAAGGGCGTAACTCAAATGAAGGCGTTATTTCTAACATTGGCTCATTTTAAAGTTTGCTATGTCTGCCATCTATCATAAAAAATTCACACATGTAGGTACATATACAAATAAGTACATAATTTGATTTAAATGTTTTTTTTTTATTTGTTGGTCACCTAAATATCAATAAATACATTATGTATGTGATTAATCAAAAACAAAAATTGTCTGTTCGTTTAGTACGACATCCGGTTAGTACGACGTAATATCACCGGTCCCTTGGCCGTCGTTATAACCGGATTCTACTGTATTCTTTTTTTAAGCCCAAAAAAGAATCTCTGTGGTACCTGTTTTAAATACGATCAAGCATCTACGACTGAAAAGATTAATTTGGAAACTCAGTATTCTTTCCACTTGATTAGAAAGAATCAATGCAACAAAGCGAAGGAACAGGACAAATTGATATCTAAAAATGGATCCATCATGTATCACTTGTTCTTTTGATTTACAAAGCGCACTGCAGTTGCCATATTCGGGTGTGTCTTTATTATATTACTCAAGAAAAATTTGTGTATATAATTTAACATTTTATGTTGGATATGGCGAAAAAGCGTTATGTTTCACATGGAATGAATTACATGGCAAGAGAGGTAGCTACGCTTACGAGCCAATGGTAGTTTTCGGCCTACGTTTCAACGGCAAAGAATTGGAAGAACACAAGAAAATATTATCCTCGTACTGGCATATATTGAAGGAAATCCTCATATTAGCACAAGAGCATTATCCCTTGAGTTAGGCATATCACGAACAACGGTTCAAAATATATTCAATGTCAATCATCTCATTAAATAAAGTTTTTTCAATGAAAACAAGTTTTTTATTTACTAAATTTTACTAGCAGGCCCATTATTCTCATTTGGTCGATCGCCATTCGTTTGGAAAAACTAAGTAGCTCTCTGGGTCGAAAAGGTTGGGCACCCCTGGTCTAAACGATCCAAACTATGTTCCTGAAAAAATAGATGATAGTGAGTCTATTAGCCATTTAGATACAGTTGAAAATGAAGAGTCAGTTAATCTATCACGTAATCAAAATAATCAGGATTCGATGCCAATTTCATCAATAGAAAGTGAACCTGTAATAACCACAAGTTTTCAAACTGTTGTCAAAAACAAACAGAAATCAAAAAACGAAATGTTATGGAAAAAGCAAAAAGTTTGGTTTTCATGTAAATGCGTCGTTACCAGTAGATATTATGAGTTTGATTTCGCCTTTTAAATTTTTTTCACACTTTTCTGCCGTGCTAAGACAAAAGATCGTAACTGACAAAATTTGTAATTTTCAGAATTTGGTATATTTGGAATGTATATAGTTAGTTCTGTCAGTATACCAAGTCCAAAATTATATTTAAATTTCACTAGAAATGTTGATATATACACGGTGTCCGATTAATCTAAATTAACCCATTTTTATATTCTTTTATATTCTGCGAAAACAAAAATAATTTTTTCATATGTTATTTTTATAAAATTTTAGAAAACAGTCCCGATAAGAAATTTCCGGATAAGAAGCACGTGCGGCGACTGTTTGATTTCCCGGCTGAAATGGATGCAAGCGCACAAAACCAGCCAGAAAATACTGTAGAATCACAACATATCTTACCTGCGATTGACAAAAATATCGAGCAAAATTCTAAACGTAATTTAAAATAATTCTTGTATTTATGATTGTTTAATAAATGGGAAAAGAAAAATCACGAGTGCCAGTGTAGCAATAGGTTTTTTTTTTTTGGCTGCAGCCTTCAATTCTTTACAAACAATACACATAAAAGTAAAAAGAAAAAGCTCTTTTTTTATAATTTGTTTTCGCTCTTTAACCGTAAATATTTTTTTCAGGGTCTAGAACCATTAATATAGTGTCCAACATTTGCATTCGTGCAGCAACTGATATAATAAGTTCAGAGGATATTGCAAGAGAAGTTTTGAACAATATAGTTAATTATGCTATAGAAATTGGCGAAAAAAATAAACAGAAAAAGTATACAAAAAAAGGAACTATTCGAAAAAGAATAAAGTTTGAAACCACGCTGAAAGAAAGAACAGATAGAAAGAATAAAGACAGAATTGCGAAATATGTTCTCAGGGAAACTGTATGTGCGGATGGTTGTATGCGTAAATGTTCCGAAGTCATCAATAAAGAAAGACAAAAAGTATTCATTCTCAGTATTGGAAACTGACCCAAACCCAACAACACCAGTTCATATCACAGGCCGACATGATTTTTGGTGTTTTGATTTTGAAGAGTGTTCTTAACTAATTTGGGTACGCTGATTCCTAATATGAATTCGGTTTGAGTCCATCGCGTCAGGATTTTTAACAAAATAAAAAAACAGTTTTGATATTTTTTTGTATGTAGTTGAGAATTCCTTAATTTCGTTAAATTTCTTAAATTTCATTCATGATATTAAGTATTTCGATAGAATTAATACTGGAGGATAATATATGTAGATTTATATGGCAACACTGTTAGCTATCCGCATCTGTCAAAGTCAACTTGACAGCAGTTATTCGCGAAATAGGTTATGTTAGTAATTCGTAGCGTCGAGTCGTATTTGTTTTGTTTTATGAGAATGTGTGGGTAATTTAACATTAGCAAAGCACCAACGTAACATTAGGGAATTTATCAAGAAATCATACCACGCTTACTTAGGTGTGAAGCTAGGTGATCAGGACAAAACTTGGGCTCCACACAGGGTGTGCTTTCAGTGTGTCGAGTTACTCAGAAAATGGACAAAAGGTACACGTAGCTCTTTGCCTTTTGGCATTCCTATGGTGTGGAGGGAACCAAAAAATCATGGAGATGACTGTTACTTTTGCTCCTGTGATAAGGGTTTCAACTCGAAAAATAAACGTACTATACAGTATCCTGATTTACCATCTGCTAGAAGACCTGTTCCTCATGGACCTGGTATTCCCATTCCTCCACCTTTTGTTCAGTTCGCCCTAGAAACATCAGATGAAAGTCAAAATGAAAAAACCGACGAAGATCAACAATTAGATTTTGACATAGGACAACCTCAACAGTTTATACAAGCTGAACTAAATGACTTGGTGAGAGATTTAAGCCTATCGAAGAATGCTGCACAGATCTTAGGTTCTAGACTTAAAGACAAGAATCTTTTGGCTCCAGGAACAACATTTTCGTTTTATAGGCACCGTGACAAAGAGTTCACGGAATATTTTTCACAAGAAGGCTTACTGGTGTATTGCAACAATATTCCTGAATTAGAAATGAAATTGGGAGCAGACAAATACGATTCCACATCATGGAGGTTATTCATTGACTCTTCTAAAAGAAATCTTAAGGGTGTATTGTTGCACAATGGTAATACATATGCCTCAGTGCCCGTTGCTCACTCCGTGCATCTCAAAGAAACATATGAAAATCTTCAGCTATTACTAAATAAAATAAAGTATGACGAATATAGTTGGCAGCTATGTGGAGACCTCAAAATAATATGCATGCTATTGGGTCAGCAGTCGGGATTCACAAAGTATCCGTGTTTCTTGTGTGAGTGGGACAGTCGAGCACGAAATCTACATTACGTGAAGAAAGAATGGCCAGCCAGAGACCAACTCGTGCCTGGACACAAAAATGTGCAGCGTGATGCATTAGTTGACCCTGAAAATCTTGGGGCTGTCAGTGAGGAACAAGGAGAGAGGTTTCACCAGGACATAAATGAGATGGAGAGACGTTATCAAGGAAGATGGGATGCTAGAATGATGGCGGACTACTGCTGGACACTGAAGAGGGATTCACCGGCTAAACTATACAAAAAGACGTTTCCAAAATTACGTTATGGCTGGGTTGTGAACCAGCCTTGTGGCTGGGTTATAAGCCATCCGTTTTTTATACTAGATTTATACTAGAACTGTCAAATATCGTCGAAAATATTAGAATAAAGTGTTTTTATGTCATTCTACTTGATTTGTAAATTAATTAATTTTACGTTCATTTGAATTTTTAGCCATGTCAACTCTAAAAAAACTGCCGCAACACCAAAAAAGGCTGCCGCATCCAAAGAAATGAACTTTGATGCGTTGTTGGGTGCCATTAAAGAAAATTTGTTAAATAAAAAAGCCATACGAGCGGATTCCCGCGATTATGGAGTCGATAGGATCATGCTGACCCGTCATACAAAAAAAGTTGACCATTTCATCGATATTTCCACCGTCAGTGATGTTGATTTGTTGGAATTTATCCGCACGTCCAATATGCACATTCCGTCGAACGAACATGGTATGTTTTTTATCGTTTTTGAAAACGATAAAAAAAAATAAACGGTTTTTTTTCCATTGACAGTTTTTTTTCATATGTAACTTAATGGGTGCGCGTTCGATGTAATTGGATTTTGGTGAGGTTACGAATGACAGAATTTATTTATTAAGTGCTTGGTTATATAAACTTGGATTTTATTTGTTGTCTGTTTGAACTTTTGGATATTCGGCATAATATTTTTGCAGTATTTTATTTAATTGTAAGATATTTAGCGTTGTATTGTTTAATTTTCACAGCCTTCACTGACGAGTTAGTTCATTTCAGTTCACTTCTTTTAAAATTTACGGTCAAGTTAATAATAATTAGTATGACATTAGTTTGGATTAACTATTATTTTTTTCGGTGCACCGTTTCTATTATAATAAACACTAATTAAGGTTTTGCCTAAACGCTATTTTATATTCGTTGATTATTATTTTAAATTGTGCAAAATATAGATACAATCCTAGTTAATAATTTCTGGTTGACCTCATCCTGTCAGTTTTATTATTTAATTATTAGGACAGATAATTCTTGAATCAATCATAAATTGTGCACTGCCCTTGGCGCCCTTTAAACACCTTCGATAGGTTTTCTATAGAACTTGTATTTGGACCGCATAAATGTATACTGCACTTTTTAATACAACTTAAACTAAAATTATTCCCGACGACCCTCTCTACGACTGACTTCAGCTACCGCGCATGACTTTTCCTGAAGGAAATGTCATAGGACCTAAAAAGAGTAAAGCTGTCATTTTGTTTTCTACTATGCATTCAGATGCGTCAGTTGGAGATGATACGAAAAAGAAACCGGAAAAAATAAATTATTATAACAAATATAAAACTGATGTTGATACTATGGATCAAATGGTTCGGAGGTACACAAGCCAACGTCGATCATCGAGATGGCCAATGGCAATGTTCTTCAACATGTTAGACATTTCTTCACTTGCATCATATATTATTTATTACGAAAATAATAAAATGATTGCCAAAAAAACGAGTGAACGTCGTGAATTTCTGCGAAAACTCAGTGAAGAACTGGCATTGCCGAAGATTGAACAGCGCACAGAGAACCTCAAAGTGATGCGCCACTTTATACTACGAGGATAGCCATTGAAAGCATGTTAGGTCGTCCTATGAAAGAAACTGTCGATCCAAATCCTGGTCCAGTCTTTTGACGATGACGACTTTAAAAAAGTATCATTGATAAGAAAGCAAAGATCAACGTGCCCTGAGATCCCAATGCCTCACCCTGTAAGAATCGATTTAAATCCAATTTCAACAAAGAAGTTTCAGGATCTACAAAAAACATTGACTTGGATTAAAAAATATTAGGAATACACATTAGATGTCAATCTTAATTGGATCAACCACATTACAGAGGTTTGCAAAATAATTAACAAATATTATTTGCAAATAAAACAATTAAAAAAGCTCCCTTGATCTAAAAAATGTATTAATTATAAGCCTGTTTATCTTTTATTTTTGAATTTTGATAAAAAAGTTACTTGAAATATTTGTTCGTCTATTTGATTTATACATGCTGTTGAAAAAAAAAGAATCAACTTAAAATCACTCTGTATATAAAAACCAGCTATTATACTTTAACGTAGATGAGTAAATTAATAAGAAAATTTTATGTTGACACAAAGATTATTCCAGTTACGGGACTGTTGTACCAAGACCATAGTGTACCTTGGGCCAGTTTTAATATTTTTACGCTACTGCCATCTAGCAAGCTGTAGTAGAAGTATAGTCGTCTTTGAGGCATAATAGATCACGTGAAATAGTTTCAATTATATTGTATAACAAACACGTGCGTTAGAAGAAAAGGTTTGTTTTTCGAGTGAAAAGTAAAAATGTTTGGTCTCGGTTGAGTGTCCAATCAATTAATTTATAGATTGAAACGACCCGTTGCGTGGGAACAAATATGGACCATATTAAAAACAAAAATGATGTAGAAGCAGAGGGAGGAGAAGGATCTCCTTTCAATCGAGGTGGGAAGGTAAGGTCGCCGCCAGCGAGTAATGCTGGAAGTTTGGAGCATTTGGAACTGCCATCGCGCAGTAGGGCAGAATCGGTCAGCAGCAATGCTAGTGGATCCAGTATTGGGACGATTTGCAACAAAAGGCAGCGGACAGAAGAAACTGACGTGGCGGAGGACCAGTCAATTGTTGGTGCTATGAAAAGTTATAGATGAAAAACTTAGGAGATACATGCTCGCTACAAGTAACAAGGTGAGCAAGGAGGCATGCGAGTTCATACTAAACAGAACTGCAGAATACGAGGAGATTGTTATGAAGCTAAGCCTGGAAAACAGGTTGCTACAAGGAAAAATTACGGTATACGAGAAACAAGGTGTACAGCCAAAGCCCGCTCTAGGGTTCTTTCGAACTGTATTTAACATTAAATTTAATATCGGATTTGGCAGTCCACTGTAACATACCAAGTGGCTTACCCCCCCACTCCACTAGGCAGTGTGTGACTTGTTAGAATCGGCGAGAGGGCAGTAGGCCAGCAACCATAGTAGAGGCTGGTACTGACTGCAAAGTATTCAATGAATAAATAAAAAAGTGTTTGTTAAATTTGAGTTTTGTGTTTTCTTATTTTGTAACGAACCCTGAGACGTTGCACCACGCCAAGATGTTTGTTCGACATGTCTACAATATAATGAGAAAATCAAAGTAGAGACATCTAAATCTATAAAACAAAAGTTAATGACCAAGTATTACATCCACAAACAAAGAGCAAAGGCTTTTTATAAAATATTACAAACTGCAGAACCGCGTGCTGTGACATTGTCGTTCGACTGTCAGAAAAATTTAGTGTTACCAAAAATTCTTGATCAGAGTGCATACTACTCCAGACAACTGTATTTCTACAACTTCACTGTGGTTATTGATTCCTCTCATGCTAACCTAAACAAAGACACAGGGTATGCTTACACTTGGATAGACGTGTGGCTAGGTTTCGTGGGATTTGCTAAATCATCATGCTGCAACACCGCGGTCTCGGGCGGTGGACGCGCGAAAATAATAGTAGTGTCAGCGGGATTAGCGAGTTTGATCTCAGACGAGGAGGATATAAAAAGGCTGGGAAATTATTAGCGGGGGCTTTTTTACGGGTTCTTTTGAACGGAGAACTGTCGACGTTTATTTTTTGTGAAATATAGTGATGGTGTGAGGAATATAGTGATGGTGGTTATGACGGGAGCGCCTGAAAATCAACCGAACTCAGGATGGCATTACAAATGGATTGACAACTGAGAGAAGAGAAATTAAGGTCACACCTTGCGATTTATGTATTTTTTATTTAATTTTTATTATTGTTAAATAAATAAAGCACTTATGCTTGTATTATTTGAATCAATCGACAATGAAATTATTTTTATTTTTGAATCCTACGCATAGACTCTTAGAAACTGTCCGGGCTTGAACTCCGAACAGCTGGCCCGGACAAGATCCCACGTGCAATTCGTTCGGTGGTGGCACGCTACCACCTGGTTCCAAACGGAACTAGGTTTCTGTAAAATTTCGTAATATAAAGTGACCCAGCGGTTACAGCAATATAGCTGGTGTATTACTAGAAACTGATAAACGTGGAAGACATGGGCTACAAAAAAAGTAGATCCAGATATTAAAAAAGAAATTATAAACTTTATAATTATATTTTGATTTTAATTTACACTGGTAGGATATATATAAGAAATTTTTATTGGAATATTCCCAGCTAAACATGTGTTTAGCTGGGAATATTCCAATAAAAATTTCTTATAAACTTTATAGAAGCTATTCCAAAGATAGAAAGTCATTATACTCGCGCTAATACGTTAAAACTTTATGTTGATGGTGGTAAGACCATCGCACAGATTCATAAGGACTACGAAGAGAGTTGCAAAGAAAATGGCAAACCTTTTGGAAACTATGCATTGTTTTATCAAATTTTTACTAAAGAGTTCAATATCTCTTTTTTTACGCCTAAAAAGGATTTGTGCGAAACATGCCACGTTTATGATAATGCCAGTGCAATTGAAAAGGAAACATTAAAAGAAAATTATGATAGGCACCAAGAAGAAAAATGTTTGGCAAGATTAGAAAAAGATAATGACAAAAATAAAACGGAATAGCAGTATATGATTTACAAGCTGTTGTACAGTTGCCTAAAGGTAATGTCTCATTATTCTATTATAAATGCAAGCTTAACGTGCTAAATTTTACTAACCATGACATAATAAATAAAACATCTGATTGCTACGTTTGGGACAAATCCAATGGAAACAGAGGTGTAAATGAATTAGGAAGTTGCGTCCTTGAATACATGAGAGATGTTGCTGCTGCTGGCGAAAGTGAAATCTTATTTTACAGTGATAACTGTACCGGACAAGAAAAGAATAAATTTATGATAGGAACGTACTTATATGCACTCAGAAAATTTATGAAACAAATAATTTTAACTAGGATTTAACCCCAAAACTTGCCTGATGAAGTTGGAAATTAATAAATATAGCCAACGAAACGCTGCAACATTTTGATAAGTTGAATCTTATTTTTTATGGTCCAAGTTCCCAAGAAAATTTATTTACCAGTTTAAATTACAGTAATGTGTTAATTTTTCAAGAAAGATAAATCTTAAATGAGTTATTAAGAATATTGAAACAAATATAACAATAAATGTGATTATCTTTCAAACCATCGATTAACTAAATTGTTTGTTTTTTTTATTATGGTTTTCGAAGAAAGTTCGAGCTATTAAAAGGAACCAAAACAAAAAAGGTAATCGATCTATCTCCGAAGGCTCGCCATTACTATAGAGTCGCTAAAGGAATGCTTAAAGCCGCGAGAAAAATCGACTTCAGTACAGGAGATAATTATGAATGCATAGAAGCCGCTCGACAGTTATCGGATAAATTAAATTTTTCTAAACTGCTATGCGATTTTTAAAAGCGCAGTTAAGTCATTCCGGCAAGAAAAAGAGAGGATGTTGGTACACAGAAGAAAAAATGTTTGCTTTATCACTATTAAAACAAAGCGCTAAGGGGTACAGGCTTCTGCAGAAAACATTTTCTCTTCCATCCCGCAAAACTTTAACAACAACGTTAAACAATATAAATTTTGATTGCGGAATTAATAAGGGTATTATAAATAGTTTAGAAAATGCCGTCCAAAATATGAAGCCGGAAGATCGCACTTGCTGCCTCCTTTTTGACGAAATGTCATTGGCACCAGGTTTGACATACATGCCAAAAGCTGACAGTTTAATAGGATTTGAAGATGATGGTCACAATAAAAAACCGAAATTTGCTGATCATGCCATGGTTTTTATGAACCGCGACTCTGAAGAAGAGCTTTCACTATCAACTTTTATAACTAACCGGAAAATGGAAAGCATTTCTAATAAGATTTCCACTTCTAAGAAAAAAATAATTTATATCAGTCCCCTACCAAAAGCCAAGGAAAAACAAAAGAGGACTTCTTCTAGAAGGTCGTTAAAATCTACGATTCTGACCGAACCACCTTAGAAAAATGAATTAGAGGCATTGCAGACACCAAAATCGTCGAAAAATATCAACACAGAGCACTTGTTGTCAACGACGACAAAAATAATAATCAGGGCATAGAAAATTCAAAATGCAGCCAGAATAAGTTAAACACCAGTACCACTGTTGATGACACAAATTGCATCGTCTGTGGAAAAAGATACATCGAGAGTGGGGAGGAGCCATGAATGTTCAGAGTGGGCTCATGAGTCTTGTGGAGTCTTGGATGGCCTGTATTTTACTTGTGTCAGTTGCGAAATGTGATGTCATTTCTTAGGTAATCCATCGACCCATCTGAAGAGACTGGTTTCTCAAGACGGACCATTTACAATTTTTTTTAATGTAGAAAATTAAGACTTTTTGTTTATTTATGATTCAATTTATCACCAAAAGCTGTTTTTGTTTGAAATAAATGTTGATTTTTGGATCTCAAAATTGTTTTATTATAATTAGTTTTTGAAATTTCCACTCTTAAAGAAAACCGTCCCATCTTAGGTTACTCTCCCTATATAACTTTATTTATTTTCACACTTTTATATTAAGATCTTTATATCCTCTTATTGGTGTATTTTTATTGTTTTGTTTTATTTTTGTGTTGATTTATACTTATTATATAGACACTGATGATCTCAGCTATTGAGCGTCTATAATCTACAATCTCTCTCTTTGTCCCTTGAAGTATCAACAAATCTATCGAAGTTATTATATGCTAGTCCAGTGCATAACTTATTTGAATGTGAGATTCCTTCTGGACACACGTTTTAACTGAGTGTGTCCAGTTTTGAGACACACGACAGCTAATCGAATCGTCAAGTAATCTGTCGGTGGTTTTAGGAAATGATCCTCATAATGTTGATCTGCTGTTTAAATTTTTAAAAGATACCGGTTTATCTAATTTTATTTATTTATTTACTTTTTAGCCGCAAATAGCGAAAGCCAAAGCGCGTATTTTACACTCACTTTTTTATAATGTTTTTATTAATATAGAAAACTATATACACTTATTGTTTATCTTTTGTATTATTTTTGTTTTAAATCTTGTTTTGTTATATTTTTATTATATAGACGCTGATGACCTTAGATGTTGAGCGTCTATAATCTACAATCAATCAATATCCGGATTCTACTGTAATGTTGTACGTTATAAGCAACTGTCAATAATTTCACAGACTCGGTTAATCCGTTTAAAATTTTAATATCACAAAGATTTTCTGGTCGGTGCTTGAAAACTTTAATAGTTTTAGTTAAAGTTCGTGACACTTGTATTACTTTTTTAAGTACTTATTTTAATGATTAGTATTTATTAACTCTGTAAGTCTCATGTTAATTTTATATATATTTATGTCTCAAGTTAATGGATTTGAGTTATTTTTTTGATTTTTTGTTTTTCAATTCGACGAATTTTTATAATATAAATGGCATTTAATTCTTACTTCAAATACACCGTATTTAATATTTTTATCGACGATTTTTTTTAATTAATAATATTGACTCTACCAACAGTAATAGAATATTAAACAAAATGATTTTTTTTAATGTCTATTTTTTTTATTCGTAACGAATCTCTTAAGACTTTATCACATTGCGTTTCCATCTTTCCAGGTATTCAAAGCACTGTAGGTTTTCTTAGATTTTCAATTCTTCACGGCAGCATAACACCATCTACAGTTTTGAGCAATCTGTGAACAAAGAAAAAAATATATATAATATATAAAATTTATTTATAGATAAGTAAGTAATTCGTTTTGTATATTACCATCTAAATCCGTAATAAAATATAAGTAAAAAAAACTTCACAAAGGCTAGTTGTTATTGAAGTTGTATTAAAAAGAAAAAGAGTTTTAATAATTTACGTTCATAATTATTAACAATTACTTTTATCTTTTTTACTACATTTCAATAAAAGCTTGACTTAGTTTTTTATTTACTACAGTACACCTTCACTAATCTAACAACAGAATTTTTCGCGTATGAGGCATTCCACGTGAAGCGGACATAAGAAAAAAGTGGCATCTTGAATTTCGCTCATATTCAGGTTAATTATAATCCTTGAGGACATGAATGTACACATTCATTTTTTTTCTTATATGAGACTCGGTTCTGAAGTTATGGACTACGAAAGATTGCACCAACTATGAAGTAGACATTTTTTGGATAGTGCTGCTGGGATTACACTAAGTAAATGAAAAAATATTTTATGTAGTGATTTATCGAGAAAAAACACGTGGTTTTTGTATTATGGAACAATAATAAGAAAAAAAAACACAATTTTTTTATAGAAAACCGAAAGTGAATTTTGTAACACAATTTTTTTTTAACTTCGACCATTTTTTTTTTTATTTACTCAAAATAAAGCTAAAACTATGTAGATGTTACACCAAAAGTTTCAAAATGGGATCTGCATTCGTTGCTGAGATAGAGAACGTTATAAAACTAATTAGTATTAAAATACCAGTGTTTTTTAAGTTCGGGCACAAACTGGCCGGCTTACGCATGCGCTAAGTGCGGTGCTCTGTTGCACAGAGCGTTCTCTATCTCAGAAACGAATGCAGATCCCATTTTGAAACTTTTGGTATAACATCTACGTAGTTTCAGCTTTATTTTGAGTAAATAAAAATTTAAAAAAAACTAGTCAAGTGCGAGTCGAACACGCGAGAAGAGGGTTCCGTACTATTTCGTTTTTCTTGAGTACTTTAAGACAAGATTTTCGTTACAATTTTCCTGTAAACTATGGGTGAGAGCCGACATTCCCTAGTTTTTTCAAAATTTTAGGCCCAGTAGTTTCGGAGTTAGGGGGGGGGGATGGTTTATGTAAAAAGTTGGCATTAATTGCGCCAAAAAACACAGGTTACACTACGAAATTTCAAATCAATCGGTTAACGGGAAGTGAGTGGAAATTTACAAGCACGATTCACACCCGAACGAAGTCAGGCCTGTCAATTTTCATAATATTCGATCGCTATCGGAATTACATGCGACAGCAAAATTTCAAATCAATCGGTTAACAGGAAGTAAGTGGAAATTTACAAGTACGATTCACACCCAAACGAAGTCAGGCCTGTCAATTTTCATAATATTCGATCGATATCGGAATTACACGCGACAGCAAAATTTCAAGTCAATCGATTAACGGGGAGTGAGTGGAAATTTACAAGTAGGATTCACACCCGAACGAAGCCAGGCCTGTCAGTTTTCATAATATTCGATCGATATCGGAACTACATGTGAGAACAAAATTTCAAATCAATCGATTAACATGAAGTGATTTAATTTCAACGCAATTCCGTTCAGCTCACAAGAAAAATACTATTTTCACTCACTTCTTGAGCATTTAACAATACCTTTGATTTGAACAGAAAGTGATAAAAATCAATATACCGCTTAGGTATCGGTTAAAATAAATAAATTGGACAAAAATATAAAGAGCATTTCCGGTTTATGCAAATGAACATTATTATTATTATCAGATTGGTGATACCCGTTGATACGACATAACGTATCCGACTCATGATTGCATAGATGTTGTCTAACCAAGAATCTATTCAGAGGCTTTGTGTTCAACCCGTATCCATATCTGTCTTTTATGTTTCTATCTTGGGAAATTTAATTCTCCGTAATTTTCTTTTACAAAAGTCGGGATTAAGTTCGTGGCTGTATCAGCGCTGTTATATTATAGTTTAATAAATGGCAATAACAAAATCTGTGGCACGGACGGGTATTTTTTGTTTTGTGGTAAAATAGCAATTTCTTTAACTGTTATATAAATACTTACACGTAAATAATGATATTTGTAATCCAATTTGCTTCGTTTGATAAACACCTTTCCGATTCAAAAGATTGCTTTCGTTTTTCCAGTTTCCGGTGCCAAAAGTTACACGTGGTTTTGTGGTCATTTTGTATCGCTTCTTCAAAACCTTTGACTGAAATATGCATACAAAAATAAGATATTGATGGTTTAGACAAATATTACTGTAATTGGAAAAATGGTTCTTTTAAAGTTAGAAATTTGATATGAATACAGTGAGAATTCTTATTAATTAAGGGTGCCTGTGGTGTTTTCTTGCTACAGAAACTGTATTTCAAAGTATAGATAACTTTTTAATATGCGTATAAAAATTTACTGAAATATCTAGGTATCCCAATTATACTTTTTACATTTAAATACAGAACGTTTCATACTTTCTTCGGTGTGGCGATAATTTGAAATTGGTTTTATAATTTTTATTTCATGCTGTTTATCTGCACGTACTTCAATACCTTAATAATTTGCTTGCATTGCACCAAAAACTTTTATCATTGCATATCTCGATCTCTGACATTATATACGTTTTGAAATTTAATTTTTCTTCTCTTACCATGTACACGCAACAAAACACGAACCGGCCATTTTTTTTGTTGAATACAGTGTTACCGTGTGTAAAAGGTGTGTAAAGAGGATGCGGGTGCTACCAAAGCCTTGTAATGAACGAAGCCGAAAGGAATATTATGATCTTTCTTTGGTAGTTACATAACATATTTATCAAGGAGGGTCTTGTACTTAAGAAGGAGTCAATATTCATGAGATGTCTTTAATTCAAATTTCGAACATGAACATGAAAATATTTCCTATTCTTAAATATCAATAATAATAATAGATAGATAGATACATATTTTTTTTGTAAGTATAAAATGCTACAAATACGTCAATACAATTAATATACAAAAATTACTTTATAAATTATTATCTATATTAAGTTTTTTATTTTTTAACAGGAAATTGGACAAATCATGTTAAAAAATAAAAAAAAAACTTATTAATTATAATGGACGTGAACAATATTGAGAATTACCTATATTCATCCAAGTTTAAGTCCATTTTTTAATAATTTTAAAGTTTAATGGGAATTATGGACAAATTTGAACGTATTTTTTTCAAAATGTTTTTTATGGATATAAAATAATTTTACAAGAAAAATTTATATATTATTGTACTCTGAAAAATCAGTCTTGAAGAAGTGAACTGTTAGTTATTTAGAGATAAGTGATTTTATTTTCAGTAACTTACCGAGTGCTCAAAAAATGTTTATGTGTAATCAGTGTGTATTTTCTACATAACTCAACATTTAGTTCTGACATATATTGTGAACAATTTATACATAGCTGAACATTTTATAGGTATAATACAAAATATTTTTGTTTTATTTTTAAATAAAATTGAAAAATTTTTAAATAAAATTGAAAAAGTACCTTTAATTAAATAGTCAACTGTACGATTCATAAATTTTTAGTTAATTACTAAAAACATATACCTATACTTATAATGACTATAATATTATTTTTTTTTTATTTTTAACAAATAATAATTTTAATAATTTGTTTTAATATTATTTAAACAACTGTAATTTTAATTTTGTTATACATTTGAAACTTGAAAAGGACCAAAAAGTTTGGTTGAAACGTTGTATTTTATATCAATAAAAATTAAAAACCATTGAACAGTACAGCAAGTAATTTCATTTTGTTAAATTATGAAATATTTTTTATCTAAAGCAAAAACAGTGAAATTTCAAACAAATATTAACTATATTTTATTTTTGTTAGACAAAAATTATTTTTTATAAAATCAAACTGTGGTAACTAATTGATTTAAAAAAGCAATGAACTTAAAAAAATTTTTAGAAAATATTACACAAAACAAAATTTAAACCTTGTGTCAGAACGCAAGTTTACAATCTTATTCAATTTTAGAAAAACCATTTCACTCAAATTCGTTTTCCACGATGCAAAACTGATATTTGATCAAAACAGAAGTTATGTCCTATGTCAAAATGATAGTTAGCCAATGCTGTTTTATTAGTCTTCAAAAAATTAGTAATCCTACTATCATTCCTGTATTATTTTACACGTTCTTCAAGTTTCTGTTTAGTCTGTCCAATATAACAAATTCCACAAGAACATGGAAACTTGTATATCAAAGTAGATTGTTGAAGAAGCGGGACAGGGTCTTTCAACCTGCTATAAACAGATTTAACTGTCTTTAGATTGTAGAAAATTAAATTACGTCCTCTTAATCTAATATCCACACTTTAGTGTGTGGAAATTTGAATAAGTTATTTAATAGCTTACGGTTTTTTATACCTTTTACAAAATTGTAATTATAACAAAGATCTATCAGTTTCTTAGGATAGTTATTCTTCAGTAATAATTCAATTACACGATTCTTATTAGCATCATGGAAATCACTATGACTAAGACGAAAGGCTCGATCAAGAAGACCAGTGATAATATCCATCTTCTGACTAATTGGATGATTTGAAAAATAATTCAAAAAACGTCCAGAGCTAATCAAATTACGGTACCAATCGGTTTTTAAAGTACCGTCTTGTAGTTTATGAACTTTTTTTTTTAAATTATTTTTCAAATCATCCAAATCCGCGCATGCGCAGTACCGATTATTCTTAAACTTACAATTTTCCTTTTTAACTTATATTTAAACGATTTTCTCGCGAATTTTTTGACGGAGCAATCAAGAACAACATAATTTAATGACTTAACATTATTTACTTTTTTTTAAACGGCTTCTGGACGTTCGAAACAAGCTCCGAAATCCAGCATCCGGGAGGCGTTAGTTATTTATTGTTTATTTAAAAACTATTGCGGAGCTAACGATAAAAATTGGGAGCTATCATCTTGACCGTTAGCTCTATCGAGTGAGCTTAAGTACATCAAAATCCGTTAAAATCGGATGCTAAGTTGACCAGACTGTCTCCAACTATTCGTAGTGAAGTTCTGGTTGTGTACGGGCCGCTCTATGGAACCATTGAGCGCTGCGGAATTAAGTTGGTAGGTTGGTAGCAACACTAAATTGACCGCGTTGAGCTGTGTAGAGCCGTGTGCGCGCGCACAAGTATAAGGGTCCACATCAGGTCACTGTTCCCAGGCATATATTATGCAAGCACACTGCACATATGGTAGCCATTCACAGCCGCCATTAATGTCACGTTTGCTTCATCAAAGTGAGTAATTGTATAACTATTAATTTTTATGCGCAAAGACGAGAAATAAAATAGCGACTTAATAAAATATAAACTGTGTGTCGTACACAGATTAAAACAAATCGTGGAAAAGTGATTTGAATCAACCCAGTGAACAATTAAAAACGTGAATAAAAAGTGCGGATATTGTGATAGTAGGTTGCATATTAGACATATTAGTTCATAAAAACAAAGTAAGGAGTATCTATATTTTGCAGTGTTGATTAAATAAAACGATACTGCGAGTTAATATAATAAAAGTGAGAAATTGAAATACAACTTTCAAGTCGTGATACTATCTAAACTCATTATGTCAAATCTATTTTTTTAAACATAAACAGTAAATAGGGAGACAGTTGAATTATTCAGAACGGTGATGGCGTTACTGACATCACAATTTCATAAAAAAACATTTAAAAAGCGGAAAAAACAATGAACAGAATGTTGTTTTGAAATTTGTGAAGTTACGTAAGAAAATAGTTATGTGTAAAGTATTCGAAAAGAATACGAGCGCAAATATTTAAATTAAAGAAAAGTGTCGTTTCATCAAGTACTAATCTATGTAATACGCCATAATGTTATAAATCTGTATACATTTATAGAGCTAAAGCAAAACTTCAGTGACAACAAAATATAAATAATTAACTGTAATTGCAATCCATTAAATTTAATTCCAAATAAACATACAAATTTGAATAATGAAATAGGTACGAAGAATTACAACGAATTTGTCAGTGACTAAAAATTTGGCTTCAAGTAATCGATAGGTGAATGCTAAAGTATTGAAATATAAAAATAAAAAAAACCCGGGTCGCAGTGCCAAAACCCTGCCGACAATATAGTGTATTTGCTAATACAGGCCTTGTGGCTTTATTATGTGAACTTAAGGTGATTGTTGGGCAAAATAAAAAAATTAACTCCTTAATACACCCCTTAAAATTACATTTTTTTAACTACATCATTATTGTCGATCGAACGTCTGCACCAAAATTAAAAACACCTTTCAGGAAATAACTCACTATTATCTGCAAACTAGTGTTTTCAGAAAATTTGTAAATCCGGTCCTGTTGGGCCGATTTTATTGAAATTTTAGGAACACTTTTTAATTGCTATTAAAGGGTTAAATTTCAATTTTGGAACGATTATGAGAATTTTTTAGGTACTTTTGGGCCCAAAAACTTTTTTCATCCCCTAAAAACCACTCTTAAAATGACCCGATTGGGCCCATTTTAAATAGGCTTCGTGCGGTGATGGATTCCAACATGTGTGCCAAATTTCGTTAAAATGAATTAACTCCTTCGAAAGCTATTGCCCGTACACATATATACCTATATATATATATAATATATATATATATATATATATATATATATATATATATATATATATATATATATATATATATATATATATATATATATATATATATATATATATATACATATATATATACATATATATATAAACATTTTTAAAAATGGTGCCAAAGTGTTTAGGAGGTTATGAAACGTCGAGAAATTTTGGTCCGACCCCTAGGTCCCGCCATCCGACCGACGCCAATAGTGTATGTTGCCATATGGCAAATACACTAATAATGGCGTAACCTCATTTAAAAATTGTAATAATGAAATAAATCGAAAATATAACGTAATGTGATAGAGATGTATTGTAGATTAGAGACGCTCAACATCTGATGTCATAAATAAACAACAAAATAATATGTTAAAACAAAAATTATATTAAACAACAGTTAAATTACATTTGTAAATATATAAAAAAGGTGTATTACAAGCGCTTCAGCTTCGCTATCTGCGCCTAAAAAAGTAAAGAAATAAATAAAATGTATCGTAATGTGAGATAAAAAAGCTTATAAATTGGTACTTGAATGTAATATTAAAGAGCCAAGCATAATATACATTAATATCGTACTAAATAAAATTGAATTAAACGGTGAATATCTAATAATTATATCTGATTATTAAAAAAAAGTGTTAAATGAAGTGTGTTGGCCTTACCAAATGGACATGATTCGCTATTTTTCCCGAAAATAAATTTGGATACTTTTTTCTATTTTAAACTTGGTGTTTTTTAGGCTTCTCTTTATTGTTGGTTATAAGAAATTTCTGTTATTTATTTTGCATCAACATTTTATATTGAAATTATAAAGTAATATAAAATGATGCTTCATTATCTGGATCCATGAGGAATAGATTGAGTTTCATTAAAATTTTGGATTTAGGATTTTCTGCAGACCGTCGACCGAAGAAAAGTCGATAAAAAAATGTTTTTTCCGCTATAGCGTTTATGTGGCTTGACTTTTTCACGCAAAAAAACATATTCATACCATCCTTATAATTTTTTCACTTTAACTTTAAGGTGCCATGGTAAAATATTTTTGTAGGTAAGTATCTGGTTTCTGATTTCTGAGGCAAAACAAAAAACTGACCCGTGCCTTATTTTCTAACGTTGTTACAGATTTCGAAAAATCAACGTTTACCGCACATAAAGCCAGTTCGACTTTGGGTTTCAAATTTGATAAACTATAAAATCTATAACCACTAAAAATTATATATATAAAAATATAAAACCATTTAACTATAAAATCATTTAACCACTTTACAACGTCCTATTTCTGTCGAAATTTGTATGCCAATTCGGTTCATCAGTTCATCAATAGCAACAGTTTTCAAGACCAACTAACAGTTTTTTTAACCCTTAACTAGGCGCATTGAAAAAATCACCCAATTAGGCGCATGGGGTCTTCAGTGACCCCAAAAAAACATTGGGAAAGGAGTGCCAAAAAGAAATAAAACTTACTGTATTTTATAGTAATTAGTAAAGTTCTTTAATATAATTAACTTTAAGAAACGAAAACATAACTGGAACATTATATTTAATAAAAAAATGTAACCTCTCTTTAAGCTAATTTTTTTTTGGCATGGCCGAGATCAACTTAAAAAAAGTTATAAATCAGTCTCATCAGCGGATTCTTCTGTTCTGCATCCGACGCAGTAAACCCTCGAGTGTTGCTGACAAATAAATTTATGACACTTGAAGCATTTTGTTGGCACTTTTTTGTCGTCCTTTCTAGGACATGATGAACAGCGCCCGCGCTTAGCCGTCGGTTGTTGGACCGTCTCGTCCACATCATGAAGTTCACGGAGCCGTTTCTTTGTTGTCGTTGGTACAGCACGTAGTTGTACGCGACGTTTTTGGTGATCTTCCACAAGTGCTGCTGCTAATTTCTTCAAAAAAATCCGTCTTGTATGTGTAATAATCTTATCAGTATTCGCTTTGTGTACGACAAATGCGTTGATGCCAGATATGTTTAGAAGGTGAAAAAATACAGCCAGTGGCCATCTTTTTGTTCTTCTTCCAACATTAAAATTGCCGCAAAGTTGGTCATTACAATCCACACCACCTTTGGTACTATTGTAATAAGTAATTATTTCTGGTTTCTGAGCTCCGGCTGTTGTTTCGTCAATCGTTATCATTGTGCATGGTGGAAAGTAAAACAACAGCTTTCTTTGGCTTGGGAACATATGAGACTATAGTCATTTGACCGTGAAATCCGAAAACTGAACTACATGTTGGTCTATTTTTGTTTGGCAAAAATTCAGTTGGGATGTCAGGCTTCCTTTTATTCAATGTACCAACAAGAGACAATTTATATTCAGGCGTTAGCAACTCCTTAGCCAGTTTTGTACTTGTGTACCAATTGTCAGTTGTTATGTTTCGACCGCTGCGTTTTATTGGTTCAACAAGACGTTTCACAATCTCATCTGGAGAATTGGATATCTGATATTCTCCATCTGGTTGTTTTCCACAATAAATTTCAAACTTGCACAAGTAATATGTTTTCGAGTCAACCATGGCTTGGACTTTTATGCCGTACTTGTTTGGTTTATTAGGCATGTAAACCTTTCCTCTAAAGCGACCACGAAAACCAACCAATAGTTACATTCTCGCCGGGGCAATAAGCAGCTAAAAACTTATTCTCTATAATTTGACACAAATATCTTATCGCTGCCATATTATCAATTTTTAGTCTTTCCTCTCGATCTGACGTATTATCAAACCGTAGACATCTCAACAAAAATAGAAAACGTTTATAAGACATTGTTAGCCGAAACATTACTCCAGTAATCTGCGATTTTTGGCGTTTTCACTAAACTCATCCAAGCAACCAGGCCCAAAAATGTCTGATTTCAGTATTTGTTGTGGGAATCCATTATGTAAGCGAGAGTTTCGTGTATTAGAGTGTAGAAGAGTCTGGGCTCCATACAGATTTGTGTGATTACAAATCAGACTTATTACTTTGTCATCGACTACGGCGTCAAAAAAATCTCCTGACTTATAGGTACCGGGATGGTTCTTGAGCGCTCGACAAAAAAGTGGGGGAATGTTTGCGCATATGTACATTTGAGTGCAATGTAACTTGTATATTTATATATTTATGATTGAAACACTACATCATCCACCAAATCGTCGGTAAATAATGATTAAAAAAAATCAGCTGGATTCTGCTTCTGCACATTTACGACTTCTGTTCCCAAAAATGGTGGTAAAGAACCGGGACCATACATACTGTCCCTTTTGCTTAGCAAACAACTGTGCTAAAGGTATCTCATCCTCACTGTCGAATTCATCTTCATTATCATCTCCTCTATTTTCTACTCCCATAATAAGATGTTCGTTAGGTGCGGACGGGTTTAAATTATTCCGGTAGTGTCCTTGTCCTCCTCCACTGGTTGAAACCTGACGGTTTGGTCTCCTTCCACACTCCCTCGCTAGGTGTCCTGTGGAGGACAAAACATCTGTTTAATAGAGGAGCTCGACAGTCACGTGCCTTGTGTTCCCTACGTTGACAATTATAGCACGTGATGGCGTTGGCTGCATCCCTCTGTTGATAAGCTCTTTGATTTTGGTAGTTATAGTGGTTTCCTGGTGAATCTTCTTTTTTTAAATAAGGTATCATGCAACGCAATTATTTTTTTTTTCATTTGAAATATGGTTGACTATAGGTAGATTGAGGAGAGTCATTGTTCGGAAAATTTCAGTAGTTATATTTTTCAACATGTTAATTTTTTTCCACTCTTCAAAATTATTACTTAAAGATTGCTTTACTTCTGTGATTATTACGTTTATTATTACATTAAAAACATTATTATGAATTCTAAATTAAAAATGTTTTACCTTATAAGCCCTCTCGATATCTACTTTTTTGTGGATTGTTAAGTAGTTCTATAAATATTTTTGACTCAAGAGCAAATTTGAGGCATTTATTATTATATTGTCCAATGATCGTTTCACTTTTATATACTAATGAAATGTTTTTCATATTCATCAAATCCTCTTTTTCCGTAGCGCTCATTTTCTGGAATCTACTAGGTAAAAAAAATATACCATTCTCTTCCGAAAGATTTATTATTATTTTAGATCCGTATTTCGTATTCATTAGTTGGATTTTTTTGATTTCGTATTTTTTGTTAATGATTAGATCGCTAATTTTACGAAATTGTCCATTATGATCGGTGTTACTTTCACAGTTTCCAATCTTATTGAATTTGTCCATCTGCAAAAACAGAAGTAATAATTAAAAAATGTACATACAAATAAACCGTGCACTGCATGCATGTAAACAAAATTATTAAAATAAAAAAAATGTTTTACCTTATAAGCCCTCTCGATATCTACTTTTTTGTGGATTGTTAAGGGGGTATTCTAGTGTAGAGGCATGAATTTCGCCCGGTTTTTGAAGCGCTGTACAAAGGAAACAAAAAATATTTTTACTAAAAATTTTTTTATCATTTGTTTATTGATGTTTTATTATTACATAAAAAAATTATTAAAAAAAAAAATTAAAATTGACAAAGTTATGAGCAGTCAAAGTGGGGCGTCAAAAAAAAAGAGGGTGTCCTGGCGTGCATTATTCCAACCCTCCTGGTGATCTGGTACATAAAAAAAAAAGGATTCTTAATTATTATAGATGCCGCTATCGTATAACCCTTAAATAAGTTAAAAAAAAATTTTTTTTTTAAATGGCGGCAGTTTGAAAAAAAAATTTTTTTTTTCATATTTTTTTAACAATTCCGAATTTTTTAAAAATACTAAATGAGAGGTTATAGTTTTGGGCAAGGGTCACGCGATGAAGCGATGTATAGAGAACATCCTCTCCAAATTTGAAGTAAATCAGTTCATTAGAACTCGAGATATCCTTACCGCCAGCTCGAAAAAAGTAGTTCCGAGAAAAACGCGTTCAAAGATTTGAGACAAGTTTTCGACAATTTTACTTATAGAATGGTACAGAATACTTACATATTTTTAATCGGCGCAAAACTAACTTAAAATGAAACTAAAAGGAGAATATTCCAACAAAACAAGTTTCTGTCCTTCAATTAAAAATAGATTTAAAATGAATTCTTTACAATAGAAAGGGACATAAGTAGGGACTCGGGAACGCCTACCGTCTTTTGTTAACTTGTAGCGGTCGGACCGGAACCGATGCCACGTCACTAAAACGGCTATAACTCATGAAATAATAGGAATTTTGAAAAATCCTTTTAAAGACATATTTTTGAATATTTAAACTTTAAAAATATGAAAAAAAAATTTCGATTTTTTAAAAATTCTACACTAGAATACCCCCTTAAGTATTTTTGACTCAGGAGCAAATTTGAGGCATACACTTCACGTTTATATTGTTGAATTTCTTCTTCAACCGATGAAAATTCAACAAAATGATGTAATTTTTGTTTGAAGTAAAAATTTTGAGTTCTCTGTTGATTTGAAACGCACACTTCGAGATATTTTGTCGATGAGGGGTCTATAGTGAAAAGTTCGTGAACTGTCTGCTCTTGAAATATATGTCCAACTTGAAATTTAGTATAATTATATTTTAAAGTAATTGTTAAAGAATTTTTTGAATTAAATGTCACTTGAACGATATGAAACTTATTTAAACTAACATCACTGTGTATCAATTTCAAATTAACGAAAATTGTTATAATACCATACATGTGAAATAGTTTAAATCACTCGAGATATATATAGTCGTTGAAAAACAAAGTCAAACAAAGTCGAACAAAGTCAGATTATCAAAGACAAATTGCATATGATATTCACACATTCACACAAACAATTTCAAGGTTGGCACGTTCTACGCAATGTTTTTAAAATTTGCATAGGAATGCAAAAATGCATTTATATATAATCAGTACCGCATTAGCCACACGGTAATAGTAGCGAATGATACGGACATCGTGAATTTGGGGAAGACCTTTGCGCTCCCCTGTCTGACCATAATAAAAAAATTATTATTATTTATTACTACTTATTATTCAATACAATAAATTATAATGAAAACGCAATTTTTTTAATGCTATTTGATAAGTCGTATGAAAAGGTATTGTACACTGTATTGTACCTGTATTGTCTCTGTTTTCTTTTTTTTTGTTACAACAGTCGTGCCATGTTTTTTATGAAGCAATTCTAATGTGGTGGGTGTGGTTTTGTAGCGACGACCATCGCGCGAGTTATGGTTGTGGTTTCACACAACCAGTTTTTAAAAAAAATTTATTTTACTTATTTAATTTAAATTATTATTATTGTTGATTTATTTTGTTTGAAAATACACAGTATGTGTTTTTATAATTGAATCGGTGAGTGAAAGAAAAGTTAAAGTCCAAAAATATGAGATTTTAAAGTGAGATAGCCAAATATCTAAAAACGTACATATCTATGCACTGAGCGAAAGAACAGTTCAATTTCTGCTAACAGTAAGCGTACCGAGTTGTGTGGATATAAGCAGTGAGCGAAAGAGCAGTTCATGTCCAGGACTTAAACTATTCTTTCACTCACCGTATATGACACTGAAAGTAACATAACCTCAAAGTTTGTCTATGTACATGTGATGTAATATTAGTGTTGTTGCTTAAAATAAGAGTTGATTTATTTAAAAAGGAAATGTCTAGCCATGATAGTAATAGTGAAGATAATGTTGGTGAAACGCAAGGCAAAAAAAGAGTAAAAAATGTGAATGACTGGAAGAATAATAAGCGGAAACTTGCTAGGTTAGCAGGTGAATCATACACAAGCACCTCGGGAAAATTTGTTGCCGCGAAGAAAACGGGAAATCCATGCAGGTAAGATGTACCTAATGTATTTATAATTGGAAAAGTTATAATAATTCAATATACACTTCTATAGTTGTAGAAAACAGTGCACAGAAAAATTCACAGATGAAGAGAAACAAAATGTTATTTCGAAGCTATATTCTGGACAACCGAAAAATGAACAAGATACCTTTCTCATGAGTTTAATTGAGGTAAAACCAGCCATGAGGAAAAGACAAAGGATTGAGGACAGTAAAATTTCAAAAGAAAACACGTTTATGTGAATCGACGAGTGGAAGAAGAGTTTAAGTCCAGATGAGTAATATTTTCAGGAGACAAAAAAAATCGAATATATTTTCGTGAGAGCATATTAGAGTGTTCTTTTCTATAGAAAAGTTGTTGAACTATATCTACTACTTACCATTTTAGTAACAATTGTGCTCAAAAATTACGAATAAGAAATATTTTTGGAAAAAACTAAACAGGACTTAAACTCTTTTTTCACTCAATGTACTTTTTTAACATTTTTTTTTTATTATTATCATTTTTACAACAACATAGCATTGTAATACATATTATAATAATATAGAATCATTCATTGTCTTCAGCAGTTGTCTTCCAGGATAAGATGTGGTTGTAAAATTCCAAATTATCTTCACTCAGATATTGAGTGATCTTTCTCAAATCATCCAGTTTATTTTTATTGATTGGAACTGGCTCTGAGTAAGCTGCATTTTTGGGCAACTCTGGTGTCACGTTTGGTTTAATCAGCTTGAAAGTGTGAGAGATAAGTCCCCCAATAAACTCTTTAGTGGTTACATAACCTGGAATATTACTGTCATACAAAAACTGGCGGTATTTTGATATACCAAAAGTATCATTTTTTTCAATAGACTTGCCAGTCTTTTTGAAAAAAGCAGGCCACCAGTTCTTATAGTCTATGATATCCTTATACGTGATAGCCTTTACAAAGAAAGGTTTATTTTTTCGAGAAGTCCTTATAATTTCCATATATTCCTCAGGAACGTATAAACGGTCATATTTTCGCACAGCCCTCTTCACTGTACCAAAATCTCTGTCACAAGGGAGAAACGAGTGTCCTCGTACAGGGAAGTGATGGTAGATTTTATTAAATCGTTTTGTGGATTGTAGGCCCATCAAGAAACGTACAACCGTATGGTTTCGGTTTTGACCGGGGCACCCATCAGAAAACAAGTGTAGCTCTTTTACTTCTGGGGGTATATGGTTTGTGATATAATCGTTGAGAAACGTACATATGAAGAGCAAACATGCAAAAACCGATAAATCCAATTTTATATGTTTTGAGATATTGGCCAAAAATGTGTACAGCGGAATCCCTCAAATATTTTAAAACTGTTGAAACGGTATTTTGCTCTTTTTAGTTTGCTTTTAATAATTCTAATTTTTTGTTGTCATAATTTTTTTTTTTTGGTTTTTATTTTAGATTTTTTTTTGGATTTATCGGTTTTTGCATGAAACTAAAATTTTTTCGGGTTTTCTGAATTCTGAAATTTAATTAGTGCCTTTATTAGTGTACTATTGCAGCTATTTTATATTATTTTATCTTTATAATATGAGGATATTTAAAATAAACGGAATTAATCAATCAAAAAAATATGTTTATTGCTAGTACAAAACACAACAGTGAACAAAAAGAGATATCAAGGTACGAACAAAAATATAAGGAAAAAAACTGAACAGTTTATTAAAAAAAAAACTAAATATGGACAGCATGTTCCTCTTCAAGACAATCACATAATATACCATCCGGTTCATCAACATTAGGATCCTCTTCATCAACGGTTAAATTAGTTCCATGAAGTAATCCCCGATACCATTGCAGATCCTGTGACTCCTCCCAATGAGGTCCAAATTGCTGATTTAGTAAATGCTGAAGAGACTTTTTTTTCTTTTCTGGAATGCCCCGTTTTGTATCTTTTTCTACTAATGTTAAATCTATATCCGAAAATTTAGGTTTCAACAATTTTTCAAACTTTTCCGTCCCTGAATTGAAGTAAAAGTTTTCAAATGCGCATACTTTGACCACTGCTCCATCCTTAAATTTTTGAAAAACTATTCTTTTCATTTCTGATAGCCCTGTAACTTTCTTTAAACCTACTTGAAGTGTTTTTATATCGAAAATTCTCCAATCGATACCTATTCTTTTTACTACTCCCACTTTTTCGTAAATGTTTTCATATTGTTCATTTGAAAGGATTGTAATTTCCTTCCTAAGGAGTTTTTCTACCCGCCCAAATACTCTGTCGGCGGGTAGGAAGGAATGGCCCCTCACTGGAAATGTAATTTGTAATGTTTTAACTTGAATCGGTGCTTTACATCTTAACCAAAAATAAAGAGTGTGCAAAATATGATTATTTTTATTCTGCCCCCCGCACCCGTCGCAGAATAGGCGAACAGTAGTTATATTATTGTCATATTCCAAGGAATCCAAATAATTTAGAAGAGCAGATCCTACCTCGATTGATCCTCTTCCTGCCATATCTTCTGTCCACGTAAAAAATGTTGGTTTTTTAGATTGACTGTCAACGCAACAAAAAACGTACATGCTAACTTGTTGCGCATAAAATGCATCGTTAATTGGGGTTTTTGGCAAAGGCTGAATTTGCTGTAGATCAAAGCAGAAAGTAATCGAATTGTCAGGATTCTCTTTCAACAGACTATAAAAAGCATTAGCCCTTTTTTTGTGAATTATAAGTTCAGTCTGAAGCTCTTTTTTCTTTTCTGTGTCAATTTCTTTTTTAATCATGTATTTAAGTCTAGTACATTTTGCGCAAACATCGGAGGCTGGACTGGAAAAGCCAATATTAAAGTCATTCACGAACACTCGCCTGAACATGGAAAAGTTTACTTTATGTTCATCATTGCATTGACTTAGATACATGTTGTGCAATTTTTTTATGTTTAAGTTGGCATCTAAATAAATTCTTTTTGACTTTTTCCTATTATAGTGACTTTCCTTCCCTTTTAGTTTTCCAATAAACTCTCTTACTTTAACTTTTTTGATAACAGATTTAGCGGATACGTGATCCCCTCCTCGTTTTTCTTTTGGAATATTGCCTTGAGACAAAACCTGCGCTACTTGATTAATTCGGTCTTTCTTCACATTAACACATTTCAGAAAGAATGCCTGGCATACCTGAATTCTTTTCTTGGACACTCTTTTGGGCACAAAATAATACACCGAAAATTTGCGGCTCCTGGACTGTCTCCCTTTTGTAGATCTTGGTCTATCGATTGGTACTACGGACATGTAGTGGCACAATTTAATATCCTGGTCAATTTTAATATTATTCTCAAAAATTCTGTTTCGTAAAGCTCGGACGTCACTTACTGCAATATTTTCACACCGATATGTAGGCCCATTATGATTGCAAACCCTTTTAAAATTAACCAAATTAGGATCGTCATCTAGATATCTAAAAAAGAAAAAAAAATGTAATTCATTGTTTAAAAACAAAAATGTTCATTTTAATTGTTACCTTTGCTTTTTTAGCTTCCCGCGCTTTGTCTCATTTATTTTCCGTTTTCTACTTCCTGTGCTGATATCTGATACATTAGCTTCTCCTTCCTCCATTATAGGGATTCAACAAAAGTAAATTAAGCAAAAAGAAGTACAATAAAACTAAAAACTTAATTCAGCTTGATTCCGTGTTTAATCGCTCTAGTACAAGTTGAAACGTGCACTGGCTGCATTAAAAACAGGCACTCTCTCGCATTTAAAAAATAACATGAAGACCGGTGCCACCTTCATCTTTTAGTTTTCATCAACAAACGAAAAGAACTAATTTGTAAAAAAGTTATCTGTAATTGTCTAGAATGTAAACACTTCAATAATTCGTATAATAGATGGCAGAAGTATAACATACTTTTAAAATTTTTTTATCGGTTTTTGCTTGAAATTTGGATTTATCGGCATTTGCATGAAGTGGCCACTTTCAGACAGCATTTCTAAGGTGATTTATCGGTTTTTGCTTAAATGTGATGTGCTAGATCGAAAGAGCGCCCTAATATTAGTAAGAATCGATACTAAGCTCGAAATATGTAAAAAGTGGATTTATCGGTTTTTGCATATTTGCTCGACATATTTCATCTGGGGTTTTTTTAGCTTGGCCTTCGTGATAGACATAGAAGTAGCCATTATCGTTGCCCAAATCATGTATTTCAAAAGAGTTAAACCAAAGTTGTCTGTAATAAAATATTTCCTGGACCGGAATGTGAGGCATTGGGAGGTTTTGCATATAATCAAATGTAAAACCCGAAATTTCTGGATTATTAGCACACAGGTTTTGTACTTCTTGTATTTTACTGTAAAACTTTTTTGCTCTTCGCTTATGAACCATGAGTTCAGCTGCTGCAACCCTTTTTGCGTTATCGTTCAAACGTGGATCCCTTAGCTTGGTACCTAAGGCCTCACAAGTAGAACAGACATCAACCTGCGGTCTTCCAAATCGAAAATGGAAATTTTCTCGGAAGTATTTTAGATAAAACTCATATTTCACTTTACCTTTTAGATCAGGATACTTCTTGATAAAAAGTGAATGTATTGCTTTCACGGTTAATCTAGCATCCAGGTAAGTTACCGGTTTGGAACCATAATGTGTGGTTTTCGTAGGAAACGAACTAATATGTTCATTGATTTTTACTATTAAGTCTGTAGCCAGCAGATGTGACCGTGTATTATGCTTTCCTCGCATATCCTGAGGAGATTTCCCATCTACGAGTATACCTTTCAAACGTTGTACTTGACACTGTGATAATGCATGAAGACTCATATATGCTGTTTTGCAAACAGGTATCCTACTGCTGTTGTGCATTGCAAAATACATAAACGTGTTTTCTTTTGAAATTTTACTGTCCTCAATCCTTTGTCTTTTCCTCATGGCTGGTTTTACCTCAATTAAACTCATGAGAAAGGTATCTTGTTCATTTTTCGGTTGTCCAGAATATAGCTTCGAAATAACATTTTGTTTCTCTTCATCTGTGAATTTTTCTGTGCACTGTTTTCTACAACTATAGAAGTGTATATTGAATTATTATAACTTTTCCAATTATAAATACATTAGGTACATCTTACCTGCATGGATTTCCCGTTTTCTTCGCGGCAACAAATTTTCCCGAGGTGCTTGTGTATGATTCACCTGCTAACCTAGCAAGTTTCCGCTTATTATTCTTCCAGTCATTCACATTTTTTACTCTTTTTTTGCCTTGCGTTTCACCAACATTATCTTCACTATTACTATCATGGCTAGACATTTCCTTTTTAAATAAATCAACTCTTATTTTAAGCAACAACACTAATATTACATCACATGTACTGTAGCGTTTTAGTGTTTTAGGACCCCCCTAAAATAATAAATAATTCGAGCCTATATGCATTTTTTCAAATAAATGATTTTTACTATTGTCAATTTGACGAGCAGGTATAAGACATGAATTGCTTGGCAATATTTTAATGTATCATTTGGCCGACAAAGAGGAATCGATTGTACCTATCGTGTGTGTGAGAGAGCGGGTGTAGCGCGGCGTGTTTGAGTAGGCTGTCCAGTTTGAAAGTCGACTGATAACGTCAGACAGCACGGGGACGGCGAACGGTACAGATACCTGATAGAGGTGTGACCGTTGTTTAGGATGCGATGAGGAGTTGATAGCTGGAGATTGTTGGAAATAGTTTTTTGGATGATTGTTGGAGCTGTTGAGCTAGGATAGTTGTTTGTTGGTTTTTTTTATTAGGATAAATTTTCTGGATTTGAATTTTCTGTCGTGTTTAGGCTCTTGTTTTATTACAGATTTATTGTGAATTAGTTTGATTTGTGTTGTAGGGTGGCGTTCTGTTCGCCATTTAAATAACTTCGCCAGTGTTGGTTTCTGTTGTATTTATTTTGTTAACCCTTTTTGTTATTATTTATTATTGTTATTTTACCCTGTTATTAATTTACAACCTGGTGATGTTTTTTTATTAGGTCCTCGCGTTGTCTTGTATCGTGTCATCTATTATATGTTAGTGTCTTGTATTTCCCCTGGTTGAATAAAATTTTTTAGTCTAATTCTCTAAGTTAAAGTTTTAAAAGACTGCTGCAGTATTAGTGCACCTCGTTGGACCTAGAGGTTGATCTCTAATCAGAACGTTAAGTGGTCCTGGCGTCCATTAATTAAATCATCTGGTCGGTGGTTACGTTCCGATTTCTTTGCCATCCATTGCAGTAGTCCCCTGGTAATTTTGAGTGAATAATGTCATGTTTGTGCACTTAAATTTGTGGGTATTAATTGTCGTGTGTAGGTGGGTGGGTTTTTTTTTATTTAATCATAGTTTTTTCTGGGATCGAAGTAAGCGGCGAACTCCTGTTGAGCGTAGCTTACTTCCCCTTTTTGTGTCTGTTTGTTTATCATATTTTTAAATCCTAAATCAAATCAAGTATTTCGAACCCTGACCCAGCGCCGCTGAGAAATCTAGCTGCTTGTAGCAATTAGGTCGGGTTAATTCTATTATTATTACTTGATCTGTCATTTCGTCATACAAATTTGGCGCCTAGCAACGTGGGGCCCGAGTTAAGAAAATTGTGGAGCTCATTTTGAAGTCTGAGATTTTTTCCCTTTTCCTTTTTAGATTGAGTCGCAAGTTTTGCTCGTGGTCAAAACGTTGATTAAAAAAATATAATTTATTATTTTTATTACTTATTTATTAATGTTCTATTTATTTATTATTACATTTGTCTTACAAAAAACTTAATATTAATTAACCAAAATGGAGATATGCGCTCCCCAGTTTAGTTGTTGATCCAAAGTCGTTTATTACCTGAATGCCTGTCTTTTGTTTTATTCATACTCATCAGAGCTAATCGGTTTTCTTATCACCGGATATTCTGAGATTATAATATATGTTAAAAGTGCGATCTGTCATGTACCACATATCATATACATATATAGTTACATATCCTGACACATATAACTCCTCCGCCGTTAAGAAGAAAACTACATGAGGAGTTTTCTGAGAAATTAAAATAAAAATTTAATTTTAAATTTATTAGACAGAACTATGCATTCCAACATTAAGATCTCTTTGTGTATCAATTTCTTCTTGCTTGTTTTTGATAAAACGGTAGACAATAGACTTACGTTTATAAATAACATATGCAATTAATGCTAATATTATAATAATGTAAATGGGTATAAAAGAAAATTTCATGAGCCTTTCCGATAAATCGATTAACTCAGTTGGATCTTCCTGTATATCCATATTCAACTTATGTATTTCTGTTAATTTTATTTTATCTAACATAATAGGCTTATAGCTATTATTAAATCTATAATTATGAATATTAGGCATTATAATAGGAATCTCGAATTTATTTTGTTGATTGTTGATATAAATTTCTTCATTAATTTTCATATTACAACCTTGCGGTAAAATGAGAAGGTTTGTTCCTTTTGTTAATATGTTATCTTTACAATTAGAATGAATTTTTTGCGTGTTTTTATTTATAATTAAATAATGTTTTTCGTCCACAATTTCTATCAAAGTTCTGTTAGAATTGATTCTTACAGGTAAGAGTTTACAATTTACTGATTTTTCGTGTACAATAAGGTTGGGTATACATTGTTCATCAATTTGATTCAGATGTACATATGTATCACAATAATTTATTTTACCAAATTTATAACATGGTTCGGCATGAAACCAAAAATGTTCTTTATTAAGTGTAATGAAAGGTTTATTAGGATACAATATCATTTCGTTTTGATTTGGTATTGGTAGCAATCTATATTGCGTAAATGTTTCAGAATAAGCTAATGGGAATTTTAATACAAAATATAGTATAGAGTCCTTAATGTATGATACAATTCGTACAATAGAATAGTAATTGTCTATATCATCAATAGGTAACGGTAAATTATTTTCACCGAAAGTTTTCGACATATTTTTCAAAATTGAAAACAATTCATTAGGTTTTATTAAACTATTATGTAGTACATGTTGTCTAGCAAAAGTTATAGACTCTGCTATTTCTAACAAAATATCACTTATCAATTGAACACTTTCTGCCATAGTGTTAAATATAATCAGCTGACTGAATTCAGTCGATAACATATCAAATTTAGCATGCAAATCTAATAAATCGTTGTTTATTCTGATTTGATTTCTGTTTAAAGTTAAGACAGCATTATCATATTTTTGGATAAATTCTTTGTTAAGTTTGATTGTGTTTTTTGAGTTTTGAATGAGAATATGTTGATTTAATTTTAATTTTGTTATTTCTGAATCATAGCGTTCAGCATCTTTTTCATCTAGGTTTCCAGTGACGAATTTAATTCCTGATCCTAAAAGGTTTAACAGTCCTCTTTTAGATCTAGTGTGTCTTAAAATGAATAAAGTTTGTCAAAATTAACATTAATTTTCATTTTCATTATATCAAGAAATTGTTGAAGTTGAACATGTAATAAAGTAACATTTTCATTTTTATCAAATTGTGCAAATTTAAGCGTTTGGTTTAACGAGATTAAATGTTCTTCTATTATAGTTAAATTATAATAATGAATGGATTCAAAAAAGGACTTGAATAATTTACTTGGTCCTAAAGAAAAAGGAAGTAACCCTGGGTTTTCATTTAAGTTTTGAATTTCTATCTTCTGCTGAGTTGTTATCCTCATTGTCCTGAAAACGTAAAGGTTTCTTTATCTCTTTTTTATGATACGTTTCCTCTTTATTAGTTTTAGGGTTTAATAATGTTAATTTTGTGTTAGTTTGTTTTGTTATTTGTCGAGAATTTGAGTTTCTCGGTTTACTTTTAATGCGTGGGTCTAGTTTTAATCTAGCCGTATCTGTCTCGTAAATTATGGGTTCTTCTCTGGTTTCGTTCGCTTTACTTATGTATTTTTCTTTATTACGTTTTAACTTTTCGTGAATGTTTTTATATAATTCTACTAGTTTGGATTTTGTATCATCTACATATGTGTTCATGAAATGTTTATTAATTTCAAATTCATTTATTAAATTCGATCTATCGTGGTTGATAATATCATAAGGGGCGTACCCTGTTGATGAGTGAATAGAAGAGTTATAAGCAATTACCGCAAACCTTATAAGGTTTTGTCTTTGTGGGAATTTGGATTCTAATAACCTAATGTGTTCTATAAGTGTACTATGAAATCTTTCAATAATACCATTTGATTCGTGGTGTCTCGCTGTGGTTTTATGCGATTTTATTTTTAATAAAGATAGGAGTTCTAGGAACAAGGTGTTATTGAATTCTAGAGCACTGTCAAATCGAACAACATTTGGGGTTCCGTGATGTGCGAAATATTTTAGAAGTTCGTCATTTAAAATGGAGGTTGTATTAGATGTAATCGGATAAGCTTGACCATATTTAGAAAAATCGTCGATTATTGTAAGGTATTTCTGTTTGTTGTACTGAAATATGTCTATCGATATAACATCAAAAGGATTGCTAGGAGTGGGTGTTATTTCTAAAAAAGGTTTAGCAGGGTTTCTCTCATATTTTAGTTTTTGACAGGAATCACAATTGTTTATGAATTTAGTGATGTGATTTTTCATATTGATCCAATAATATTGTTTAATCAAACGGTTATAAGTCTCATCTATACCTCTGTGATTAGTTTTACCAGTGTGGTATTGTGAAATTATTTCTTCCTGTTCTGTAATTTGTTCAACATCTGTTACCTTGTTTCTACAAATTCGGATGTTATAAGAGTTGTTTTTAAAAGTATTTTGCAATAATGTGACAATTGTTTCTGTATATTCCGGTTCTTCTATATACATGGCTATTGTTTGGTTGGGCTTAACAAATTGCAAAAATAAACAGATTAAATCGTTTTCTAAACTTTCTTTGTTCAGATAAAATTTATATCTAGTTTTCTTTTTGTCGTATAAATGGATTATTTCGTGATCTTTAATTAAGACGTTTTTTATTGTTATGAATATTTGAGTTGAGAAGTTATTTATTGGTAAGTCAGAATAGGGTATCGTTAAAATGGGATCTTCTAAATTAGAATGTTGAGATTCTGATAGATTTTCTATGGGGGGTAAATTATTTTCTCGAGAGGTCGAAGGTTGATTTATATCATTATCAATTACGTTAGTTTCAATAATTTCTTCTATTTCTACAGGTGGATTATCTGGTAAAAGTGCTAAGAGTTCATCGTCTGTAATTTGGGGTAAATCGTCGATATTTATTATCATTGAGTCACTATCAATGGGGACTTTGTCTATTTCTCGTATATTTATTTCAATTCGTGATAGGGCATCAGCATTCGAGTTAAGTTTACCTTTTTATAAATTATGTCAAAATCGTAATCCATTAATTTAATCTTCCATCGCATTAGTCTAGAATGAGGTTCTTTAAGACTATGTAAATAAGTTAGTGGTTTATGATCTGTTATTAGTGTAAACTTTCTGCCGAAAAGATATGGTCTAAATTTATTTATTGGTTAATTCTATAGTGACTAAATTATTTTCTACTTTGGCTAACATTGGAGATGTTTTAATTTTTCCGATTGTTTGACAGTCAATGAACACTTCTGTGTCTAAAGTATTTAGCGGAATTTTACAAATTTTGGAAGTTTTCGCTGGTATTATATCTTCGTATATAATAAATTGTCCAGGCTTAAGAAAATGAATGGGTAATTTTATTTGATCATTATGTTGTAGGTCAAGTTGAATTTTTAATTTTCTTATTGCATCTAGTCCGAGAATGCCATCAAATATAGGATGTGCATTTAGCAACAAAAATTCTAATTCAGTTTTATTTTGTTTGAATTCGGAGAATGCAGGAATTGATATTTTTCCATTACCTTTTATCGTTTTTGATAGGGCAGTTACCGCATAATCGTAATTTTTAATATAATTTTGAAAATAGTTTTGAGCTATTTGGGGATTTAGAAATGATCTAGTTGCACCGGTATCAATCAATAATTTCAAAGGCGGGTCATTTATTAAGATATAACTAAGATCGTTTTGACAGTTAGTAATTGGAATGTTTTCTTTCGTGATACAGTTTAAATTTACATAGTCAGATCTGTTGAAAGATCTGGATTCTGTTCTGGTGTTACAAGATTGACTTCCGAGGCTTCTATATGAAAATTTTCAGTTTCATAATTAATTTCGGGTTCATTAAATGAATGGGTTTCAGGTGGAATATAATTATTATGTTCGCTCTCGTTATAGTTTAATTCGTAATTATTAGGGTCGATACTTTCAATATTTCTGAGTTCTTCAGAAATAAACTGAGGTGGTCCAGTTGATTTAAAGAAATTGTTTCGATTTGGTGTATACTGTTGTTGATTATTTGGTCTTACGATTCGTGTATTGGAATAACCGATTGACATAGGGGTTGGTTGAGGTAAATTAGGTCTTTGTGTCGTGTTTGGTTTAAACACATTTGTTTGTTGCGGACGATTATTTTGACCGAAAACTTGATTTGCCGTTGGAAATCTTTGAGGCACGTGACGTGGTTGTAAATTAGCAAACGGATTTGGTGATAAATTATGCCATACGTTATTGTTTTTGTTTTGATTGTTAAATGGTTTTTGTACATTATTACTAAGTGTATTTGTTGTTTTAGTAAATGTTGGATAAGTATTTTGTTTTTGTCCTTGCCTTGGGTAAAAACCAATATTTTTAGTTTCATTTTCTATGACTTGTCTAATTTCTATCAAATCTTTTGGATTTATAGTTCTAAGCATAGTGCCAATGGGTTCAAATGAATATTTGCAGAGATTTTTAATTGCAAATGTATGGGCTAACTCTTTCTTTACTTCTTTTTCTGTTCTATTACCTGTTAGTTTTGATATATATAGTGTTACAAGTTTGTGTGTATCATCATAAAATTGCATATAGGGTTGATTAGGCTTAGGTCTAAGGTTAATTAATTGGTATATAAGTTCAAATTCGTCTCTAGAGTCTGCGAAAGTACGTGTTAATATATCTTTGATACTGTTCCAATCTGTACATAAATTTGCAGTAATACAATCTTTCGCTTTCCCTTTTAGTTTTGCTTTTATGCCATTCAATAAAACATGATTTTGATATATACTGTCAGGACTTAAATTTTCACCAGTTACAGCAAACCTATTGACTATTATTTTAATACTATCTAGGAAACTATTAAGCTCATCTGGATTCGTACCATCGAATTCTGGCACAAAATCAAAAGCATGACGGTCCAAAGCTGGTGTCGACATGATTTCGATTTGAGAACTATTATTGTTAGATGTTTCGACTTCTATTTCAACTAATGCAGCTAATATATCTCTAAAGTTAAATTCAGAACCTTGTGACATGAAAAAGTTACAGGTCGAAAAATCTAGCCTTTTTTTTTTTTTTTTTATAATTATTATACTTAATATAAACTTACATTAAGATGAACAGTAAATATTTCATAACGTCGATTTGTGTAGATGTGTAGATGTTCAGCAAAGATGTGTTTGGTTGACGTCGTCGTCGTTGTTGTTGTTGGAAGGTGTTACTCTTCTTTACTTGGATACGTTGTGAAGGGCTTACCGGCCTTCGGAGCAATATGGCTCTAATTTTTCTTCACTTAATTTTAATTTGTAAAAATTGTTGGTTTACACAATTTTGTATTTATTTTATTTTTTAAATTGATTTCGTTCAATATATTATTTATTTTTCGGTTTATTTGTAGTTTCTTTTGATTGGCAAGGGTCTGTGTCGGATATTCGTTCTAACACAGATTTACAATTGCTAGCACCATTTTCACTGATAACTAGTAGTTTACCCGGTTATTGTATTTAGATTTACGTTCTTTTACAATACACTTTGCCAATCCTACCGACTGCGCCAGTTTTGCTCGTGGTCAAAACGTTGATTAAAAAAATATAATTTATTATTTTTATTACTTATTTATTAATGTTCTATTTATTTATTATTACATTTGTCTTACAAAAAACTTAATATTAATTAACCAAAATGGAGATATGCGCTCCCCAGTTTAGTTGTTGATCCAAAGTCGTTTATTACCTGAATGCCTGTCTTTTGTTTTATTCATACTCATCAGAGCTAATCGGTTTTCTTATCACCGGATATTCTGAGATTATAATATATGTTAAAAGTGCGATCTGTCATGTACCACATATCATATACATATATAGTTACATATCCTGACACATATAACTCGCATTGTTGGCGGTTAAAGTTTGTTGAATTTTGTTATTTCTTGTTGGGTGGTTATTATTTATTTATTTTATTTACTCCGGGTTCGTTGAAATTTGGGTTATTGTTGTATTAGTTGAAAATTATTTCGCAATGGACATCTCCTATAACATTGATGTGGACTATTTACTTAGTTATGAGGTCAATTATGAATTGACAATCAGAGGTTTAGGAAGTGGTGGCGACGATGTCCGTAGACGCAAGTGTCTGCGCAGGTTGTTGGCCTCTGATTTAAAACGTTTAGGGGTTGAATATGTGAATAATAACTTTGATCGTGATAGTGATGGAGCAGAAATTGATGCTAGTTTAACGTCAGTCAGTTCATTAGTTGAGTTGTTTGGTGGTCTTATGGATGCCTCCTATTACGAAATTCGAAGCCGACTGAATCATTTAAAAGGTCGACTGATAAGAATCCCTACTACGGACCCTGATGTGAACATTTTTAAAAATGACAGGATTATTTCGACCCTAGCATTAGAAGATGACCTTTTAATGAAAATGTCTGATACGTCGCCGGCTGAGGGGGGTCCTGTAGTGGTCGAGTCCGACCGGCCCATTGTCTCACCTACGGATAATGTCGCCGCTAGGATTCCCACTGCGGATATGACCGAGGTTTCGGCTGACAGTAATCACACAGCTCACGTTAATTCGCCTTGTCAGCATTATAACATTAAACTTTTTAAATGGGGAATCTCATTTGATGGCAAACAATCGGTGTTTGACTTCTTGGAGCGTATTGAGGAGATGAGAGTAGCCCGTCGTGTGTCCAAGAATGATCTTTTCCAATCTGCAGTTGAACTGTTTTCCGATGATGCTCTTCGCTGGTTTCGAACCATGAAATTTAGTTTTCATGATTGGGATTCCCTTGTGCTAGCGTTGAAGTCACATTTTTTGCCTCCGGACAGTGATCATAATGTCTTATTGGAGATTTATAGCCGGAAACAAACACCTCAGGAGAAGGTGATAAACTTCATAACTGGTATGCTGACTTTAATGGGTCGATTGTGTGTCCCTTTATCCGAAGAAGAACAAGTACAAAACATCACCAGAAATCTTTTGCCAAGCTATCGTCAGCACTTATTGTTAGTTAAGCCAAAAACACTCGAACGGCTATCGAGCATGCTTTTAGAGTTTGAGCCCAATATTGCGTCCGATAATGAGCCGACTAAGCCCAAAAGAGATTTGGGGTCTTTGGATCCGCCTGAATCACCGAATACGGCGTCGAGGGTAATATGTTGGAATTGTCGTGGAGTCGGACATTTTAGTTTCAAGTGTGAAAAACCAAGGACCAAGTTCTGTTTTGGTTGTGGGAAGTCAGGAGTGACGCGTTATGGGTGCTCACAGTGTCAGGGAAACGCCTAGAAGGGAAGTTGTTGGGTCGGCACTTCCCCAGCATTCATAAAGCGGCCTACAATTCTGTGAAAAATAATGAGTCCTGGCGGAAATGGCTTCTGACAGTAGCTGATTTTTGTCGAGCATCTAAGCCTCAAGTATCCATGAATCCTTTGTTGGTGATGAAACCTTGTGACAATAGGCCCTACATTGCTGTCAAAGTTTATGGGGATGATTATACTGCGTTACTAGACTCTGGAGCTAGTGATTCTGTGCTTGGTAGACAGGGTTTGAACATAGTGCAGAAGTATTCCTTGCAAATTCACGATTGCACTGACAAATTTATCAGTACTGCTGATGGGGTGAATCAACTTATTTCTGGCTATGTTATGCTGCCTGTATCTGTGGGACATTGTGTTCGGTTATTAAAAGTTTTAGTGGTGCCGTCCTTGTGTCATCGTTTAATTTTAGGGAGCGATTTTTGTCGTTATTTTAAGTTGAAGTTGGATTTTAGCACCAATTCATACATAGTTGGAGAAGAAACAATTTGTGTTTTGAATGGAGAGTCGATTCCGTCGGGGAAGGAAGGTGAGGAAGTTGTGGCAGTACAAGGTAGAGTAGAGTTGGGTAGTTCTCAGTCTAGTCAATTGAAGCAGGTGATAACGAAATTTAAGCAATTATCTTGGAGAAATGGAACTAAGCTCGGACGAACGGACAAGATAACGCATTGCATCGATACAGGTGATGCTCGTCCAATTAAACAACGACAATATCAGCTGTCACCGTATATGTTAAATCACCTCTATAAAGAGTTAGACGAGATGCTGAAGTTAGGAGTGGTGCAACCGTCGTCGAGCCCCTGGTCGTCACCAGTGTTGTTAGTAAAAAAGTCTACAGGGAAGTTTCGTTTGTGTTTTGACGGCCGAAAATTGAACGAAGTGACAAAAAAGGATGCTTACCCACTACCTCGCGTTGACCATATTTTAAATAAATTATCTGGTGCTAATTATTTGTCTAGTGTCGACTTAAAAAGTGCATTCTGGCAAATTTCGCTTGAGTCAACGTCTCGTGAAAAAACCGCTTTTAGTGTGCCTGGCAGGGGATTATTTGAATTTGTTGTCATGCCTTTTGGTCTGAATAATGCCCCTCAAACGCAACAGAGGTTGATGGACATGGTGTTGGGACCTGAGCTAGATCCATTTGTGTTTGTGTACTTGGACGACATAATAATCGCAACTCCTACCTTTGAGAAACACCTGGAAGTCTTGACAGAAGTATTTAAACGTTTGGATACCGCTCGATTGACTATTAACGCTGACAAATGCAAGTTCTGTTTTCCTTCCCTTGATTATTTGGGTTTTGTGGTTGATCGGCATGGATTGAGAACGAATCCGGACAAAATCTCGGCAATGATTAATTACCCCCGACCAGAAAATACGACTCAGGTGAAAAGGTTTATTGGCATGTGCTCTTGGTACCGTCGTTTTATTCCAAATTTTTCTACTCTTACTGCCCCCATTACAGCGTTGATAAAAGGTCGCAAGAAGGGACACCGTATTGTGTGGAGTGAGGAAGCGGCGAAGGCTTTCGATAACATTAAAGAAGTGCTTGTTTCTTCCCCGGTTCTCACTAGTCCTGATTTTAACAGGATGTTCACTGTCCAGTGCGACGCTTCGAATGTAGGTTTGGGGTGTGTTTTAACTCAACAGAATGACGACGGTATCGACGTACCCATCGCTTATGCCAGTCGTACGCTGTCTGCTGCTGAACGTAATTACACGGTTACTGAGAAAGAATGTTTGGCTGTGCTGTTTGCCATTGAAAAGTTCCGCCCTTACGTGGAAGGTGTTAGATTCCGTGTAATTACTGACCATCATTCTCTTCTGTGGCTCCATAATTTAAAGGATCCAGTAGTCCGGTTAGCTAGATGGGCTGTAAAGATGCAGCAGTTTGATTTTCAGTTGGAGCATCGGAAGGGTTCGCTCAACGTTATTCCAGACGCCTTGTCTCGAGCTCATAAGGAGTCGTGTTTTCTGGAGCTCAACGAAGAGTACATTGAAAATGATCGCTGGTATCAAAACATGATCAGAATAGTGGAAGCTCACCGTGATACTTTCTCGAACTGGGATATTATTGAAGGTCGGCTGTACAAGTTTGTTCCCTCCGACGTTGGATTTCGTAACCCGACTGACTGGAAATTAGTGGTTCCTGCTCGTCAGCGGCGGGAAATAATTCGTTCTTGTCATGATGTGCCTACAGCTGCACATTTGGGAGTGTTTAAGACCACTAACAGGATATGTGACCTTTATTATTGGCCTAAAATGCGCCGGGAAATAAAGCAGTATGTTCTTCGATGTCGGATTTGTGCCGCTCAGAAAATGTCTAATCAATCGAGGCCCGGCTTTATGGGTAAGGCTAAGCGAGTGTCACATCCTTGGCAGCTAATTGCAGCGGATATTATGGGCCCTTTCCCTAAATCTACCAGTGGAGCATCTTATCTTCTGGTTGTCACAGATTGGTTCACCAAATTCACTCTACTTAAACCTTTAAGGCAGGCAAATGGTGCGTCAATAGCACAGTTTTTGGAGGAGAACGTTTTTCTACTTTTTGGTGTGCCGCAAATTTTAATGTGTGACAACGGCTCGGAGTTCGTCAATAATCGTATGAGGAGTCTTACTGAACAATATGGCGTTAAAATCTGGTCTAATGCCCGTTATCATGCACAAGTAAATTTTGTAGAACGATACAATCGCACAATTGGGACGGCAATTCGGTCTTTTCTGGATAGTGCGAATCATCGAGAGTGGGACAAGGATATTCAAAAGATAGCCTTTGGTTTGAGGACAGCCGTGAGCGAATCTACGGGTTTCTCTCCTGCTTATTTGAATTTTGGTCGTTTCGTGCCCTCTAGAGGCTGCTACTATGGTCGGTTGGATGACATGGACGAAGTAGATTTAGATGCGATTCGAGCGTTTCATGAGCGGGAATTGGAGGAATTGCCGGAAATCTACAAGGACGTAAAAAGGAAACTGAGGGAAGCATACGATAGGAACGTGCGGCAATATAATAAGGGCAAGCGCGCGGCTGATGTTTATAATGTGGGAGATAGGGTGTGGAAGCGACATCATCTAATATCATCTAGTGCCAAGCAGGTCGCCTCTAAGTTAGCTCCAAAATATTCCCTTGCGGTAATAAAAGAGGTAATCTCCCACCTTGTGTATGAGTTAGCCGATGATGATGGAACTAGTCTAGGTCGCTGGCATGTCAAAGACTTAAAGCCCTGTCTTGATGTTCCATCGGAGTCTTCCGACTCAGAGTAGTTGTCTCTTGTCCGCGCAAGAAAAAAAAATGTTCGCCGGCTCACATTTTTTATACCAGGAAGAGGGGGAGTGTAGCGTTTTAGTGTTTTAGGACCCCCCTAAAATAATAAATAATTCGAGCCTATGTGCATTTTTTCAAATAAATGATTTTTACTATTGTCAATTTGACGAGCAGGTATAAGACATGAATTGCTTGGCAATATTTTAATGTATCATTTGGCCGACAAAGAGGAATCGATTGTACCTATCGTGTGTGTGAGAGAGCGGGTGTAGCGCGGCGTGTTTGAGTAGGCTGTCCAGTTTGAAAGTCGACTGATAACGTCAGACAGCACGGGGACGGCGAACGGTACAGATACCTGATAGAGGTGTGACCGTTGTTTAGGATGCGATGAGGAGTTGATAGCTGGAGATTGTTGGAAATAGTTTTTTGGATGATTGTTGGAGCTGTTGAGCTAGGATAGTTGTTTGTTGGTTTTTTTATTAGGATAAATTTTCTGGATTTGAATTTTCTGTCGTGTTTAGGCTCTTGTTTTATTACAGATTTATTATGAATTAGTTTGATTTGTGTTGTAGGGTGGCGTTCTGTTCGCCATTTAAATAACTTCGCCAGTGTTGGTTTCTGTTGTATTTATTTTGTTAACCCTTTTTGTTATTATTTATTATTGTTATTTTACCCTGTTATTAATTTACAACCTGGTGATGTTTTTTTATTAGGTCCTCGCGTTGTCTTGTATCGTGTCATCTATTATATGTTAGTGTCTTGTATTTCCCCTGGTTGAATAAAATTTTTTAGTCTAATTCTCTAAGTTAAAGTTTTAAAAGACTGCTGCAGTATTAGTGCACCTCGTTGGACCTAGAGGTTGATCTCTAATCAGAACGTTAAGTGGTCCTGGCGTCCATTAATTAAATCATCTGGTCGGTGGTTACGTTCCGATTTCTTTGCCATCCATTGCAGTAGTCCCCTGGTAATTTTGAGTGAATAATGTCATGTTTGTGCACTTAAATTTGTGGGTATTAATTGTCGTGTGTAGGTGGGTGGGTTTTTTTTTATTTAATCATAGTTTTTTCTGGGATCGAAGTAAGCGTCGAACTCCTGTTGAGCGTAGCTTACTTCCCCTTTTTGTGTCTGTTTGTTTATCATATTTTTAAATCCTAAATCAAATCAAGTATTTCGAACCCTGACCCAGCGCCGCTGAGAAATCTAGCTGCTTGTAGCAATTAGGTCGGGTTAATTCTATTATTATTACTTGATCTGTCATTTCGTCATAGTACATAGACAAACTTTGAGGTTATGTTACTTTCAGTGTCATATACGGTGAGTGAAAGAATAGTTTAGTCCTGGACATGAACTGCTCTTTCGCTCACTGCTTATATCCACACAACTCGGTACGCTTACTGTTAGCAGAAATTGAACTGTTCTTTCGCTCAGTGCATAGATATGTACGTTTTTAGATATTTGGCTATCTCACTTTAAAATCTCATATTTTTGGACTTAAACTTTTCTTTCACTCACCGATTCAATTGTGTTGCGCCCTTTTAACAACGTTGTTGTGTGTGTTTATTCGACATTAATGAAATTTAATTAGTTGTTTATGTCAGGAGTTGTTTCGTCCGTAGTTATTTCGGAACGGACTCGTTTTGGACAGTAGTTGTTTTGACAGGAGTTATTTAGGGCGAGTATTTTTGACCGGAGTTGTTCTGGACCGAGTTCTTTACGACGGGCACCTGTAATTTTTATTTGTTCTTAAAAAAAAATAATCAAAGAAAGTTGCATTACACAAAATAGAATAAAAACAATTTTTTACAATGTTATTGCTTGGCAATTTAAGAAAAAACGCACAAAAATAATAATTACGTATGGAACATAACACACCTACATATCTTTTATTATAATAAAAAAAATATATGAAATAAATTGTAGTATTTTACAAGATAACATAATTAAATCATTTTTATGTAGAAAAAGTGTTGTCATTTAATAAATCGCGAACATTTCTGTATACACCTGTCCCTGTGGGAATAGTAGTAAAAGTATTTTCCATTTGCGAGGGAAGAGATTCGTAGTAAATAGGAGCAGATGATGGGCTTTGAAGGGGTAGCGGAGTTGAGGATCTAGAGATGTGCGTGGAAGTATAAGGTGTACTGCGACTACTACTGCGAGGTGTACTGACTGTGTCAAGTGAAAGCAACTCCAACTGCCCTAGCACTAAAATGTCTTCTATCGCTTTTTTTGCGTAGATTTGCTGAATTGAAGACAATTTTCGATAAGAAGCAGCCCAGCTTTCGCCGTATATGCTTGCATCGTCCTTTTCTTCTTTCCTTTTGAGATGGCACAACGCATCTTTCAGTAATTCAGTTCTCTCAGTCATCTGCTGTGAAGAGTTTTTCTTTCTTTTATTCAGAGTGGGACTCGGGAACGTTAAATTCTCAGTCGATTCCTAAAATAATTTCATTTTTTAATATCGTTAAAAAAATAGAACCTACTGTGAAAAAATCTACTGAAAAAAGTAAAATAATAAAATTTTGAGGTCGGCGCCAATTTAATTACTTACTAAAATCCAACCTCAAAATTTTATTATTTTACTTTTTTCAGTGGATTTTTTTAAAGTTGGTTCTATTTTTTTTTGCTTTTTAGTGGATTAACTCTGACTTCTTTCTTGATATTATATTATTTGATTACTAAACTATGTTTTGATTGCTAAGCTATGTGCGTTATATATTATATTTTTTTAACAATTTCTTAGCTTTTACTTATTCGTTTTATTTTATAAAAAAAACCTTTAAAAAATCTGAAGTTGTACAAGTTAGGTATAAACCTAATCTGATACAACTGATCACATTAAAAAAAATTTTTTTTATAAATTTAAAACGAATAAGTAAAAGCTAAGAAATTGTTAAAAAAATATAATACCTATATTATGTGCCTACGTAGATCGACATTTCTATTAGGAAATTCGCCAAAAACATAATATATCTAACATTATGATATACGAGTTATACTCAATTTTGTTTACACTCAAACTGATACACTCAATAGGTAGTAACTGAGCTACTTACATCTGTTTCCTCTATTTCTTCATCCAAATCGATCGTAGATATTCCACGAAGTTGCGTTTCGTGGTCTCGAAGAAACTCAAGTTCCTGGAAGTACCATAGATTTGGTACATATACATCTTCGGTGCCAGCTCCAGACTTTTGGCTGTCTTCTAATTTTTTGAGCTCTCTTCTAAAGCATGTTCTGATATTATTCACTCTTTTCTTCAAACTGTCTATATTCGCATCATTTTCAATTCCTTGGTATATTACTAATAGTTTTTCCCAAGCAATTTTTTTTTTATTTCTGTCTTTAAATATCTCAGATTTTACCTTCCACAATTCTGGTAAATTCTTGTAACATTCAAAAAAGTCAAGCCAAGGTTGACTTTTGGCTATATTACACATTTTAAGACAGAACACTTTTTAAAAATAAAAACTATAGTATAATTTCGAGCAGACATGTGCATGCAGCGGTAGTTATAAAACGAATGTTTATAATAGTTGTCAATCTAACCACAAACGCTTCAACTTGGTTGCCAACATTGGGCTCCTCCCACGAAAAATCAAAACGTTTTGATTTTTACTCCAACCTGCAGACCAACATCAAATTTCACCACCAACCTATCTACAGACGTTCAACATGGTCTTCAACATTGCATGTTGACAACAAGGTTGACAACCAAGTTGGTCGTCTGTAGGCCGCTTAAGAGCTCCGATTTGTTTTTTCCCTTTTTTGGCCCAAATCTTTGGCAGACGACTCTGTACGATAGAGATCCCCGTTTCATCTACATTGAAGATGCGGTCCTTCTTCCCAATAAAGAAGTTGTATTTTTCGTATACATTTGCCAATATTTCGTAAAATTTATTGACATTTTCTCTATTGAAGTCTTTGGCTCGAGCTACAGATGTTCCTGTAGGACTTCTAAAAGAAATTGTCGGGTTTCTTTTTAAAAACGCCTTGAGCCAGAACTTTCCAGCTTCTTCTGTTTTTTCAGAAAATGGATTGGGTAAATGGTTCTTAGTGGCCAGCCGGTATGCCATAGAACACACGTCTCGGTGCGCAAGTCCAAAATACATGACTTCCATTGCCTTCAAATATTGGACTAACTCCTGCTCAAAATTCCTCAATATAGTTTTTCTACCTAAAGTAGAGGGCCCAGCTTGTGTGTTATAAATAGCTTCTTTTTAAATTTTGTTCATCCCTAGACTAATTTCTTGCGTATCCCTAAATCACAAGATTACACATTGGCAAAGAAAACAATTTTTTACAGAAAAATCGTCTCGTTTACGTACTAAAAAGCTTGCAGAAATAGTGCAATTATTTTAACGAAGTGCACTATGATAAATGAAATAAGTTCGTAACCATACCGTTGCTAGTACTTTCAAGACGTTCTTGGACATTTGTAATTTCTACACTTTTCAATTAGCGTTTTTCGGGTCCACCCCGTTCTACTCGACATGACAACAATGAAGGCACATCATCAGGACGAATCCTTCGTGTATTGACATTGTAGTAACTGTCGACTACAAATCAAATGATTCCGAAGTGATACCCCAGGCATATATTTCATTTCCATTGCTTCTTGCCAAATGTTGAATCTGAAAACAATAGTTTCATTTTGATATCTTTATTTACGTTTTGATAATTTTGAAAAATTGTGAAAATGTCTATTTGACCGTTTTATTTAATTCTGTTATTGGGATTGGTTAATAAAAACCACAAAAATAATATTTATAATAATCTTTTATTTCAAGCGTAGAGGGGAGTCGGGTAGCCTCGGCCACATAAATAAAACTCATGATATCTTGAAAATTAACGGAAATAAACATTTATTTTTAAACTATAGTTAAACTATATTTCGTCATAAAAGTAATGTCCGGGGGTACCCGACAAAAAAGTGTCCGATTGTACCCGACCGTCTCAATCCTATGTTTTTATTTATATTGGCAATATCCTCTTCGGTCCCACGAAAACTTTTTTTTTTAATTTGCGGGTTTTTTTTGTATTATCTTGTTAAAAATCATTTATATTCACTATAAATAATATTTGTTATTAACCCGAATATGCCTGAATTATTTTTTTTTTGTTTTTCTGTTTTTTTTCTCAATAATATCTAAAAATAGGTCATATAATCACATACAATTTATATTTGTTTTAAAAAAACTGAAACAACATGAAACTGCGTGTTCTTTTAAAAGGACAATAGGCACATCAGCTAACAATATTAAACATAATATTACTTTTAAATAATTTTATTTCTGAAAACAATATGTAATTCTGATTCCATAATAACAAAAAATAAAATAAATAAACATTATTTCTCTCATAAATAAAAAATAAGACTGTAAAAAATAAAACAAATGTTCTTTGGTACGAAATAAAGCAATCAACGTGTAATGCCACGTCACATTTGATACATTTTGTTTTCACTTTCTTGTGGCGTACCTACTCTGCATCGCGTTTGTTTCTCTTGCGAGGTTACGAAATGGTCAGTTCTATCATAACGCGAATCAATATTTTCAAAACTGGATGGCCGCCCTCTTTTTCTTGTTTCAGAGTTAGTCTCTAAGATCGCTAAGGCTATTCGTCTTCTGAATGTCATATGGTCCAACTTGCCATTTTGTAACCTATGGATCTGCCACGCGTTTTGAACCATCAAGTCCAAACAGTGAGAAATAATGCAAAAGTACCATTTCTTGCCACGAATATTTGTGCGATATAAGCTTATATTTTGATCCGCACGATCAACACCCCCCATATAGCAATTATATTCATGTATATTATGTGGTTGTGCTACTTTCTCTTCTACTGTATCGTGAAGCATTGTGAATGGGATGGACAGGTGTGGCGTTTGATGAAATGCTAACTACATTATTGTCGTGCCATTTTGTAACAATTATTTTGTTATTTGTTGACATATACTTAAACGTACCCCTGTTTTTCTTTTTCAAATATTTTTTATCGTTCAATGGACACTGTCCCAAACGGTTTTCACGAATCGTTCCAGTGAAACGAATATATTTCACTGATAATGCTTCTATTAGTGGAAGGGTTGTAAAACAATTATCACCAAATATATGGTATGGGAAATCCCCCAATGTGCGAAGCACATCCGCGTATTGGAGAACTACGGACGGCCCAAGACCAAAATCTTTGTAAACATTTTTGATAACCGACTTGGCTCCCTGGTATGGTTCTAGCCAACATACGTAGCCAATAGACGCTGGTGTTAGGTTTTTCGTAGCAATAATTATTTGTCAAAAAAAAAACGATTTATTGAAAAAAACTGTATTGAACAAAAACAAAATACTTATAGTGAAAACTTATTATAATTTATTATAATTATTTATTTTTTATGAAATGAGTTGAAACACTCGAGGCAAAATTTTGGGTTTCCTTCACACGGAAGGCAGTATGTGGTGACTTTTTTCACCTTGTTCTTTTCGATGATACCGTCCGCCTTTTTCTTATAGCACCCTTTGCAGTATTTTCAATTTTCACGAGCTTTGCAATCCAATTTGGCGAATTGGTGAGTTTTTAAATTTTGACTTACTGATACAGGTGGTGGCACAACTTCTCGAATGTCTTTGTATTTCAACAGGTTCTCGATCACTGATAAACGAAAATCATTTATAGAAATGTTGCTCTGTTGCACATGTTTGAAAATAAAGTGAGGATATTTACACAATCCCATCCAAAAAATTAATCCAAAAACCCGGGTCGCAGTGCCAAAACCCTGCCGACAATATAGTGTATTTGCTTGTATAGGGCCGTGTGGTTTTATACTTTTATTATGTGAAATTAAGTTTGTTTTTGGGCAAAATAAAAAATTTAACCCCTTAATACACCCCTTAAAATAACATTTTTTTCTTAATTGTAATATTATTATCAATCTAACGTCTACACCGAATTAAATACACCCTTCAATAAATAAATCACTATATGCAAACTAGTGTTTTCATAAAATTTGTAAATCCGGTCCTGTCGGGCCGATTTTATTAAAATTGTGGGGACACTTTTTAATCACTACCAAAGGGTTAAATTTCAATTTTGAAACGATTCGGAGAATTTTTTCGGTAATTTGGGGCCCAAAAACAGTTTTCAACCCCTAAAAACTACCCTTAAAATAGCCCGATTAGGCCCATTTTAAATAGGCTGCTTGCGGTGATGGGTTTCAATACGTGACCCAAATTTCGTTGAAATCAATTAACTCTTTCGAAAGTTATCGCGCGTACACATATATATATATATATATATATATATATATATATATATACGTATATATATATATATATATATATATATATATATATATATGTATATATATGTTTTCTATACAAGGTGAGATCATTTGGTGATAAATGCTATACAAATAGAGATCCGTTTTGACAAGCCGAGATCCGAATCGGATCTCGTTGTGTTTCTATGTGTATATCAATTTTTTTCGGTTAATATGGGTGTAGGGGGTGCGCAGTTAAATTTTAGTCCGGATCTCCATTTTCTCATTTTTATCAATTTTAATACACGAGTAGTTCAACCAAACGCACTAGTGAGGTCACTACTGTACCAAACTTGTATATAACATTTCGTGCACAAACTGAGATCCTGTATAATCGGCAACACTGCGTCGCATATTTTCATACACACAAACGCCTTTATTTATTTTATGTTATATCATCTAAGTTTGTTTCGGAGCTCAAACCGAGTGAACAAAATTCAAAAATTTGGAATTTTGTAACATTGCATTTTATAATTATTATGTTAATGATTAAAACCGTAGGAACATAGGGAAGCGTAAGATTAAAGGCTAGAGGCTAAATTTATCTACATATATGAGTATTTGAAAAAAAAGTTGAGCATGCTATGATATTCAAATTGAAGTAAAAAAAAATAGATTTGCAGTATTTCTAAAATAATTTCTTTTAGTTGTAATGTAGAGTAATGGCTTGAGGCAGGAAGCAAACAATGTAGATATTTCCAGAAAAAAAAATAAAAAACATATTATCATAAGTTTTTATTACACTGAAACTGTACTTATTACATTTTTTTATAAGTGTTATATACGAATACTTTTATTTGTACCCAGTTCTTGTCCTTAAACAAATCTGGATATTTTTCCCGTAATTTTAAGCATTCTGCTTTTTTGGGAGAATTTTTATTTTTAATATGAGTTTTGAAAAATTGTAATATTTTAGATTTTTGCTGTTTATTCCATGATCCACGGCAATTCTTTTTGTCTGTGTTTACTTTACTCTTCTCCTTTTTGCGTGGTGTTTCTGTAAAAAATAAGCGTAAGAAGAATTCGAATTTTCGTATTAATAATACAAAGAATATTAATTTTATTTTGACGTGATTTAAGCTGTTCTGTCAAGTCTGCAAGTCTACAGAAATCGCATAACTTTGAGTTCGCGCAAGTTGGAGTAGCGTAATTCGGGATATTATAAGGTATATAGGTTTTAATGGGATTATCTTCAAAAATAAGTCATGTCTGTGACACTCTGTACCTATTATCAGAATAAACTTTATGTACCTATAACCAATAATTATTTTACAAAATTCTAAATTTCAACAGTTATTTTTATGGGGTTTCATGCAGTTTCGGTGATCATGCATACGCAAAAATAAAATAGTTTTCGTTACCTTCCTCTGATTCAGAATTTATAACGTTCTGGTTTTCATACTCGGGGACTTCAACAGTATTTGAATCATCTGGTGTACCTCGTTGACTTGGTGCATCTACCTCAGATTCTGATAACAGACAGTCAAAAATGAGAAAAAAGTGTTACGTATGTGATTTTTAATATTTTAATTTTTGAAAAATAGTTTTAATAATAATACGTGGTATTAATACGTTCTTTACCAATCGTTAATAATAATTGTTACCATTTTCGTTTTCCTCGAAAGATTGCCTATTCCATTGTTCCAATTCGACGTCGAGTTCATCAAGAGTTTTACCCTGGTTTTCACTGCCGACCCCCCTTTCCATCATTAAAAGTAACTTGGCTATTTTTGCGGTTTGGTAAACTTCCTGTGGTAATCTTAAAATAAAGTTTGATTTTATTTTTCGAATTACTTGGCGGAAGGATAAGTGAGATGCAAGAGAAGTAATATGTTTAGTTTTGCAAGACAGTGAATAAATATTTAAAAAGTCGCAGGTACTTGAACAGTAAAGTGAAATAATAGTCAATATTTCTCATTTACTAAATGTACGAGTTTTTTCGGTTAATCGCGACTTTCCCAAGTAGTACTGTAAACAAACATTTTTACAATTATATTAAATCTAAGTACATAATTTTAATTTTTAAGCACAACCCCCCCCCCCACACACTCTTAATAATGTGAAATGACGTATAACAAATATATATCTGATATATAGTGCGTTTCATAATTGAATATCAATATTGAAGAGGGTAAATTTGTGCATAATTTTAAGAAAAAAACTTATACATAGATTGTTTTTCGCTTCATTTCTGATATACAAGGTGATAGAGATTTTTTTGAAAAATTGATTTATTTTAATAACCCTGAAGCTACCTAATATTTTTATTAATTTATTATTTGTTAACACTCAATTAAAATTATTAACTAATTTAATAAAAATATGTGATGTAACCTCTGGAGTTATAAAAAAAAACAATTTAAAAAAAAGATAAAGATAAAAAGATTTATTGATCAATATTTACAAATTTTATACATAAGTAATATAAGAACTGGTACCAACGTATAGTTCCTCCCAGGACATTTAATGTTTTATATACATGTATACATATATTTTTTACAGTTGAAACACTAATTTTATTTTTAGCCATATGGGAAAAAAAACACTCACAAAAACCCATCTTTCTTTGCAGAAATGCAGAACAATTGAATAATATCGATAAATGATATTTATGTTTTAATAGACTAATAATATAAAGCTGTTTAACCACATTTTGTTGCACTTGCACAGCTAGTTGCTGTGCAAGTGCAGCAAAATGTGGTTATTTGAAAGAGACGGGTTACCTGTACTCAAAATTTTTAATTTGTTTATGTTTGTTTTTATGGTTTAATATTACGTAGTCGCCAATAGATTGGATTAATATATTTTTGTTTTGGATCGTTTTTGTAAAGAAATTTTTAGTTAATTTTAAAATGTAATTTTCTATGTATTCTATATTGAGATCATTATGTATTTGGGAAAGTAAGGTCCATCTAGGATAGCCTCCCACTATTCTTAAACATTTATTTTGGACTATTTGTAAAGTTTTTATGTTTGTAGCACAAGTGAAGTTCCAAGCAGGAGAAGCGTAAGTAATAAGAGGTCTGATAACAGCTTTATAAATTAGCATTTTATTTTGGATGTTTAATTTTGATTTTGAATTAAAGATACAGTATAAGCTGGATATTACGCCTATCGCTTTGTCGGCTGTCTTTTTAATATGGTATGTGAATGTGAGTTTGCTGTCCAAGTGCAGTCCAAGATATTTAACATTTTTGTTCCATTTAATATCGATATTATTGATATTAATCGTATTCTGTATAGCGGGTCGTCTTTTTGTGAAAATTATAGCATCGGTTTTTTCAATATTTGGTTTTATTTTCCATTTGTGAAAGAATTTTATTAATTTTTTAGCAGCTGTATTTAGTCTATTTGAGATTGTATCGGTTCTATATGACGATGTAAATATTGCTGTATCATCTGCGAATAAAGAAAGATGCGTATGCGGAGTTTTTGGCATATCATTAATGAAAAGGGTAAAGAGTATCGGGCCTAGCAGCGAGCCCTGCGGTACCCCTGCAGTTATTTGTTTGTTGGTTGATATCTCGTTATTTAACACAACCTGAAAGCTCCTATCACACAGGTATGACTTTGTTAGATATATCAGATATCTTGGGAATTTGTAATTTATTAATTTACTTAGGAGTGCTTTGTGCCACACAGAATCAAAAGCTTTTTCAATATCTAATAGAATCATACCTGTGTGCTTTTTGACATTAAATGCCCTAGTTATGTGATCAACTAGTCTAGCTAGCTGAGCAACACATGAATGTTTTTGACGGAAGCCAAACTGTTCATTTAACATGATGTCGTTTGTGTTGATAAATTTTAGCATCCTCGTGAGTACAACTTTTTCAGTTATTTTGCTGATAACACTCAATAGACTTATAGGTCTGTAGCTAGAAGGAATTTCTGGGTTTTTTCCAGATTTTGGAATTGCGATAACTTTAGATTTTTTCCAGCATTGAGGGTAGTAAGCGTACATGAGTACCGAGTTTATTATTTTTGTTAAGAATACTAAAGCTTTACGTGGAAGATGTTTTAAAAGAGCAGTTTGGATTCCGTCAAAACCAGGCGATTTTTTCTTTTTTAAGTTTTTAATAATATTTTTAATTTCAGCTGGAGTTGTTAGTTTCATTTCACTATGTATGGTAATTTTTTGTAAGAAATATTGTCTGTTTTCTTTATTAATTTTATTGCTATGGTATGTAGTGCTTAAGTCAACTGTGATCTCATTGAATTTTTTAAAGTTGTCAGCTAACAACTCAGCTTTTTCTTTATTGTTATATATAAATGAGTTGTTTTTGTCACGTAAAGGTGGGACAGCTACGTGCTTTTTTTTAAATATTTTAGTTATATTCCACATAGCACTACACCCAGGCTTCATATTGCTAAGTGTATTATTCCACTCTGAATTTTTCCAATTTATTAATTTTTTATTCACAAGGTTTGTTAAACGATCGTAGATTGATTTGTAAATGTCACTTCTGTGTTTTTGATAACGTTTCCTGATTTTGTTTTTAAGTTTAATTAGCAACACTAAATGTTTGGGCAATTCGGCTGATTTTTGTAGTTTGTCACAGTTTACTTTCGGTATGGCTAAGTTAGCAGCTTCAATAATTGTGTTAGTGAAAATTTGAACATTATTTTCAATTTGATCTGTATTATTTATTTTGGTTTTAAGATTTAATTTTCCGTTCAAAAAATCGCGGTATTGATCCCAATTTGCTAGCTTGAAGTTATAAATTGTTTTACGTTCTATTTTTTTTGGTTTGCCAACTAAATCTATTATGATTGGGTTGTGATCAGAACTAAGAAGGGGGAGTGTATATGGATTTTCAGTGATTAAATTTCTGGCTAACGCCATATCAATAACACTGGGTCTAGCATTTGAGGCTGGATAATGAGTTGGTTCGGATGGTGTGTAAATATTATAGTTTAATTCAAATGATAATTGTAAGAGTGCGTTGCCTCTTTGATTGTTATTAAAGCAATTCCACGATGTGTGTTTTGCATTTAAATCTCCGAGAATCAAAACTTTGTTGGTAATATTAAATAGTTGAATTAGATCACATCTGAGAAGTTTTTTGTTTGGGGGCAGATAAACTGACAATATTAATAGATTTTGTTTGTTTATCTCTATACTAATACCGACTGCTTCGATGTTTTTTAATTTAGGTAATTTAACCGGATAGTGTTTTATTGACTTTTTAACAGATATTAACACTCCCCCTCCTTCCGAGTTTCTATCGTTTCTGTATGTACAGTATCCGTTTACTTTAAATTTTAATTTTTCATTTAAATATGTTTCACAAATGCCGAACACATCAATATTGTATTGGTTTAGTATATACGCCAGTTCGATGCTTTTATTTTTTATGGATCTAGCGTTCCAGTTTAATATTTTTAAATTTGACACAGCCATTACTTAGTCGAATACTGAGACGATACTTTCAACAAGTAACATGACTTTAGAAACTGAATCAGGACAGTTTTTTATGTCAACTGAGAGTTTTTTAATTGCACTAATTATTTTATTTAAGTTAAAACACGAAAAAATATCTTTTAATTCAGAAAAAAGATTTGCAAAAGAGTTTGAATTGTTTGTAATATCATTTGGGACACTTACATTGTTGGTTGACCTTGGTACCTTCCACTGTTGTGCATTTGCTTGAACTGGTGGTGTCTCAGTTGATTTCCTATTTGGTAGCGCAGGAAACTCTGCTTGCTGGTAGGCAAAGTGCTGTCTTCTGCTATCGTTGTTTGCTGCTTGGCTCTGGGGACCCTTTTTTTTGAATTCCAATTGCTGCAAATAGTATCTGCATCCTCTAAAACTTGCTACATGATTGCCATTACAGTGGCAGCATTTGATTCCCTCGTCTCCCGAACACTCCGAAGTTTTATGTGATTTGGCACACTTAACACAGACAGGTTTTCGAAAACAGTTACTTTGAACATGACCAAATTGTTGACAGTTGAAGCACTGTACAACACCAGATTTATTTTTATATTTTTCCCATTTTATTAAACAGTGGCACACTTTTTTAATTTTTAAAATATCAGATATTTGGGTATTATTCGCGAAAGTAATTAAAAATAATGGATATGGTATCTTTTCGTTATTATCTAATTTTTTATACATTTGATTTACATTTAGAATCTTAAGGTTCTCTCGAGTTAACTCCTTTATAATTTCATCGCATGTCACATTTGTTGGGATGTTTTTAAGCACCATTTTTATTTGTTTATCAGCTGGTAGGCTGTAAGTATGATAGTCAATATCTGCACGCGATATTTCATCTTTTAACAAGATATAGTCGTCTATGCAATTAGTATAGAATATTATTCGATTTCCTTTATTTTTAACGTAAAAATCGCTTTTAAATTTACTTTTTAATTGATTTAATTTATCCGTATGATTTGCTATATAGCTATAAACAACAATCGGGGGTATTTTTTCTTTTTTCGCTATTTCATTTTTTGAATGTGAAGTTGTAGACAGGTTTTCAGTATCCATATCACTTATTATAGATGAGTTCTCGGAATCTTCATCGGAGTTTTCAGATAAGCATTCGTATTTATTATTAACATTAACATTATAAACTGTTTTGTCTTCCTGATCTATTTTCGTATTTTTATCAATTTTACTTGTACTAGGTTTAGGTTGATTGTTGGTAGTATTATTAGAAAGTTTTCTTTTCTTATTTTTAGTCATTATGGGTTCTCCTGATAGGAGGGACATTTAATTTGAGTTATTAATTTTATCCTTTGATATGCACAAATGACACAGATTTACACTGCACAAGAATGTTCCGGCCAAAGGCCAGAATAATACACGTTTTGCGAACACCACTATGAACTTGATGTTTACACATTCACGTCTTAAACAAGACTCGATTTAAAAAAAAAAAAAAAATCTTTGTCACCCTGCATATCAAATATGACGCAAAAACGGGCCTAATATTTATTATAAACTTTTTGTCTTAAAATCATGCACAAATTAACCCCCTTTAAAATTGACAGTCAATTATGACGCAGCCTGTATTGAAAAATAATTTGTTTTAGTTGGTACACATAATAATTAATTATTATTTTTTACCTATATAAGATATGTTAAAAAAATCCTAAAATATGTATTTATTATTTAATTATATAAGAAGTTTTTACCCGAAATAAAGCGAAAGAAAAATAATTTTTTTCCTACAATTTTTATAGTTTATTTATAAAATATCATACCTATAAAACTGTTCGTGCGTCTTCTTCGTATGACCCATAAAAGTAGCCAATTGTTCCATTTCATTGTCGTTAAGGTTTAAAATTTGTAAAACAGTTGCAATTTGTTTTCTGAGACGGGAAGATGTTAAAGTACCCGGATTCTTGGCTCCACATTTAACTGCATATTTTCTTAATACGACTGATCCATCAACCCATTTAGATGAGCTCCCCGTTAACGCGAATAAAAACGGGTTCTCTTTTGGAACTATTGTAGTTATTTTTCTGACTGAGAGCAATGTGTCTATGTATTCCTGTACATTTTTTGAGAAAAGTATTGGAACTGATCTACTGCCTTTCCCCACTGTTATAATTCGTTTAAAATGTCTTGATAATTCCTTTTCGGTTTCTGTTAAGGCGTTAAAGCACTCTTCTTGATTACTGCTCATTGAAATTTGATTGTAGGATTCTAGTTTCGTATACTGTACATCCCCAATTCTCTTTCTATTTAAAATAATTGTCAGCGCTAAAGCTGCTTCCGTTAGTTTTTTGAAAGACTCTATATCTTCAGGATTTGCTTTTAAGTCTTTCATACATGTTTCTGCAACGTTATGGGTATAGTTTCTGAATAATATTATGTCTTGAGTTACTGGTAATTTCTGTGGATTTGCAGATTGCTTCTCATTTAGGTCCTTTAAAGCTAGGCTGCCCATTTCAAATTTCCAATTAGTGTTAACTAACTCGCGAAATCCCTTAACATTTTTGAGTGAGGTTTCGTAGTCAGTGATCGCCAAAATAGGGTGTTTTTTCAGCAAAAGAGTTTTTGCTGCCGAACATACAGACAATAATATGGTTTTCATATGAAGGGCTAGTGATGGTGCTCGAAAAGATCGTGTTACTTCATTGTAACCAGTAAGTATGCGACTTGCTGACACTACTTTATCGAAGTGTTCAGGTTTCAACATTTCCATCATAGAATTAATTTTATAAATATTCTGAAGTGGAATGAGCAGCCTCCCCAATTCTCTTATTTTGTTTGAAACAGCGTTTTTAATGTGCGGTCTTTTGTGTTTCCGTAGGTAGTCTTCAGCATACTGACAGATTATTGGATCGCTTTTGCCATTTAATGATATTCTGTCTGCATGCATGCTGTCAAACACTTCAGACTTTAATCTTAATTTTTGTAGAAATTCCTGTCTAGACGCAGTAAAAGCTACCATTGTCTGACCTTCACTTGCAAAATTCTTTTTAATTTTATTTTCGTCATTGAAAAAACAATTTCGTGCATGCCTTCTCAATGATTTTGTTTTATAGAATCCTTTGCAATATTTGCACGGAAGGTAGTCTGTCAGGTGAATATCTTCGTTTTGTTCTGAAGTTGGCCTTTGTACAGGTCTCATTATATTTTCGCCTATGATCGAAAAATTCCCTTGCTTCCTCAAAAGGTTAATCATGTATTTTCTTTTGCGATTCCCTTTCGGTTGTTCGAGTATTTTTTGTACACTTTCTTCTTTAGCATGATTTCTGAACAGATGTCTGGAAAAATTTGTAACATCTTTGTTACAATAAACGCAACGATCTTTTTTGTCCCATACTCTCCCTTTACGTCGGCTATGTTCCACCGTATTTCGTTTTAAATCCTGATTAAAAAATTAAACATTAAAAAAATAGCAGTTCTCTAAAAAGAAAAAAAAATATTTTGTAAAAAGTAGGTTCATGGGTTCGGTTTTAACTCACTTTGCATTAGGAGAGCCCATGAATCCACAGCTACAAGACAGATTAGTTTTTCTATTTAAAGGATTGTTATGTCGTTTTTTTTTTAATTTTTAGGGTTCCGTACCTCAAAACGAAAAAACGGAACCCTTATAGGATCACTCACGTGTCTTCTGTATGTCTGTCTGTCACAGCTTATTTTCTCCGAATCTATTGGACGAAAAAAGTTGAAATTTGGTACATATATAGAGTTAGATGACCCAATCACGGACGTGTAGCGTAAATAAACGAATTCCGATTTTAGGGGTTAATTTTGGGGGACAAACTAGAAAATTAAAAAAAAAATATTTTTTAAGTCCATCATATGATATATCAAATGAAACGGCTCGTTATGAGGAATACAAATATATTTTTTTTATTATTTTAAAATTCATATTTTAAAAGATATTGGAGAAACTATACGAAAATTGACCATCCCCCCCCCTTAACTCCGAAACTACTAAGCCTAAAAAAATAGAGAATATAGGGCCTCTCTTATAGTTTACAGGAAAACCTAAACGAAAATCCTAAGTCTTAAATGGGAGTTGATTTTGGGAAAAAAATTTGAAAATTAAAAAAAAAAAATTTTTAATGCATCATGTGACCTACCTAATGAAAGGGCTCATTATGAGGAATACAAATATATTTTTTTTATAATTTTAAACTGAATAGTTTACAAGATATTAACGAAATAGTACGAAAACAGAGCATTCCCCCCCCCCTTTATCTCCGAAACTACTGAGCCTAAAATTTTGAAAAAAATTGGGAAAATAGGGCCTCACTCATAGTTTACAGGAAAACCTAAACGAAAATCCTAAGTCATAAAGTTCTTACGGAATGGTACGGAACCCTCTCCACGGGAGTTCGACTCGCACTTGACCGGTTTTAAGGATGATTTGTCTGTACAATCGGAAACAAAAGTTAATGACATTTTCACTAAATCCATAGCTTTTAATATCTATTGAAATAAATGACTGTACCTTGATTCAAGGTACAGTCACAAACAAAAGTTATTTTACAATTTTCACTTATATTGAGATTTTTATGTTAATATTATTAAAATGATCACTAAATTTTATTCTTTTAGAAATTTAATATCAAAATTTAAGTTATAAAAAAATGGTTGATTTAAATCATTTATTTCAACAGATATTAAAAGATATGGATTTAGTGAAAATGTCATTAACTTTTGTTTCCGATTGTACCGACAAATCATTAAAGCAAAAATGTGTACAAAAGGTAAAAAAATTTAACCCCAATATTTTTTTTCATAATCTGTAGCCTTTTTACGTAAAAAGTATCCTCAGAACCAATACACCCCCTCGAGTTATTATAAAACCTTAAAATTATGAATTTTCAACCACGAAAAAGTATATTTTGAAAGTGATGTAGTCACGCTTTATTTTTTGTATATCATTTTCAAATGATTGTTGACGATATAATCTACTCCAATTTTAAAACTGTAAACGACTATGCCTTTTTTTATTTAAGAATGATATCTAAATTAGCATAAATGTGAATGAAACAGCGATATTTTTTGTAAAAATTCAAAAATGTGTGACAACATTTACTTTTAAAATATGTTTTTTGGGACAGAAAATACCTAATTTCAAGGTTTTGTGAAATTTTAAATACTTGAAATAAATAAAGTAGTAGATATGCAGTATTGGGTTTATGGACCGTTTTTACATAAAAAAGTCTAATGATTTTGAAAAAAATGTTTAAGTTAAAATTTCTAATTTATATTTTTTTAGTTAGAAATGTGGTTATATTTTTTGTGGTGCGATTTTGAGATTAAGTTGCTTGACGATTGTCAGTTGTGGCTACTAATAGCGTAAGGCGCACACTTTTCGTTGAAAAACACAACTTATACATAATGACAAATTTCGAGTCGCTTAGTTTAATCTTGACTTTTCATTTCTTACATTTTAGAAAATATCAGAGCTTATAAAAATTATGTGAATTAGCGGTGTGCCAAAAATCATTTTCAAATTTGCAGTAGAAAAACCATTAACACGAGATAAATTTTATAAATGCATATGCACAATTAATGTACATTGTACATCCCTATGAAACAAATAAAAAAAATGCAATAGTTGTTGGTACCTGAGAAACATTAGAGCTTATTATTATAGGTGAGATTCTATGAATAGTTTCACTGGTCTCCGAATAGTCGGAGATACTTTCATTATTATCTCCATCTGGTTTCCAAGAAATCTAAAAAATAATAATTTTGATGTTTTTCTATTTAAACATTCAATGTACAGAATGATTATTATTTAGGTACTGTAAGTTTTTTTATTTTTATGAAGAAAAAAAATTATTTTCTAGGATTTTCCTTTTTACTACTTACTGATGATTCTACAAAATCGGAATTCTCTGATTCCTCGATAATACTTTCTTCATCTCTCTCTTTGAAGTTATCCTAAAAATATATTAATTTTCGTATCTACCTATTTATATTATGTTGCGCATTTTAAAAATAATAATTTCACAACATACCGATAGATTACAATCTGTTGTAGGTTTTGGACTTGTTGGGAGTGGCTTTAATTCGTGAATATCTGGTTCTTCAAAATTTTGACAATAATTCGACATATTACCCTTTTCGACATTCTCCTAAAAATTCTTTAATTATCATACCTACATTTTATATATTGTTGCATATTATGAATAATTTTATAACGTACCGGTGGATTACAGTGTAATGCATTTAACGGTTTTGGATTAATTTGAAGTGGTCTTAATTCATGAAGGACCGATTTTTCAAAATTTTGAACACAACTTTGCACTTCGTTCTGTAATTTATCGCAAACTACAGGAGTGGGCTTCCGCTTTCGAGCTTCGTTCCATTTATTAAAATCTAACCAAGGGTCTTCTACATTTGGCTCTTCAAAATTATCATACACGGTCAGTATTCCTATTAAACGAACCCATTTTTAGATGTAAGGATGTACTTTAAAAGTCATAACATTTGTTTTAAGCATAAACGATGTGTTTTTTTTTCAAAATTCCTCTTGAAAAAATATATCTGGTTATGCTTTTTTGTAGTTGCTCAACTATAAAATTGTTATTTTTGTTTATTTTATGTTCTTTGTTTTTGGTGTTCACTCGCAGCTGTGTTTATGTGTTGATTTCAATATGTGATTCATGATTTTAGATTCGCGATAGAGAATACGCAAAGTTCAAATACATTCATAACATTTTCTGCGAATATAGTGTAATATTTTGGTTATTTAGTTATTCATTTCCGCGCGCCTTTTTACTGCATTATCATCAGATGATCATGCAGTAAAATAAGGCGGGATATAGAATATTAGATAAAATCAGGCTATAACTTGCGATTAATACTAGGTACACTCAAAAAACTGATTATGTGGGAAATTAATGTGATAAGTAGAAACGTGCTCAATTATTAAATTATATATAAATTTAACATAACATTTTAGATAATTCTAAATAATTAAATAACAAAAACAATGTTTTTTCTTTTATCATAAAAGCGAACCACCATTTGGTAGTAGTCATTCGATCCAATTTTAATTAATAATGTCTTCTTTTATAAATGAAATTTGCCCGTTCAACATCTACCTATGTTATTGGACAAATTTTATAAAAATTAAATGAATGATGGTACATTTTCCGTGTCATCATTAAATTTTAGAGTTAATGCTATTGCCAATTATATGATTATTCAAATCTGAAAAACGTTTTTATTTCTTCTTTTAACATAAGTGATTTGTGAATAGGTAAATTCGGTTTTTCTAATTGTTTGATTGTTGACAAACAGAATAAAATAACGCGCTTTATTTAAAAATTATCGTTGTAGGAGATTATATTTGTATGTGTGTACTGTATATTTGATGGGAAAGTACCTAGGGGAGAGTGGTACAAAATGATCCCCCTAAGGGAAAACAGATATAAAAGTACCTAATGAACGAATTTCGTGAAACTGATAATTTATCTGGTAACTTACTCTATTGGCCTACAATTTAGTACGCGTAGAATAAAATTATATTAATAAGAGCTTGTTATATACACATTTTTGTCAAGCTATAGTAAAGGATCATTTTATACACCCGGATGTCTAAAATGATTCCGGGGGTGGGGGTAATATGATCCCTGGGATCATTTACCTCCGCTGTTAGTCAGGTAAAATTAAAAAAATAAATTCTAAGTAGGTAAAGGTTTATTTACAGACTTAATTGTTTTTTAACAGAGTGAAAACGATCTGCGACACAAAAGTCGCATGTGAAATCATCGGCATCATTGGGATCAATTCCTGCGCAAGCGTCATGTCCCCACCTCAAACAAATACAGCATCTAATCCACCCTTCACCTCTTTTGTCTTTGGAATATTTTTCACTACAGAACAAACATTCTGTGTCATCTTCATCATCTTCGTCCGAAGACGATTCTGACATCTTACATTTACTTTTTTTACTTTTTTGTAGTTTACGGTTTTGTGGTCGTTTATCTTTTCCCTTTCTTTTGTTTGTCACATCTACATTTTCTTTCAAACCACCCTTTTCTGTAGTTTTTTTGGCTTTTTTATTCATCCGTTCAACTTTTTTTTTTTCATTGTCATCCTTTATTTGTCTTTCTTCTTCCAAATGGTCCTTATACGGTGTGCTTGTGAGTATGCCACTTTTTCCTCGTACTTTATTGACAGTTGTTCTTTTTCCTGTTATTTTTGGTAATGCCTGAATTTGGCATGGTGGGAAACTGAACGATGTGGATGTAGATCATACAGAGCGACACAACGTATTTGCTTGCGGCGGTGGACTAGCATGGAAAGATAAATCTTCAGATGGTGGATGTGGCTGTGGGATAACATGGAGAGATGATACCTCAGCTTCTGCGTGTGATGGTGGAGCAACATGCAGAGGGACATTAAAAGACGTGGAGGCTACCGGAGATGTAGGACCATGTATCGTTTCTGTTGCTAAAATAGAAGGCGAAGGTGGAGTGACGGGTAGGGATAATGTTTGATTGAATGACGATTCAATAGGTACCGCATTATGGTCAGGCGCATCAGGCACTGCACTAGTCGAAGGACGAGGTTCTAAAATTTCATTTTCGTCTTGTTCCGTAGTTTCGGCTGCAAGATAGTCTACATCAGTAAAAACGTCAGGATTAAATGGTGCTATTCCGCATTTTTCAAATCCTTTAACAATATTTAATGGTACAGCGGCTTTCATATATGCTTCTGCAAAGATTTTGCTGATTTGGAAAACAGATACTACTCGTCCTGGATTATTATTCATCCATTTTTCAAGCGCTTGATTATGGTACACACTCAGCGGATACATAACCGCAACGTCGAGCGGCTGCAATTTATGTGTGCAGTGTGGTGGCAGACATAAAATTGTGACGTTATTCTCTCTGGCTTTCAATATGACGTCCAAATTTTTAGTGTGGGATAGGTGGCCGTCCAGTATCAAAAGAGCGGGATCTTCAGCTGATGGTTTAGTATGGGCTAAAAAGTGATCAAACCATTGTGTGAACACTTCCATTTTCATCCAGCCTGATGAATTGCAAGCATACACTGATCCTGGTGGTGCACCATCCATTAATTCAATCTTCATTCTCACTCTACGAAAAATCAGCATCGGTGGTATGAAATATCCTCCAGCTGATCCGCAAATTACTGCAGTAGTTGTCTCACCTCTTTCAGCTGACGTTATTCTTGCTACCTGCTTTCGACCTTTCTTGGCAAAAACTTTGGTGTTTTTGGTTGGAACTGTGTTCAAACTTGTCTCATCCACATTATAAATACGATGGGGAGGAAATGAATGTTTCTCTTGAACGTTTAGTAAAATATTATAAAACTTGTTAACAACTGGCTTATTAAAAGCACGGGCACGGGCAGCTGACGTCGACTCCGGTGCGCGCATGGTGATGTCGGGATGTCTTTTTCGGAACCCCCTTAGCCAATCCTTACCAGCTTTGCCTGTCTCTGCAGAAAACGGATGTTTGATATTGTTTCTTTCGGCTAATTGATAAGCGAGTGAACGTATATCTTTAGTTGTTAACCCGTACATCCTGGATTCCATATCTTTAATATGTTCGCAGAGTTCCAACTCCTGTTCTTGACTGAATACTTGCCTTCTGCTCCCCAACACCTTGGCACCTCCAATGGCGTGTAGATTTTTTCCCTTAGCTCGTCTTTTTAAAGCCATAATCGGCACGGAGAATTGTTTACTGGCTGTTTTATACTGCATACCACGTTTCACAGCATCTAAAGCGTTAGTCATGGAGATTTCGCTCCAATTTTGGCGCGTAGTTTTTCTAATATAATTCCGCGGCATTGTTTCTGAAATAAAAAGAGTTACCAATTTCTAATTTCATATAAAACCATAACATCTATGATTTGCGCAAATTTAATATCCATAACTTAAATTATTCCTAACCAACTCAAAACAAAACAATAATTAAAAAGTGATACCTACAATGAAATTACAAACATTAAAGATAATAGGGCGGGTAAAATGATCCCTGGGATCATTTTGCCCTCCTATGAGAGGATCATTTTACCCCAAATACCTAACTCTAAAAAATATCAAATCATAACCTCATTGTATCAATTAACTTAAGAATATTCACGATTATATTGTTGAATTATATTGGAAACTAACACAAGCACTCATTACCTACATTAAATATACATATACTAAAACTACACGATATTGAATTAATGCTTACCTTACATCAAACAAGGCTATTTTCATTTCGTTTCAATAAAATGTTCCGTGCCGCTCACAACACCATTACACTTTGACAGAATACTAAACTAATGGCGGGAAAGGCGATTTTCACTCAAACTACTAGATGGCTCTGCTAAAATCGGTAAAACACAAGGTAATCGTTTTACCTCTAGGGATCGTTTTGTACCACTCTCCCCTACCTATAAAGTTATACATGTTTAATGTGCTCTTCGATTTTGTACTTTCAAACAAACTGAATAAGAGAATTTGCATCAAATTTTGCTATAAACATGGAATAAAGTGAAAAATGTGTTTGAAATGTTGAAAGTGACTTCTTCCTGTTTCCAAAACTGAAGAAACCCATGAACGGACAACGTTTTGCCAGCATTGAAGAGATAATAGCATAATCAGTGAAGCAGCTGAAGGCCATAGGGGCCATTCATTTATTACGTAAGACAATTTAGGGGAGGAAGGGGGTCGACCATGTCTTATTTTTTCTTACAAGGGGGTGCGAGGGGGTCTCGATAGTTCTTACGTAAGATCACAAACGTGCACAAAGTTAAGATTATCCCACAGAAGAGTTAATAGTGCAAGCATTTTCCTTTAGATTCTTACGTAATAAATATTAAACAGGGGGGAGGGGGTTGGCTTATTCTTATTTTTTCTTACTTAGGGGGGGAGGGGGTCAAAAACTGTCAAAAATCGTCTTACGTAATAAATGAACGGCCCCATACTGATAGGTGATTATCTTAAGTTCTTTCTAGATTGGAAAAAGTGCAGGCACAAGTGCATTATATCTGAAGGAGATTACTTTGAAAGGGACAAATTTGATATTGATAAATAAATAAATATTTTTTGAGAAAAATGAAAATTACGGTATCCTTTTGACCACACCTCGTACTTTATGGGATTTAAACTTTCAATGCACTATGGTCAGCACAAGAAATTATATTGTATCGTACTATGTGTGTCCACTGTCCCGTTGCTTGTAGTAAGACAAAAATATGAAAACGATGCGTTCACTAATTACATTCTCCCGACTTTATTTTTGAAGTTACAAGTCCATTCTGATTATTAAAGTTTAAAAATGCTTCTAAGCGCGCTACCGGTCAATTTTTAAAAATGTTGAAAAGCTTTTTTAGTAGATCTGACATAAAACAATATAATATTCAAAAGGGTCTTGTGTGGCCTAACAATAGCTTCAATTTGGTTTAAAAAATCTATATCTTTGGTTAAAAAATACGATCGGGAGCGTGTAATAAAATTTTAGGCGAGAGAAAAGAAACTAAAGCTCTCTTAAATTGCAAAAACTATTGAAAATCTGACACTCACTAACTTTTTCTGTCATATTTACCCATCTCTTATTCCTTTCACTTATTTTAGACTTAATACTTTTATTAATTATTTTTTCTTTGTTTACTGTACTAGGTATTTTTTTCGTTTTAACGAAACAAAAGGCAATTTATGTATTATAGTTTTAGTTTATCAGAAATATTAAAAATAACAATTTTATAGTCTTTTAAATTTTATTACAAAATGCTTTTAATAACAGCAAAATATTTTGCTGTACTATAAAACGGTTTTTGCATTATCAAAAAACAGTTTTGGTTGAATGTAGCTTAAAAATTAAAAAGTTAATTTAACTTACCTTCGTCTTGTATACTAGCAGTTGTCGTGTATTTTTTATTTATAGCCAGATTTACTAACTTTTTTCCACGTGATAACATTTTGGAGCAAATTATTTTTCGTCACTATCACAACTCGTACACTTATGAATTAACTACTAAAAGTGCACGCGTTTATTGCGCAGCAGCGCAATGCGCATATAGCAACGTCACAAGAATTTGGCAATGTTGCAGGATCTCATTTTATGCTACATACATCGTGATATACATTTCCGGATCTCCACTTGTTTACATTTCATAACAGATCTAGTTTTGTTCAAGTTTTATCGCGAAAAATTTAAACGCAGAAATTGTTTCCCCTCTGCGGGGTTATAGATTAAGGACAATAAAAGGAAGCTTTTTGTGAAAAAGATACTCCAAAAAGCCTTTTTTTTGTGGTGGACCTCGGGTTGTCCATAATTTAGTCGGATCTCCACTTGATACGAAAATATATATATATATACATATATATATAAACATTTTTAAAAATAGTGCCAAAGTGTTTAGGAGGTTATGAAACGTCGAGAAATTTTGGTCCGACCCCTAGGTCCCGCCATCCGACCGACGCCAATAGTGTATGTTGCCATATGGCAAATACACTAATAAAAATTTCCATTTCCGAATCTGTAACAGGCTTCCATTTATTTATACGTGCGTAAGTTGAGTGCGTTTTTGTATTTATACATTGCTGAGCATATATATTTGTTTGTTCTACCATATGAGCTACTATTTCATCAGTTACTAACAATTTAAAAAAATCGTAAGGGGTAGAAGGGTTGCAGGTCTCTATAACTTCATAGTTGATACCGCTATTATTTTCAGTAAACTGAAAACTTCTCAACTTGCTAAAATCTATCGGTCCCCAGGTTATATGCTGATTTTGGGGTTACTCTTCCTCGAAATCATCATTCATCATAGCACCAAAAATTACATCTTCGATTGTACGATCAACATTAGTGGCTATTTGTGGAGGTTCTTTGCCGCTTTCGCTGGATGATTCACCAGGAAGTGTTGAAGATGATGGTTTCAATGATGGTGATTTGACTTCAAAAACTAAAAATAAGTATATAGGATGTACCTAATAAAAGCTGTTCTAAAAAAATTATGCCGATTTAGAAAATTATTTTATGGTAATTGTTACCTTTTGCGCGTTTGATTTTTGAGTAATTATCACAATCATTGTCATCATAATCTTTAGAGACTCGAACTACTGAGAACTTCTGCTCACTTTTTGAAGATTTGGCGATAATTTCTAAATATTCCATGATAGTATAAAATCGCTCAGTTTTGTTGAGTTGCCGTTTAATGAACCCTTATGTTAGTAACCGGGTACCCGGGTACCCACCGCGGTGTATCTGTGTGAATAGCTTAAAGAAAGTTCAAATTTCATTTTAAGCTCTCAAATCGTCGTTTTTTAACTTAAAAGAAAGCTAGTTGTGAGTTCATTTAATTGATTTATTTTTTATTTATTTTTTTAATAAGCTTAAACTCCAGCCATCGCCCCATTAGCAACCGGGTACCCACAGTGGAAAGCATTGGAAAAAAATTGAATATAATTTTTATAAATGCATGCAACTAAATTTTATTAAAAAATATTACATTTTTTTTATAATTACTGACATTGAACACATTGTACACGATTAACTGAGTGCTCGTCACATACAGGTTGGTGACAATTGGCACAAGCCTTACGTGTCTTTCGCCGTCTTCTTATTGGCAAAGCATTGCAGACATGGCAAGATCCTGTAACCATTTTCCTTCCGGTTTTATCTTTTGGAGTCTCTGGACCAGGATTTACCACGACTGGTTCTATCAGTGCATGGCCTAAAATACTTTGAATGGCAATCTTTGTTGAGAAATGGCGCATTATTTGTGGATTCGCGGTACGATGTTCGATCATCGGCAAAGCTAGTTCTTCACTTAGCTTACGCATAAATTGACGACGTTCTGTCGTTTTTTTAGAAATCATTTTATTATTTTCATAATAAATTATATATGCCGCAAGTGAAGAAATGTCTAGCATGTTGAAAAACATTGCCATTGGCCATCTCGAAGATCGTCGTTGGCTGGTGTATCTCCGCACCATTTGGTCCATTATATCGACGCCAGCTTTATATTTATTATAAAAATTTATTATTTCTGTTTTTTTAGCGTCATCACCAACTGATGCATCTGAATGCATTGTAGACATCAGAATGACAGCTTTATTTTTTTTAGGAACGTAAGAACACATGGTAACCTTTTCGTGAAATCCAAAAACTGTCGAATACTGCTCCCGTGTCTTATTTGCTCCCATAACACTAGGGATGTAAGGTTTTTTTTTTTTATCGTGCCAACAATAGTCATATTCCGCGATAGCAAATGTTTAGCAACGGGTAGAGTAGTAAAGAAGTTATTCATGCAGATATTTCTACCACTACCTCGGTACGGAGCCGCCAATTCTTTCACTACTCTTTCACCCTGATTCTTTTCTCGAGTGTTATCTGTTTTACCAGTGTACATAATCCCTTGCAAAGGATATGTGTTTTCTGCATCACAAATCCACCAGATCTTTATACCATACTTAGCTGGTTTCGATGGTATATATTGAGTAAACCCAGTACGGCCACGGTATGGATATAGCTGTTCATCAATCGTCAAGTTTGCAGTTGGTTTGTACATCTGAGCTAAATTGGAATTTAGAATTGTCTTTTTACAGTTTAACGCGTTATGTTTTATTAAAGAGATGGACGCGCCTGTGTCTATTAGAAATGTTAGATTTTGATCCGAATTGTTAGATTTAAATGTTAGGAATCTTTGATTCGGGTTATTTTTAAAGTTTGAAATATTTATTCGATTCTGATTTGGTTGAACGCCTCTTGAATTTGAAGATCCTCCAATGGGGCGGTCGTAATTGGGATTGTTCTAAGTTTAAATGATTTACATTGGAATTTTGATTTGAGTTAGAGTTTTGCTGTTTTTGTTGGTTATTATATTGCCTTTTCCGACATTCGTGTATGTTATGTCCTTTAATTTTACAATAGTTACAGAATTTAGAAGGATCATAAGTAGAAGATGTGTGTTGTGTATAAGTACTAGTGTTTCTTTGTTCTTGTGAACGAGGTTTTTTCTTGCAATTTTGTGTAGAGTGATTATTTCGTTTACAATACGAACACCAGATTGAATTAGGATTTCGATTTAGATTTTGACTACGGTTCTTATTGTGGTAGTTAAAAATTTTTTCTTCTTGTAGGGCGATAGAAAAAGCTTCGTTTAAAGTTTTTATATCGCGGGCTCTAAGCATTTGAGAAATGTTTTGATGGCAGTGTAAAATAAACCTGCGTAATGCGGTTTTTTGGATCATTCGTTTCATGGCTTCTATTTCATTTGGATTTTCAATTTGACTTTCCTCTGCATTTATGCATTCATTTTTTATAGAGTCAATTCTTTTAAAATAGTCTGTCACTGCTTCATTCGGAAGTTGGCGTATGTTGCCAAGTTCTTCATGCAATTGTGTGACGTTTTTAATCGTACTATAATAAGATTTGAGGATTGTCTTTAGTTGATGCCATGATGCGAGTTCACCAACATTAATTTCGTTTATTACATTGCTTGAGATTTGCGAGACTACGTACATAAACAATGGAGAGTGTTGCTCAGGTTGTGCTAATTGAAAATCACTATTTGTGTTTATTATAAAAGATTGCAATGTTGATCGATCACCGTTAAATGGTCTTATAAATTTGAATAGCGTATTTAAATCTAATCGCGGAATGTTTTGATTTGATTCGATTATATCAGATGTTTCGTTGGAATGTGTACTTTGTTGGTCTAATGGTAGATGACTTGGTTGAGGTATTGGATGGAAGGATTCATTGTGAAATAGGAAGAAAACAGCTTACTTGAATTTTTTGTCGTACACCGCTGCGGTGCTTCGTTGTTCGCAGACCTCTGGGGTAGCGGACACCGTTGTGTTGTCGTATACCGCTGGGGTATTTTCGTTGTTCACAGACCTCTGGGGTAGTAAACACCGTGGATGGCTGGAGCTCGGAGAACGTGGATGCTGTCAATGAAGCGATGAAACGCAACTGCTGCCGAACCACTTCTGGAGTATTCGTCTCGTTCACACCGCTGGGGTAGAATTCGAGAGAAGGCAGTTTGGCAATCCCACTTCTGACACCAAATTTTTGTTGGATTCCTCCTTTAGGTGCTCCAATTTAAAGGGTTTTTTCTTCTGACACCAGGGCAGATCTTTATTTAGTGGATCTCCGTGACACTTTTATTTGAACGTTATTATTATTTTATTAATTTATTTAATTTCACTAATTGTTTCTTCGTTAACTTTTAAGGTATTTTGAAGAATACAATAAATAATTTCAATTTAATTAATTTATTTTAACAATAACGGAGAGCTACAATGATTTACAACTATGTATTAAGTAATTAATAACGATTTACAATACTAAGTATAATTATTGCCGACTATCGCAATGTCAGTTGCGACTCGTGTAAAATCACTTGCAGGACTTCTGCTGGGGTGGTTGATGGCCAGCTATTTATACTAAATCTTATCTGAATTTCTTATCATAATTAAGTAATGGGGTGAAAGTCTATTATTACTAATTACTTTAATGTTCTGGTCATACAACAATATAATAGCTCGAGGAGATTCATTCTCTTCAGTCACAAGACAATCAGTAGACGAACGTGTCTGTAATATAATAAGTTTTTAGTAAGGTATAAAAGACCCAGTTATTGACACTAGCCTATATAGTTATTGACACTTGCCTATATAGTTATTGACACTTGCAATGTTATTATACATTGAAGCTCAGCTTCAATGTATATTATATTCGGTCAGAAATCCTGTGTGTGTAAAATTTTCTTTCGTACCGTAACTCTCGTTACGGACTTTTGTTTTCGATCAGATTTTGCACACCGATGCGTACCCATCATAAGACGGTCTGTATTCATTTTCATTTATGTAACCAAAAAATTAGTGCCCTTTTGGCCATAATATGTCAAACAAGGCTTCGTAGCATCTATACCATTCAACCTACAAAAAAAATTATCGAACGAAATTTGTACATCGTTTCATTACCTTTCCGACTGGCACAAAAAAAATACCGCTATCGATCTGCATCTGACCGTAATAAACGAATTTCTACTGGCTTGCTTGAAAAATATTTTTCCTGATTATTGACGTATCTTCGTAAATAATTTTCCAATTATCACGAAATTTGTTTTAAACTTCAATAATTCGCTCTTTATCTGTTAATAACATAATTTCTAATGCTATAATGCCTTATAAATACCATTTTTTGCATAATTTTACATAATTTTGGGAATTTCAATCATTCATGCGATTGTCATTTGTTATTAACTAGCGGAAAGACTTTGTGGACACTTAGCTGTTTAATTAAACTATGAATGAATTCAATACTATTCAATCTTGACAATCTTGTACAAGCCGGGTTCCTATTTCAGATTTTTGCCGTATGAATGGTGATTTTATGACAAATATTAACTGTTTTTAAAATACATATCTCACTTCAACTTCATTTGTCAAAATATTATAGGTTACATTTTATATTAGAGTGAGACACCGTTAGACCAACGACTCTCAAACTTTTTGTGGCGACATATTTAACCAAATTGATATTCCAGTTATAAATATTGTTTTTTTTTTTTTTTGCTTTTTATAGTGGTTATGACAGATAAAACGTATTTAAAAAAATTTATTTGAAGAAGTTAAATATTATATTTTATATAAAATTAATATGAGCAATACAAAAATTCGCGACACCCAGTTTAAGAGCCACTGTGCGTGTGGAAGACTTCGTTATTTTAGAAGTGACGGCTCAATGTGTCATTTTGATGCTAACAAAACGATACTTGCCATCATGATAAGCACAAAAGCAACGAGTTTCAGAAAAGCACAAATAGTCAATAAGCGATTTAGTGAAAGACATAAGAAAAAATATGTACCATAACGCCATACCATAATTATTATGTTTCAACAATCAACACAACTATTATCGAACTGTGTTCAAAAATGACAAATGTGCTGTGTGCACATTGTCATGTAATTATCACTATAAAAAACGAGGTATTTTCAAAGCTACTTATCTTCCCATACAAAGTTTCATACAGAAGAAAAATGAAAATTTATGTTTAAAATTGAATTCTAAACAAAAAATCTAAAGCCAACTGCTGTTCTGATCGGCCGGGTTTGGACGTATCGAGGCATGAATATTCTGAATTTACCAAAAGTTCAATAAGTTTAGAAAACTTCGTCTTCAAAACAAAGGCCGATCAGAACAGAAATTGTTACGTATTTTTTGTTTAAATTTATTCTCAAACACAAAAATGCTTTGTAATTCACAAATGGAAGAAAAGCAGGTTTTTGTATAGGTTGAGTCTCCGGCTTGTCGAGTAGGAGTCTGGCACATTGCGTTGAGCAGCTACAGCGTTTTGCCCAGATTATCATTTTTTGGTGCTCCTAGAAGAAAATATTTTCCCCCTACTGGGGGTTGCCTAGATTGCCCTTCAGTAATTTTCTTCCATTTTGTAGATGTTTTTTGAAATCACTTGGGCAAAACGCTGTAGCCGTTCAACGCAATATGTCAGACCCCTATTCAACAAGCTGGAGACGCGAACTATTCAAAAACCTGCTTTTCTTCCATTTGGGAGTTACAAGGCATTTTCGTCGCCATCTCTCTATTATTCATTATCTCGTGTAAATTATCGCTCCAAAAAATCTGTTAATTACATTTTATTGATTAATAAATTTTAGCTCTTTTAATTTTTAAATAAAATATATTTTTCAAATTATAAGAAATCTAAAACAATATTATAATAAATTATATGCTAAGTATCCAAACAAAGAAAATAATTGATTTATATTATAAAAAGTAAAAACTAAAATCAAACCTCACCGAAGAATCGTTATATTTTTTACGAGGCACAGGACTTTGCTGGCCACTTACATATTGCTCGGTTTGTAGTTCGTTAAAACTTTGTTCGCTTTGAATAGCTTGAGTAAAGTTCCATATATCGACAGCAATTTGACTTTCAAAAGCTCGGTGCCATCCTTTTATAGAACTATTCGTTTTTGGTAGGGCTTGTCTAAACAATTCCACATTTCGTGGGGAAAATGCGGTGTACAACGGTGTTGACGTCATTGGGGACGATCGATCCAAGTATCTTCAAATAATCTACCGCAGACTGAACTTCAGGAGGTAGCAAGTTTTCGTCACAAAGTAGCTCGAATGCTTCTACTGCGCTTTCTGTCGGTATAAATGCCAACGCAGATAACAATCGAAGCTTCAGAGCAAAATCTGCATTTGTTTCGTATGTCTCCTGAAAACTGTTGGATTGAATATTGCGAAATATCCATTCTGAAACAGGGAAAAAACATCTATGATGCCTACTTCTTGGAAACTCCTGTGCGAAAGGTTCCATCATAACAGATTCAAAATCAGTCAATATTGAAAGTGGCGACCCTGCTAGTTGATTTTCTGAAGAAACGTGATGTACGCAGCTTTAGTTTTGCCTGATAGCAAAGCAAATACTAACGGAAAAGCTTTGTTGGTTCTATAATCCATTTGATAAAAAAGGTGTGGTACAGTTTTAAATGTACCATCTGCGAACCAAATGATCAGAGCCAGCCAAGAGTTGAAGATTTTTTTAGTAGAGAAAATTAGCATTTGATATTCGTTAGTTCTCAAGTCAAATAGCCCAAAAACTTCACCATTTTTTGTTCTGTAACAAACAAGAAATAAATGTTTTCGTCAATTATGCATTAAAAATTTCAGGTTTTGGAATTCTGAAATGAGAGGTCGTATGAAGAAATATGATTGCATTTTTTCCTTACCTGGAAAATGAATGTCTCTGCGGTGAATGGGTAGCACTGGAAAATGTTTGGTTGTTTTATACATTTCTTACGGTTCTTTTAATGCCGCTCACTTTTGCCAGGGTTGTTGCTAGGGATGAATCGATTAAGTACATATATGTTATCGATACTTTTCATTCGATCCTAGTAATAGTTATCGATAACAATAGTATTGTATCGCTTGGCGTCGCGATGTCGCTCCCCGTTCCGAGCCCTCGACCAGCCGGCGTTTAATAATTTGTGTTTACGTAACAAAGCATTACTGATTAAACAATTTTTTTCATTTTGTTCTTCATCTCTATTATGTATAGTTTGCAAAATTTGATTGTATCCTCTCACGTACCGATTTATATAATGAAATGAAGCAAAGCAGGGCAAGCAAAAGCCTCGATTATGCATTTAATAATGCTATTAAATATTAACTGAGTAGGTACTCAAGTATCGATACCGTAGAAAATAAACCTGAATCAAATACTAGAAAATTTTTAGGTTATGAATACAAAACATCAAATAATTTGAACTAATAGTTGTCAACTTCTCACCATCGCCTTTTCGTGTGCAATAGGCGGCACTTCGAAATTTTTGAAGCTTAGTTTTTATCCTTCTTAAACATCAAAATGTAAAGCCTGTTTATGAATATTGCTAACAGTGTCAAAAATACACACTAAATATGAGTAGATGAAACCATTGATCTATAATGGGCATGAACGTAGCACAGACAAAGTTAAGATTCAAGGAGTATAGATTACCACCAATGTACTGCACAGCAGATTGGTGACGCAGTTTGTGACAAATACTTTTGAAAAGTATTTAAATACAAATACTCGCTTGGCTAATTAAAAAAATATTCTTAAGCCAGTATATAATTGTAAAAAATACTTTATTTCAAGTATTTAAATACAAATACTCGCTACAAATATTTAACTGATAATTTCTTATTTGGAAATAGCATTGTATTATTTTAATAATAAAAATTGTTTGAATAATTTATATTTAATTATATATACTGTTGACTTGAATTATTCATTAATCATTCATAGCTACAAAAAATTATGTTATGTATTTAAAAAATCAAATAAAATACCAAAAAATTTGTATTTAAATACAAATACTAGAAAAGTATTTGTATTTGTATTTTGAAATACTTTTACTCAAATACTTCACAAGTCTGGTGACATGTTGGCAGCACTAAGCAAATTTTTTAGCTTTTTTTCAGTTCGTATGGGTGGTGAAAATACATACGAATTAAATTCAAAATTGCTATGGAAACAGTAAAATAAATTAGGTATTAATTAAAATATTGTCAGAAAAAATTTATATCATATAGGAGGTACCAATGTAAAATGATTTATTTAACAAAATACCTGGAAAAAGAAATGATTTAACGCGGAAAGAAAAACTGACAGTGGTCAATTGTTGAGATGAATTAAGAAAAAAAACACTAAAACAAGTCATCATAAAAGTCGGATTTCACTTTGTTTTTAGCATCATCTACAATTGCTTTATAATTGTTCACTTGATGTAATCTATACTAATATTATAAAGTGAAAGATTTATTTCTGTTCCGTATAAACACAGAAACTACTGAACCGATTTTAAAAATTCTTTCACCAATAGAAAGCTCTATTATCAGCGAGTAACATAGATTATATTTTAGAATAGTTTTGGACTCCACTACAGTTGTCGCAGCCGAGTTCAACACACTACTGTTGTTGATATCGAGTGGGGCTTAGCTCCACGAGCTAAGTTAGTAATACGGGGTAGCCGAGTCTCGTTTCTATTGCGAGCGAAACCACGAATAGCGGCTAGTATGTTATAGAGACATTCACTAAAAATGGGATTTCTTAAAATCATCTTCTGAGTGGGAAAGGGGGCAAGTTTGGGATGTCAATAATTAATATTTTCAAATTTTTAAACTATATAGTTCCTATGGACTTAAAATCTAGCTGTTATATTTTTTATACTCTTTTTATCCTACCGAGAATGGCGCAGCCTCGCGAGGCAAAATCGCAATACAGTGGAGCCGAAGGTTTCATTTTTGTTTCTGTCGAGTGGGGCGCAGCCCAGAGAGGCAAGGTTGTAATACGTTGGAGCCGAAGGCTCCAGTACAGTCATCGCTGCTAGTTAAATATCAATTAATTGTATTATTGTCGATACAATAGTTGCTAAGTAAATTACGAGTTTTTAGTATTTAATTACTTAAAATTTAGAAATAATAATTACCAATAATACCTCGTTCTAAATTTTGAGTTGTGAATTTATTAAAGTTTTTATTGTTTTGACAAATCATAAATAATTAGCAAACTGAGAAAAGATGCTCAACCATTTGTGCAATGCTTCGATGTATTTTGCTAAGAGCTACAGACCTTTACATTTAAATAATAAAAATAAATCGTTTTTAATCTTTTTGCCAGCTATGATTAGCGTACTGAATTTAAAAAACCATACTCTTTAATCTGTATGTATAAAAACCATATACTCACTTGTTTTAATTTAAAAAAACAAACCACCTTTAATAAATTAATAAATATATTTTTTAAATCATAAATTTTAAGATAATTGATTTTTTGCCTGATTTTTGAAAATTTGTCGGATTTTTCTAAGTGGTCATTATCCGCCATATGGAAGACTTTCATCATATAATCAAATCGATCTCTGGAAAGGGCCTGGGCGACAAGTGGGTTGTGGGTATCCAAATCTTTTTCCCAATACAGTTTTCTTCGAGGTAAAGGGACATAACCGCTGTTAGGTAAATACATCATAAATATATTTATGATTGTTTGCTTTGACAATATTTTCGTTTTACTGGGGAATATTGGGTTGAACAAAATATAATATTTTAATATTAAAGTATATTGGATGATCATGCTGATCATCCAATGTACTTTCATATTTGCAAAAACAGCCGTACAAAAAACTCTTTCTAATAATATTTTAATATTAATTAATCATTTTTAACCACTTTTATTTTTATACATTTTTAACGATTATAAAAGGTATATTTTTTAATTATTTTCACTTTCATCTATAGCATCTTCAATAATATCACGATCGATATCAGGAATATCACGTATCGTTAAGAGGCTATTATAAAAATTATGATAAACATCATCAATAAATGGTAACAAATCCATCAAATCTTTTTTTTTATCATAACTTATAGAGATTGGACCATCATAACATTTAGGTACAGAAATATCTGTCAGTGCTAGTTGTTTCCTTGACCGCCTAGAAAAATTAATTTCTAAAAATGGTGTAATTTTATCGAGGGAATTTTTGTAACATGTTGTTCCAAGTTCCTTTGTATATCTTAACCAACGCAAATCTGACCATGAAAATTTATTTCCTATAGTATTTATTTTCCGAGCTTGAAATATTGTTTTTAACAGTGAACTAAAATCCAAAAAATCGGTTTGTTTCATAACAATTACTTCATAAGGTATCTTTTTTCCAGTATCTCGGACCAGTTGATACCAATCATTAGGAATCGATATGATCATATTAGAAGTTTTCTTTTTTCGCTCAATTGCAGCATGGTTAGAGTCACACTCCATATGAGTATGCCCTGGAATCAAAAATTTATGGTCTATCACTTTTATAGTCGGATGAATTTTCATCACGTATAAAAACATTGCTGAGACATGGGAATTTTTATTTTGACCCCCACAGCTATCAGAATAAAAAATAACATGATTAATTTCAGGAGAAACTACTCTCATTAAGTGTTTATACAAACATGAGGCTATCTGGTTAGCGCCTCTACCATCTTCAGCCTCATGCCACATGTAGCAGTATGGTTTACCCGTTTTACAATCATTTATTGTGAGATTGAATGTCCATAATTGCCGTTTATAAAATGCAACTGAGTTTTTTAAATAAGGCGTCGGCGTCGGCAATAAGTTTAGTTCCAATTTCTTTCACTTAGCAGCACATCTTGTGGGAGGCGTTTTTTCAGCCTGGTGTTGTGGCTTTTCTGGCCTAGTTGCAAGTAGGTCGCGCTGGGACATTGATTAATATTCTCGAAGAATTTTTTGGCAGTGCTCCTCGTTTTACAAGTTGTCTTCCATCTTTTTTATCAGAAATGCCTAGGAGACTTTTTATTATAGTCTCTCTAAAACCAAGCAACCTCATCTTGGACTTCATTTATTTTTCTGTATAGTAGAAAGCTATTTACTATAGTTACATCAAGTAAATGAAATATAACTTTTTTATACCACCTCACGGACTTCCTAGGGCAGCTGGTAAGCTGGTCACATCTATCCCCGGACATATTGAGATTGTATTGGTCTACCTCTTTGGGTTTAATTTTTCTTTTCCACAGGAATTTGTTCCCGGGATCATATCGCACCCCCGCTAAAAAGAGTTACAACTCAAAACACATTGTTTTGAGAAAATTAATGTTAAAGTTTTTTCTTACTGGAAACATTCATTTTTCTGTTACCGTGACAAAATATAAGTTAACATGGTACTTTATTGGTAACATGGATAAAATAGCTTAATGTTATTAGTGAAGTCGTTTTGCCAGAAAGTTCCATTTCTCTAGATTTTAGTAAAAAAAAAGAGAAATATCGATGTTGTGACACTTTTTTAGAACAAAATATTATTATTATTACGAGTCAGCAAGGTAGAATATAAAAAACACACAAATAAAGTAAAAAAAAAAATTCTTTATTATTACAAAGAGTTATAAAATGCAGAATAATAACTAGGAATATGATTATTCTCTAATAAATTCAGATCTTTTTTCTTTTTCTCCTTTTTGGTAAGTACACTTTTGTAGGCCCGTTGTAAAGTATTTGGAATGGTATTTTTTTCGGCATAAATCTACTTGCTTAAACTCTTCGTCCTTATAAGATGTTTTATAATAAAGAGAGAGAGATTGTAGATTATAGACGCTTTAAAGTGATGAATTTCTTAAAAATTTAAGGTCTTCAAATCATACTCAAACTGTTCAGTTGTAGGTTTCAATTTAACGAGATTTATTTCATTCTCGATTGGATTTTTTTCCTGATAAATTACCATTGCTGTTACATGGGTAGTCTTTACCGCTTAATGTTTCTTCATTGAAGTCGTTGTTGTCAAACGATATTACGGACCCCACTTGCTTTTGTCCTTTTGGTGCCAAAATTTTTGCTGGCTTTTGGACCGTGGAGATGCCTGTTAAGTTTTAGAAAACCATAAAAACCAGTCCTTTCCGGCTTCTTCCTTCTCTCTGTTAAATCGGTGCTTAATTTTATTTCTCTCAGCATATTTATAAACGGCTCTTCGTAATGCATGTGGTGTTAACCCATAAAACATTTTAGAAAGCCTGATCAGCTCATCCCGCATTTCTGTTTCTTGCTCGGTAGTAAATACAGGCTTTCCTCCCAATCTAGGTGTATATTGAGAGCCCTTTTTGACGTGATCGTGCAGAGTCATTACTGGTACTCCGAATTTCTCTGCTGTTTTACGTAATTTGGAGCCCACTTTTACTTCTTCTGTAGCGAGTCTCATTTTACTAAAGGGTTTCCTTTCCTTTCCTGTGAAGAATGGGTTCTTCACAGTATTGTCGAATTTCCTGCTGGAAACTGCAGTTGTTTTTACCGACCCTACCGTGCTATCAAACTGTTTCCATATAATATTGTCTTTCTCATCTGAACTGTCTACAGTTTTGTCTAGAGTAGGAACATTTTCTTCAATTTGAGTTGATGCTATTTCATTGGTTATTTTATTTTTAATATGTATGTAAGCGTCTTCTGTAAATGTAAATCTTTTAAAACGTGGATCGAGAAATGCCGCTCGAGAAAACGTCTCATGATATTCAACTCTGCGAAATCTAGTTGTCACGTTACAATGATTTTTCACCACTGAGAGAAAACTGTTCGTTTCATTTTTAATATCAAAGGAGTGTAGATTTTGCATAGTTTACAAGTGTCATTCATAATGTTTAGAGGGTTTTTTTTGCTTTTTAATATGTATCATTTCCGACAATGTACGTTTATGCCAATTGGATTCATAGTCCAAAATGGCGGCATTTTCGAAATCAAAAACATGATCAAATTCTTCTTTGTGTTTATAAAAAATGTTGAGTTAGAACCTAAATCTCTCGTGCTGTCTCTTTCATGTTCATCACATCTTAGATATAATTTACGTTTAGTCTGATCAACATACGTGGCGTCACATTGATTACAACTAATCTTATACACTAAATTATTACTATCAACTATTTTTGTAGAATCTTTACCTCTTTTTATTATGTTAGAAAGATTGTTACTAATTGAAGGAACCAACTTAATATCAATTTTTTTTAATTTTTTAGAATTTTTTCCAAATAACCCTTTTATGTATGGAAATTTTAAAAATGAACATTTAGAATAATTCTTAGTTCGTTGTACAAATTCATCGTTACTGTTACTCAAATTATAATAACATCAGTTTTTTATATGGAATTCAAGGAATTTTAATGGGTAATCATTCATTAACAAATATTCATATCGTCGGCGACACAAGAAAAACTCGTAAATCAATTTTGTAAAATTTTACAGTAGATGACATTTTGCCATTGAAGTATTTATTATTAACCAACAAATATAAATAGCAACCCGAGATACATTTCAAATTATAAAAGTAAACCTATAGGTTTGCTATTTTAGTAGTTTTCAAGTTTTATATACAAGAAAATGACTTTATCTGGAAATAATGGACTTACGAGTTTTACGAATTATAATATGGGTTTTTATGAATGGAGATACAAGGAATTTATGCAAAGAATAGCAAAATAGTAATAATTTTATATTATGAGGAAGGAAAATTTTATTAACATACATAATTTTTATATATTAACAACATAACGTAGAACATAACAAAGATTCTTAGATAATTGTATAAAAATTTCAAGAAACAAAACTTCATAAATACATAATAATAACTAATATTGAAAAAAAATATACATTTAATATGCATTAAAAACAAATAAAATTACAAGAAACGAATTTTTTTAACGCATACAAAAAATTCATAAATAATACTAGAGATTTTCAGTGTAATAACGTAAAATAAAAAAATCCTTTCGTATTTAAAAGTGCATTACAAATCAAAGAAAATTTCAGGAACTTAAAAATGGTAATTTATTTATGGGGTATATTGTCATAAAATGTATGGTAATCTTTTTCTAGGGTATTTTTTAAAATCTGTAAATGATTATACTTTTCGTTCTTGATAGGAAGTCTGTCTCCGTAAAGTGCAGGCAGTTCCGCAAAAGGTACGGCTGTAATTTTATTTATTCGAAGAGGTAGGTCTTTCCATTCATCTTTAAATCGAAGTTTATATTGAACAGTTCCGTTAGGACTATATTTTAAAGCTCTGAGATCTGTTACTGTGGGATCGCCAATTCTTTTTCCCGGGCGGATTGATGTCAAGAATTTTAAACCACTAAAATTTTTGAAAAAATCATACGAAAGATAAAACACTTCATAAGGCTTTGGCAGACGTCGAGCTGATTTACAAATGCTTATATAATCTGCAGGTACGTTTATATTAACACCTTTCAGTTTTCTTTCAATTGTACTATGCATGGCATCTACTTCCATCTGCGTGTGTCCGCGTTCGAGATACTCTTGGATGACTACTAGATCATTAGCAACAGAAAAGTTCAACAGAGCATTTGCGAGCGTTGAATTTCTATTCTGGTAATTGCAGCCATCACTGAATATAATAATTTCGTTCTCTGACTCTTTAAGTGAGTTTATAATACTCTCTAAATGATAAATAATTATTGATGAGAACTCATCTGCAGTTAACTTGCCTTCTATTTCGTTCCATAGAAAGCACGTACCATCTTTGCTTTGGAGATCGAAGAATGTCATATTGTGCACTGCTAATTTGGTTTTATAGTACATCGCGGATACATTTGATTTAGGAGCAAGTAGCACAGCTTGAAGATCCATGGTAAAAGTCCTACTCGATGATGCCTTATCTTGTTGCTTTTCAGTTCTAGCTTCTTCCTTTTTCTGAATATGGACGTTAAGGCCCCAATACACTACGATGAAATACGTCGGTTTTCATCGTCACGATAAAACACGTCGGTTTTCATCGTCAATTGGTTTTGCCCACAGACTTCGTGTAAAATCGTGTCTTGCTCACTCTGTTTCTGTTTAAAATTTGTTAAAAAATTATACATGTTTCAACTTTATTTAAATTTTTTGTGCGCTTGCAATGAATTCGACGCAATTGATAGCAGTGGCAGTGGCAAGTTCTGTTTTGTCAAAAAAGAGGACGAAGCGTGTATGGACTAAAGAGTGGCTGTTAAAAAGAAATAAATTTTCTCATACTAATTTATTGAACGAGCTGAAACTTGAACTACATGTGTATGCAAAATTTCAACTTATTTTGATAACGGAAACTGGTCCAAAATTGACTTGCAAGATTTAATCTAAACAAACTAACACACATTGCAAATTAAATAAAAGCTTTTAAAAAATAACGAACAAACCGCCAAAATAACCACAGTATAATGCATAGGCAACATTTTAAAATAAATAATTGAAATATAATTACTGTATTATCTCCTAAGTCAATACTCGATATGCTTTCTCTTGGTGTTTCTTGATCCTTTAAAAATATCAAATTGTTGAAGTACCATAAATGTGGGGTATACACATCTTCTTCTCCTGCTCCCCCCAGGGGAGGTATTGGAATGTAGTTGCGATGGCAGTTGCGTTCCAATGCTTTTTGGGAATTAGCGGTCCCAGGTTCCTGAGCTCGCACCAGTTGGTCGTGTATTCCAGCTGGGTGAACATTGTTTGGGGACTATTATGAAGGACAGACAGTTGCAACTCTTTTCTTCTTCTGTTCTCCCTTCTTTCTGTTTGTTGATAGCGGCATGTCCCTCCGTTATGGGTACGTTATTGTTGCTGTCTCTTGTTTATAATAGTCCCCAAATAATACACCTGCGTGTTTGCCGTGCGTGGTGACCCGTAAGGAGGAAAAGGGTATCCTGGTAGTTGAGGTTTGTCTTGGACACGCCAACACACTGCTTTGGGCTCGGCTTCTTTGTAAACGGGCGGCTAGACCTAACCCAGCCTAGTCAATCGGCTAACGTCGTGGATATTAAGTATTCCGGCGGGGTGAGCCAGTATCTCTTGATGGAGTGACACCGTCTTTGGAGCTGACTATGTCGACTGTGTAGCCCTGGCGCTCTGCACCGATTTGCGGTCATCGTCCCCTTGTTGGGCTCCGTGGTGGGTGGGGCGCACGGTTGATGAAAATCATAATAAACATTATGACTTCTTACCCTCCCTTAACCAGCCCTCCTTTTAAAAGAGGGCGTAATGATGAAAATTTAGATTTGTTGTTTGGTAACGACACATTAACTGTGACTCCATGTAACAGATATTTAGTTATGAGTAAAATAACCGGAAATTTCAATAGTGACAGTCCTTTTTACATTAATAAACATCTCGATGGCTTATTTGGAAATTTTAAAAGTGTTAAAAAGTTGCGTGACGGATGTTTACTAATTGAAACATCATCCCAACGTCAAGCTGATAAGGTATTGTCTTGCAAAAGCATTAAAGCTTCAGACATGACTACTGACGTACCAGTGAAGGTAGACCTACATAAGCAGTTAAATTTTTCTAAAGGTAGGATCTATTGTTACGATCTACTCAACTGCTCGGTCGAAACAATAAGAGACGAGTTAAAAGATCAAGGTGTGACTGAAGTTTATAGGATTCATGCTCGTCGAGACGGTCAGCTAGTACCGACTCCATCCCACATACTGACATTTTGTACACCACATCCTCCATCGACGATCCAAGCCGCCTATTATAAACTCCAAGTACATCCTTATATTCCGTCGCCTCTTCGCTGCTATAAATGCCAGAAATTTGGACATTCGCAGAATAATTGTAGCTCCGCCAGCATCTGTGCAAACTGCAGTCAAAGTATGCATGAAGATCAACCTTGCAAAAGGAAGTCTCTGTGTGTGAACTGCAATGGTGCTCATTCTGCCAGATCTAAAGAATGTCCTAAATTTAAGGAAGAATTTAAAATACAGGAAATTAGAACATCCTTGAAAATTTCATTCGCAGAGGCGAAACGTAAATATAAGGAGGAAACTGCGCCTTCATTTTCCCGATCTTTTGCTAACGTTACTGGTACTCCTGTCAAAAAAGTTGACATGTCCACTCAGACATGTGATATGTCAACACAGACCATTGAAATTTCCCCTAGTACTTCTAAAACTGTCGAAAGCAAAATTATCAAAGAGGTTAAAGTTAAAAATATAAAAAAGAACCCGGCTAATCGATCTAGATCGCCGGTAAAAAAGATCAAATCACCGATAAAAAAATCTAAAGTCATCCTGAACCGTAATAACACTAAAAGTATGACCATCAGTCGTGTTACCAGCAGCTCATCAGAATCTGCGATGGACGAATGTCCTCCTCCGCATTATCGAAATGATGCGAGAGGGAAAACATAATGAGGCAGTGTCTTTATTTTCAAATTTTATCCATTCAATTTCCTACAGTGGAATATGAACGGATTCTATGTCCACTTAAGCGAACTAAAATTACTGCTCAACGATCATAATGCTACCGCTGTTAGCTTACAGGAAACACATCTAAAAGACATCAACACTCCAGTTCTCCGTGGCTTTGCCATTTACCGTAAAGATAAACCATTTGCCGAACGAGCAAGCGGCGGAGTCGCTGTCATAGTTAGAAATAGTGTGTTTTCGGAAAATGTCTCGATACGATCTGATTTGCAGGTCATCGCCGTCAGAATTTTTGCGCCGAAACCGGTTACTTTGTGCTCAATATATATTTCTCCGACAGAACAACTGACACTCGCAAGTATTGTGTCTGTGATCGATCAGCTTCCACGTCCCTTTATCATCATGGGGGACTTTAACGCCCATAACCCCACTTGGGGTTCAAATCACTTGGATGCTCGTGGGAGACTGATGGAGACGTTGATTCTAAATTTGAACCTGGTAATATTGAACACGGGTACTAATACACATTTTTCGGCAGCAAATAGGACATTTTCAGCTATTGATCTTACTCTCTGCTCTTCTTCTATCGCCCCATCCTGTGAATGGGAAGTAAATGCCGATCTCTGTGGAAGTGATCATTTTCCAATCATTTGTCGGGCTCTTTCATTCCATGTGGATGAGAGACGCTCCCCGAAATGGATAATACGACAAGCGAATTGGTCACTTTTTCAAGAGGGGCTTGATATCGGCGAAATGAACTTTGGCAACGTCGACGCAGCTGTAGAGCATTTCACGGATGCGGTAATCGAGGCAGCTTCGGCTGCGATCCCACGCACGTCGACAACACCACGACGCGTGCCCGTTCCCTGGTGGAACGAGACCTGTCGGGAGGCCATCCGTGAACGTCGAAAGGCTCTCCGTCACTTCAAAAATAATATGACGGACGAGAATCGGATAATTTTCATGCAGAAGCGTTCCGTTGCCAGACGTATCATAGCAGAGAGTAAAAAGCAGTCGTGGACCAAGTTCGTATCCACTATAAGAAGTTCCACTCCCGCCCGCGAAGTGTGGGAAAAAATCCGGAGGATCTCTGGCAAACAGAGTTATAATCACGTTTCGGGATTGATAATGGACAATGACGTTATAACGTCACCTGGCGAGGTGTCAGATTACATGGGTTCATACTACGCAAGAGTTTCTAGTTCCACTAATTACCTCGAGAGTTTTTTGGCTCAGAAAACCTTAGCGGAACAAGAAACATTGAACTTCTCATCGCCGAACGATGAGAATTATAATGCATCATTCACCTCGTGGGAACTACAGTCGAGTTTGCGCGATTGCCATGATACTTCTCCAGGACCAGACGACATCCATTATCAATTTTTGAAAAGGCTACCTCCCTCCGGTTTTGCATTCCTTCTCAAGATGTTCAACTTGATTTGGTCATCGAACATGTTTCCATCCGCTTGGTACAACTCTATTGTAGTGCCGTTGTTGAAGCCGGGAAAAGACCGTAAACAAGCTTCCAGTTATCGTCCTGTTTCTCTAACCAGTTGTTTGTCAAAACTCCTCGAACGGATGATCAACCGACGATTGATCTGGATCCTTGAATCTAGACGCTTGATCACGAACGCCCAGTGCGGCTTTCGAAAACACCGTTCGACGATGGATCATCTCGTCCGGTTGGAGTCTGCAATACAGGACGCTTTTCTAAATAAACAACACTTGCTGGCTGTCTTTTTCGATCTCGAAAAGGCTTATGACACTACATGGCGGTATGGGATACTCCGCACACTACACAATTGGGGTATCAAAGGACATCTTGGGAAGTTTTTAAGTAATTTTCTATCTGAGCGTCATTTTCAGGTACGTATCGGCAACACGTTGTCTAATGACTTTATACAGGAGAACGGTGTGCCACAGGGTTCTGTACTCAGTGTCACTCTTTTTTCCATCGCTATTAATGGCATAATTGAGAGCATCCCAACAACTGTAGAGTCATCGCTCTATGTTGACGACTTGGCGATTTACTGTTCGTCAAAGTACATTCGTACTGCACAACGTCATCTGCAATTGGCCATTAATAGCATACAGCGCTGGACAACCGACAACGGTTTTAATTTTTCCGTTGAGAAAACCCAGTGTGTGCACTTTTGCAGGACTCGTGGTTGCTATCAGGAACCGTTCTTGTATCTGTACGGCACGTACATTTCTGTACAAAACAGTGCCCGTTTTCTTGGGCTTACCTTGGACCGATCGTTAAACTGGAAGGCGCATATTAATATTTTAAAGCGAAAATCGATGTCCTCGATTAATATTTTAAAAATTTTATCCGGCACCACTTGGGGAGCGGACCGTACGGTTATGCTGCGAATTTATCGGGCACTCGTACGGTCTAAACTGGATTACGGTAGCATAGTGTATGACTCCGCGCGTGAGTCGTACATACGAACACTAAATGCCGTCCATCACGCTGGAGTTCGACTATCTACTGGAGCGTTTCGATCCAGCCCAGTAGTCAGCATTCTTGCTGAAAGCGGAGAGCTTCCGTTGAACATCAGGCGGAAAAGAAACATAATTTGTTACGCTTCCAAGCTCCGTAGTCAACCTGATCACCCTACATATAGTTGTGTATTCGAACCTCGTTTTTCTTCTCTGTACAGACGGAAAAGAAATGCTACTCGTCCCCTCGGTATCAGGTTGGCGAATCATCTGGACGAACTTCAGTTAGTGCTTCCTAGAACGCTAAGAGTTGGACGCAATTCTGTGCCTCCGTGGCTTATCCCTCAGCCCATCGTCGATATGTCGTTGTCGGTGTATCAACGCGATACAACTACTCCAGAATTCTATCGTCAACTGTTCCTTAATTGGTTAGACCAAAATCGAGACTTCCGTCCCGTTTATACAGACGGATCGAAGTCTCACGATCAAGTCGGCTGTGCGTTCGTCACCGATAACGAGAGTTACGGTTATAAACTGTCTCAGCAATGCAGTATTTTTACTGCGGAGCTATTTGCAATTTTGCAATCCTTGAGACATGTTCATGGCCCGAATAAGTATGTCATTTGCAGCGATTCTTTGAGTGGTCTTCAGGCTATACAGTGTTTGTATCCTAGTCATACGCTGATATGCTTAATTCAGGACAAATTGTATTCCCTGCGGAGAGGTGGAACCATTGTCCGTTTTTGTTGGATTCCCGGTCACATGGGGATCCGGGGAAACGAACTGGCAGACACTGCTGCCAAAGACGCTGCAAGTAACGGACAAAATGTGTTTTGCGTTATCGGTGACGATCTGAAAAATGGACTTAAAACAGCAGTCCAACAGGAGTGGAAAGACGAATGGAGTACGACGATAGAAAACAAACTAAGAACAATTAAACCTACAGTTGACCCTTGGATCACATCTTGTCGTTCCTCCAGGTGGGAGGAAGTATTACTCACACGACTTCGCATCGGTCACTGTAGGCTGACGCACGGTTTTCTAATGGCTCGTGAGGAACCGCCCATCTGTGAGACGTGTGACACTCGTGTCACCGTCTCACACATTTTAATCGAGTGTGTCCAGTTCCCGGACACACGACAGCGGATCGGATTGTCAGGTGATCTGTCGGTTATTTTAGGAAATGATCCTGGCAATGTCGATCTGCTGTTTCGTTTTTTAAAAGAAACCGGTCTCGACCGGTATCTATGATTTTATTTATTTATTTATTGATTTACTGTATCGTTTTGTTTTTTGTTATTGTATTATTTAGTCTTTTGTTATAGTATCGTTTTGTTCTATGTTTTTATAATTATTGTATACACTGACTATTGTCATATTTTTATAGACGCTGATAACCTCAGATGTTGAGCGTCTATAATCTACAATCTCTCTCTCTCTCTTCTCCTGCTCCTGACCTCTGAGAATCTTTAATTTTTTTTAATTCTTTGCGGAAACAACCTCGCATGGAATCGATTTTATTTTTAATTATCTGAATTGTAGCATCCGAATCCACTTCTCTCATTTTGTTCAGTAAATGTTCGTATGCTTTATTTTTCATATTTCTATCTCGGTATTCTTCAGACTTAATACGCCACAAGCAGGGAAATTTTTTATATTCTTCGATAAATTCAACCAAAAATTTTTTATTCGTTTTTATAAATAACGGAAAATATAAATCAATACTCAAACTAATTACAATCATTTAATTGATATGACTTATTTGCTGTACATGGCAGTTGTGTCCACTGAATAAACACGTCGATTCTTATCGGAAAGCGCCACACATTACGATTTGAAACGACAACCAGCAAACACGTCGTGTTTAAAGTCAAGATTCGGCAGATATAAAAACTGTCGTGTTTCATCGACAGTTTTTGCCCATACACTTCGGTTTTGACCGACGTGTTTTATCGTGACGATGAAAACCGACGTATTTAATCGTAGTGTATTGGGGCCTTTATAGGTTACTTCATCAATATTTTTTGTCTTAAATCCTGCACAAATATCACAGGCATCCTTTTTAGGTACAAACAAACTAAAATTATTTTTCTTGAAAAGTTGTTTAAATGTCGTTTTGCTTACAAAATTAATACCCTTTTTAGTGCACCAGTCTTTTTTATAAAATTCGTACAAATCCGATTTTGATTTCCACAGTGGTTCCAAGTATAGTTTGCTGCTCGAAGCCCGACAATAGTGTGACTCCATTTTGGGAATCTGGTCAAAAAAATCTTCTAAAGCTCTTATTTCTCTTTGACATCGTGTTTTTGAAATAGGCCTAATAATATTTTCGTCCTTGCTACTACTTTCACAAATATCCTTTCCCGAATTTCTGCTATTTTTTAGCCAATTCCTTACAGTCCATTCGCCTACGCATAAGGTATTCAGAAACATATTCTTACAGACTCTTACACGGTCTGTTCCAACTTTTAAATAATATTCCATTGAAACAGTTCTTCTAGATTTTTCAGTTTCTTTCCTATTTCTCGCTCTGTGTGTTCGTTTCATATCACATAACAATTGCACATAAACGCGCTTTTCCTTCCATGACATTATCCAAAATTCCGAAAATATTTGTTTTCTTTGATCCTCATTGACCGAACTGCACATTAATCCCTTCTTATTTCCAGACAACTTGCAATTACACCTTAATTTCACTTGTCGCTTAGAGCGTTTGACGTCGTACTTCCAATTTCCTTCATCGTCTTTCTGTCTTCCTAAGTAAGTATGACCTTTTTCTCTTTTCATTCGTTCTTTTGTGGCCGACCACGAATCTGTGATGCTCTTACTAATTTTGCTTTTCACCTTATCCACTTCCACTGATTCATCTTCAGAACTTAAATGTTGAGATATTTCGGTCTCTATGGTGTCTTCTACTGATGATACAATACAATTATTATTTGGCAATTCTACAGAATTTCCATTCACTTCCACTGATTTATCTTCAGAAGTTAAATGTTCAGATAATATTTCAGTCTCTATGGTCTCTTCTACTGATGATACAATATAATTATTGTTTAGCAATTCTACAGAATTTCCTTTCTCTTTCACTGACTCATCTTCAGAAGTTAAATGTTGAGATATTTCTGTCTCTGTGGTGTCTTCTACTGATGATACAATACAATTATTGTTTGGCAGTTCTATAGAATTTCCTTTCTCATCAACAATTATAATAGGCAAATTACAAATTTGTAAGCGATCTGGATTAGTTACAGGCTCTGGATCATCTAGACTATTTATTATTTTTGTAGGTTCTACTTCTACATGACTTTCAGCCTGTAAAAGTGCCATTTTCAATATTTTGCTTGAGCGTGACATTTCGTACTGTAACAAAATTTAAAAAACTGCAGTAAACCTCGTAACTCCACTGTAACACATCTATAAAATATACATAATAACATAATAAAAACTCGTAACTCCATACATGAAAGTAATCAACAAATTAAAAGGTTTGTTACAAAAAATGTACAAATTACTTTTATAAAAATAAATTGTTATGACTTACTGTATGCGCACAACAAATCAAACATTACACTAAGTAACTCTGTTAAGCAAAAACTGCTACAAAAGCACAGGTACATGTTAACTATCTAGTAACAAGATGGAGACTAGTGGAGTTACGAGCATTATTGCGTTATTATTTTTAACGCTGGAGTTACGAGGTTATCTTGTTGTTTATTGCTTTATTGAAGGATTTTTTTGGAGATATGTGGTTTTCACAGCATATAGGTTAAGTCTCTGGGCAGTAGATGGCATAAAAATGTCATTTTTGTAATTTGTTGGACTTACGAGTATTTCTTGTGTCGCCGACGATATATAAGTTGAATATTTTTTTCATAAAAGGAAATATCAGATAATTGTAATACTTAATCAACTAATGAAAAAACCATAGCACGTTTTTGAGAATTTGGATGGTCCGAATTAAAATTTAGAAATCTACCAGAGAAAGTTGGTTTGTGGTACCAATCAGTAATTAATTTACCGCTACGGATAATAATTGTCAATTCTAGAAAATTTAAACTATTATTTGTGTTTCCGCACTGTTAATTCTTTGTGCAGTTTCATAAAACCTTTAAGCCATTGAATACCTGCTGTTTGTTTTATCTTCCAATTATCAGGACATTTATTTAATGCCAAGGCATAATCGTAAGCTAGGGTTCGTGCTTGTAAGTCAATCCATAATTCATTTTTGAACTTTTAAGTAAATATTTTTTTAGCAATAACTATTCTTTATATGACAACGTCAAATGGTTTGTTGCTCAATTTGAAAGGTCCTTCAGGCTGTTAGCCAGCATATACTTCCAAGTGGCATCTTTGCATCCACGAGGGCAAACAATTTGACCCCATACTTGTTGGGTTTTGAAAGAGTGTACTGACGGAAAGGACATCGTCCTCTGAAACCTGGAGGCATTTCATCGATTGTGACGTTCTCTCCCACAAATAGTTCTTCTGACAATACTTGGCAAATAGTTCAAAGATTTCACGAATATGATAGAGCCTGTTGATCATCTTGAAAACACTATATTTTTTAAGGCTTTGAATTGGATCACAGGAAATTATAAAATAACTGTGTTTCACTAATACATTAAATTTTGACTGTTTAACAGTCGTCTTATTTTAACGAATAAATGATTATGCGGTTGTAACTATTTTTAACTTTTCTAGGTATCACCAAACTCAACAGCTTTTCAAATATCACCAAACAATGTGGCTTTTCTAACATCACTGAACTATGACTCTTTTCCTAACATGCTTATTTTTTTTTTCGAACGACAAAAATGTATTCACTTAATTCAAAAGCAAAAATATAACTCTCCTAACTAATCATGATAATCGATAAATGAGAGCTTTACACAGTGAACCTGTCAGATGGATTGCGGCAATAGATCTGTGAAGTGTTGTTTGCATTTTTGTTTTTGTAAAGTCCATGGTGACTCGTTTGCACTGTTTTCCAGTTCCCAGAACTGGGCTAGCTGCTGATTTAACGAATCAACAAATAAAGATTAAATAAGTAATAATGATTATTATATATATATATATATATATATATATATATGCACTTATTTGTGCTAGTCAATAAAAGATAAATGGTAATATATTGGTTTAAACAATGATAACCTTAATTATTCCCCACTAATACTAGATCTTCTAGAGATAGCTGGTGTGTCTACTTCAGAAGTTATTGTAGATTGTCTTATGGCAACAGCTGCTGCCCTATTTCCTATCTTTTGTGCTTCATCAAATTTTGCTATCATCTCCTCAGCTGAGAATCCTGCAGGTACACCCCCATGAGCATATTTCCCATAAATTGCCATTTTAGCTGAATCAATGGGTTTTTTGCTATTTAAGTACTGTTTTGTAATTTTGTTGATAATGGAGTACTTAACTTTATCATCCTTTATACCTCTAGTAGCAACTATTGCAGCCACTACTGCACAATGAGATCTAGAATCTGGTAGTAGATGGCCACCAGTTTGACAGCTAGAATTTATGATTGACAATAATGCTATTACAGTTATTCCTAACTCTCCAGCCATTGGAACAATGTCAACTTTTGAAAACACAGCACCAGCAAGTGGAGTGAGCAACAAAACCTCAGTATTGTTTTCATAAGCAAATGCAGCAACTTTGGTGAATGTCCGCACTGCTAACAAGCTAGCCTGTTTAATAGTTAATATTAACTTGTTAGTCTCAGTAGTCTCTTTATATTCTGCACCATCACCTTTAAATGTGGCAACAAACACCGTTCTAACGAATCAACTGGCAACCATTTGTTGCGTTGCTGGGTAAGGATTTTTTGTATGAACGGAATTTTGAAGTGTGGAGCAAACGAAAAGATAAGATAATTGTCGACAAAGTTTAGAGATGCTTTTAACTTTTTAAGTGAAGAACAACCTAGGATGAGATCGAAATTAGCCTGGGGTATGACAAGGAAAGGAAGGACCCAGGTAAAATTATGAATTTTGATCTTGACAAGAAGTTTCTGTTTAATAAGAGTGAGTCGATTATCGGGTAAACGAATAAATGTTGAAATCGGAGTGCTCTTGAATGTAGCCTCGTTTGTTATTTGAGACGCGATACTCTCAGAAATGAAATTTGCGTTGGCGCCTGAGTCCAAGAGAACCGAGGTTTGTACTAAACCTATGGAGGCTTGCACGATAGGTAAAAAATTCAATTGCTGTTCCGTGTTAACATTTTCATTTGCTCGATCCATCACGGACCGGACGTGGTTGAGTTTTTTGATTGAGATTCATTACCCTGGCGTTGACGGTTGGCATTAGCTGTTGCTCTCTTGCGACATTCAGCGATCAGATGGCCTTCTTGTTTACAGTAAGTACACTGATGACGTGTTGATTGGTTCTGTTGACCTGGTGTCACCGATTCGTTGAAAGAAACACCTACTTCTCTCTGAAATGCACGTTGGAGTAGCTGTTCGGCTTGAGACAAACGTCGGACGACCTGATGGAGCTGTATCCAAGACTTCGGTAATGTGAAGCCTGATTAAAAAATAAAAGTGCCTGAAACTACCCATCCTGGGCTGGTGTTCCAACTTATTAACGTGTTTGAGATTTTCTTGTGCTCGTTAGACAATGCTTTCCAAAATACGCCTGATTTCATTAAAATGTCAGTTTTACTGGAATATCGAATCTAGGGTTCGCTAGCCTACCCGATGGCAAAAGACTTTTCTTTCTCATTTTGAATACTGGTAAATCTTGTGTGATTTTATGCAATAATAAGCATTGTATGTGATACGAATACTCGTTTACTTGCGGGGCTATCATAATGTTTACCGAGTATTTCACTTGAGCCTGTAATAAACCGATGCCCGTTATTGGCCGTCTGATCTTCCAGCTTAGACGGTTTCATTGCTTAAAACTTTGTTACATAAAAGGCACATAGGTAATTGTTTGTCCGACAATGATGATACTAGATCACCACGCAAGACTGACTTTCATAGACTACCACCTCAAGACTTCCGACTGGCTGAATTTGTGTTACTTAAAGCAACACGTGACACAAAGTTAGCAGATATAAATGCTCCTGTGAGCAGCTAGACGCTTGTACCATGCGGTACCAGGCTAAGGCGTCATTTGAAAAAATATTAATGGCGATTGGAATAAAGTTTCTTTCGAACAGTGAGCATTTCGGTTCCAACATTGATTTTCCCCACTATTTATGCGTGTTAACACCATCGATATCTGATTTTAATCGTTCACTTCATTCCTTTTTCAAATTACTCTCTGATTTCTCGCAATATATTTAAAAGTCCCCTTTCTTTAAAATACGTAATTCGTTTACGACGTCCAAATGTGTCTTTTGCTTCACGTGACGTTTTAAATTCATTGGAAATTTTTACTTCGGCACAAAACGAACATGAAACTTTTTTTTTATTTGAAGATGTGGTTTCATATTGGACTTACTTTGAAAGTCATTCTATATTAAATGAACCGCAGTATTTTTTATTTGTAATAATTTTATCGTCGTTTAATTTTCGTTTAGATATCTTTTATTTAAAATAATCCAAAATTAATTATTATTATGTAATTAAGACGAGTTATTATAAAGTGTATATTTGTATATTTACCTTTCTATCTCAATAATAATAGTAACATACTATATATAAAAAAAAACAGATTGCAATACAATTGCTAATAATCCAAAAGAAATTTCTGAAGAGTTTAATAAATTTTTCTGTAACATAAGCCAATCATTAAACCTTCTTACACCCAATTTGAATATTAATATTAGTAAATAATAAAAACAAAATATATATGTTTAAATTTTCACTTTATTATAAAACTTATAACATATGATTGTTAATATTCATAGGTATTTGGATTGACAAGACTTGTTTAAAAATAATTCTTTAATATTTTTGTACAACGTTTCGTCTCTCTCGAGACTTCTTCAGGTACTAAAATTAGAACACAAAAAATAAATAAATAAATATCATTTTTACAAGTCAAGAGTTGTGAAAATATAACTAGTAAATAATTTTTAACATAATAAACAATATAAGTAAAATATAATATTATTATCATTAACAAAGCAAAATTATTATTACAGAAATTTAAATTATAAGTAAATTCATTATTGTAAAATTGTAAAAATAGCAAAATATTTATTTAGTAATTAAATGACTCAATAGTTAAAAAAAAAAAAAAAAAAAAAAAAAAAAAAAAAAAAAAAAAAAATAAATAAATAAATATTTACCTCAATAACGAATTATTTAAATTCAAAATTTAACATAAATTAAAGTCTAATCTAAGAGAATTTATTCACGACTGTGTGATAAACAAAAAATGACAACTGATGCTTATACGTTGTTATGAATATATGTACAACGCCATCTGACGTTCATGAAACTAATTTTGGAAAATTAAATTTACAAATTTTTTTTTTTTTTATAAAAATCAAATTAACAAAACTCAAAAATAAAATTTCGAAATTAAATTTTAAAAATTTAAAATTAAATTATAAATTGCACTCAAATTATTCGTATCAGATCTCATATTGACTGTATTATGTGTTTTTATAAAACACATCTCACTGATGTTCCTCTTCTTCCAATGTTTTTCTTTATCCAATATTTCTACTTACAACAACAAAACTTAGCATGCAGGGATCCACCGGTAGCAAGTACTGCGTTGTCATTACATCGGTTTGAGACAGGACATTCCTTTGATTTTTCGAAAGTAGAAATATTGGATAAAGAAAAACATTGGAAGAAGAGGAACATCAGTGAGATGTGTTTTATAAAAACACATAATACAGTCAATATGAGATCTGATACGAATAATTTGAGTGCAATTTATAATTTAATTTTAAATTTTTAAAATTTAATTTCGAAATTTTATTTTTGAGTTTTGTTAATTTGATTTTTAAAAAAAAAAAAAATTTGTAAATTTAATTTTCCAAAATTAGTTTCATGAACGTCAGATGGCGTTGTACATATATTCATAACAACGTATATAAGCATCAGTTGTCATTTTTTGTTTATCACACAGTCGTGAATAAATTCTCTTAGATTAGACTTTAATTTATGTTAAATTTTGAATTTAAATAATTCGTTATTGAGGTAAATATTTATTTATTTATTTTTTTTTTTTTTTTTTTTTTTTTTTTAACTATTGAGTCATTTAATTACTAAATAAATATTTTGCTATTTTTACAATTTTACAATAATGAATTTACTTATAATTTAAATTTCTGTAATAATATTTTTGCTTTGTTAATGATAATAATATTATATTTTACTTATATTGTTTATTATGTTAAAAATTATCTACTAGTTATATTTTCACAACTCTTGACTTGTAAAAATGATATTTATTTATTTATTTTTTGTGTTCTAATTTTAGTACCTGAAGAAGTCTCGAGAGAGACGAAACGTTGTACAAAAATATTAAAGAATTATTTTTAAACAAGTCTTATCAATCCAAATACCTATGAATATTAACAATCATTTATCAATATGGATATGAATACAGTAAATCATCTTATAACATATGTTTCGCTGACACAGCAGCTTCATCAGATACAAAGTATTACAAAATTCTTCCTATATATAGAACTAAAGTAGGTAAAATTATTTTATGACATCTAGGAGGTATAAGATAAATAACAACTATAAATAAAACTAAGGAGGAAAAAATCAAATAAACTTTAAGTTTAACAATGGAGATGTGGAGATATCTTGTTGATCATTTAATAAGGTAGATGAATTACTAATAGACAACTTACTACATTCTTTGATTATATTAACGAATTACACCCTAACATTAAATTTACTCTAGAATTGGAATGTAACAATTCTATAAACTTTTTAGATTTAACCATTACGAGAATTAATAATAAACTTGATTTTTCAATATATCATAAACCATCCCACACTGACACAAACTGGTCGAGCGTTTAAAACTAGAATTAAAGACCACCAAGACTCATTTACCAAAAATAATAAACATTCCACATACGCAGATCACTTAAAACTAGAAAAACATATTTTTAATAATAATTTTGAGATTTTACATGTAGAACAGAAAGGTTTAAAATTAAACCTATTGGAAGCTTTGGAAATTAACAAAAGGAAAAATTCATCTACCTTATTAAATGATCAACAAGATATCTCCACATCTCCATTGTTAAACTTAAAGTTTATTTGATTTTTTCCTCCTTAGTTTTATTTATAGTTGTTATTTATCTTATACCTCCTAGATGTCATAAAATAATTTTACCTACTTTAGTTCTATATATAGGAAGAATTTTGTAATACTTTGTATCTGATGAAGCTGCTGTGTCAGCGAAACATATGTTATAAGTTTTATAATAAAGTGAAAATTTAAACATATATATTTTGTTTTTATTATTTAATATGAATTTTCATCAAGTAAAGGCAGAAACTGTTAAAATTAATATTAGTAGTCTACAGAATAGTCTATTTTTTCGGCCAACTGACAGCAAAGAGGTATATAACATAATAATGTCGCTAAAAAACAAACATTCCACTGGATGGGATGAAATCCCGGCTTTGGTAATAAAACGCTGTGCAAGCATAATATGTGAACCACTGAGCAAAATTTTAAATATGACTTTAGAAAGTGGCATTTTTCCAAATAATTTAAAAAAAGCTATTATTATGCCCATATATAAAAAAGGGAATGATCAAGATATTTCAAATTATAGACCTATTGCACTATTACCTATATTTTCAAACATTTTTGAACTTGCAATAAAGGAACGTTTGCTATCGTTTTTAAATATGAATGACGTAATTACCAAACAGCAACACGGTTTTGTTAAAAACAGCTCCATTAATGTTTCAATTTTTAATGTCATTGACAATATAATAAATTTTTGGGAAAATAAAATACCATGCTCACTTGCTTTATTAGATTTAACAAAAGCTTTCGACTGTGTCGATAAAAATCTCTTGCTCTGTAAATTGGAAAAATATGGTGTTAGAGGAGCAGCGCTTGATCTCTTTTCCTCATATATGACGGACAGGAAACAATGTGTAAAAGTTCGAGTAAACACTAGCTATAATATCCGGGAAAGTATGTCAGACTGGTCATTAAATAATAGAGGGGTACCTCAAGGTAGCATCTTAGGACCTCTACTCTTCATATTGTTCATAAACGATCTTCCCTTAGCGACTGACAGCAAGACATTTTTGTTTGCTGATGATACTGCTGTCATATGTGAGGGAAGAGATCGAGCGATTTTGAAAGATAGATTCGAAGAATGCATGATAGACCTAAACAAATGGTTCACAAACAACAGTCTTAAAATAAAAAACGCAAAAACTGAAATAATTAAATTTGGGAACTACTTTACTATTCCACAATTTGCATATAAAGACTCGGTTAAATTCCTTGGAATATATATAGACAGTAATTTAGACTGGAAACAACATATCAATTATATTATGCCAAAGTTAAATCGAGCTAAGTTTGTGCTTATGTACTTAAAAAAATACGTCAGTTTTGATATCTTGCTTAGTGTCTATCATGCATACTTCCAATCAATTATTCAATTTGGAATAATGTTTTGGGGGAATTCGGTGTGGGCACAGAAAGTTTTTATTTTACAGAAAAAGTGTATCCGTATCATGGCGGGTGCGGCGCCTAGAGAGCACTGCAAGGATTTATTTATAAAGTACAATATATTAACTCTAGTTGACTTATATATTCTAAACTGTGCAAACTTTGTTCAAAGCTATCCAAGTTTTTTTAGTGAAAACCATACGAATCATAAATATCTAACAAGACACAGAGATAATTTCAAATCTTCCATCTGTACTCTTGCAGTAACCCAAAAAGGTGTCCGCAACGCTATGATACGGATACACAATAATATACCCTGTAACATAAAAAAATGTGACAGCAGACAATTTAAGACTAAATTAAAACAATTTTTACTAACTAAGGCTCACTATAAATTGAGTGAATTTTTAGAATTTTTATAAATTCTGTAAAATTGTGACACTATTTATGTATACTAGTATACCGACCAAATAAAGATTATTATTATTATTATAACAATAATACAGGAATTCCATTGGAACCGGTTTTAGGTAGAAAAAAAAGATAATGTTGTCAATGAAAAAATAATTTATTGCTTCACAATTTTTTTTAAACAACAATTAACATAATAAGATCAAAGTTTCACAAATTTCTGTGGAAATCTGAATAAATTGACGGTATTATCCCGTCGGTAACTAACTTTAGGATAGCCTTTTTCTTCTTCTCATCATTGGTAAGTCTCTTGGAATAAGCTTGCATCACAACAGAATTCTCGCTCCCATTGCCCCATTTATTCCTTTTCTTCGCCTCCTCCCAGATATGTGATCCGTAGGATGTTTTGAAGTAAAAGTTGCCGTCGTCTTTAATTACTTTAAACATTCGAATGTTCAAAATGGGTAAAATTACTTGGGAGTCATTCAGAGCTTTTATGTTAAAACATTTCTCATGACTCATGTGCCAGGTATTATGGAGACATGAGTTCCACCTTGTGCTGATTGATTGTATAAGTCGGAACTACTAAGTGTGCATTTTTCCAGACATTAGCGATGAATCTAGCCCTTTAAAATTGCTGTCGTAGTTCTGATTAACTAAATGGCAACCTTGATACGTCGTTCTACCGATCAATTTACAATTTTCTGCTGCACACCTACGCTTCTTTTCGACAGATTTCACTAAATGGCGTATACCATCAAATCTGACACCATGCAAAACTCTTCCTCCAGACTTAGAGGTAGATGGTCAACCTGGATCTTTAGGAGTATTTTCATATTTTTTTTAGGTAAGTTTGAGCTATTTCCCTCCGGAAATCTAATTGTGAAATATTGCGTCCAGAATTTCGCATCAATATCCAGGCGTTATTCAAGGCGGTATTCATGAGCCATGTGAATATCCTCGTATTCCAACTCTGTAATTATTTATATGAGCATCCACAAGATCACTACCTCCCATGTACTGATTATAAACTGCTATCAAATTTGGTCTAGGGACCTTGATTTTTTTGTTTCTGGGACTTTGAATAACGAGTTGCTAAACTTACTGGATTTACTTTATGGTCTGTGGAAGCCACAGTCACAACTGAATTGTCCATCCAGCGAGCTATAACTGGTTCACCTTAAGACGCATATTCTTAAAAACCCCTGTCTTTTTTTTCATAATTTCAACTTTATTGATTGGTCGGTAATCGATTTTGACGAAGTGTACCTGTCTCTCCGTATCCCATACTTTTCAAGTGGACCAAAAGCGGAATATTCGTGAAAAGATTATCGAAGTAAAATTGAAGCGGCAGTTTTTTCATTGCTTGTGGCAGCTCATTTATCATGGATTGTGATTTGAGTATCAAACTCTCTGTTTCACTAATATTCCGGCCTTACTAAATCCATTCTTGCAATCCCTACTCACAACTGTTCACTTGCAGCTGATGTATTCAACTGTCCTCTTTTCTGTTCCATCTGGCTTTTTGTTCTTTCAAAATTATTACCTCCGCTTCCTTTAAAATTATCGATTTTGTTTTTCATAAATCTTCGCTGGCCGGGCTTATCAGTCTATTTATGGTTACATATTTTATTATTACGACCCCTAATGGATAATTTTATGATGCTTTTAATATTTTATTGCAAATACAATAAACTTAACAAAACAAATGGCTGTCTTTGGAAGTAATGCACAAAATAGCATTACTTAGTCATCCTTAGAAAATATTATTAACAACATTTGAGAGTACAGTAGTGTGCATAAGTTAGCACCGCTACAGTACCCCCTTGTAAAGAAAAAGGCTAGATTAGTCACACGGCTAATTACTTTATAATCCCTGTATATTATTTTTTTTAAATCAAATAGAAAAAAAAATGTCCCTTATAATGGCCATAGGGGGATAAGAACGGGTAAGGTGCCCCCACGCCGATTTCGGCTACTATATTTTTTAATTATCAGTACTAACGTAAGTAACATTTTCCTAAAATTTCAGCCCTTAATAATCAACCCTCGAGGGGTGAAAATTAATTTTAAAAAAATCGAAAAAAATTAATATTTTTTGAACGGTTAACCGATTGGGATGAAATTTGTATATGTTTTAGATGTCACTGAGACACATTACATAAAAAATCAGCAGTACTCAAAAATAAAATTAACCTTAGAAAAAAAATTATTTAATTTTTCAAAAAATGTTTTCATCTATTTTGAATTTTGGTACAATCACCAAAATTTTTTTGTAACTTTTTAACGTAGTTTTTTGTAACATATATTTTTTCTTTTATAAAAAACTACGTTAAAAAGTTACAAAAAAATTTTGGTGATTGTACCAAAATTCAAAATAGATGAAAATTTTTTTTGAAAAATTAAATAATTTTTTTTCTGAGGTTAATTTTGAGTAGGTACTGCTGATTTTTTATGTAATGTGTCTCAGTGACATCTAAAACATATATAAATATCATCCCAATTGGTTAACCCGTTCAAAAGTTATTAATTTTTTTCGATTTTTTTTGTATTAATTTTCACCCCTCGGGGGTTGATTATTAAGGACTGAAATTTTAGGAAAATGTTACTTATGTTAGTACTGATAATAAAAAAATATAGTAGCCGAAATCGGCGTGGGAGCACCTTACCCGTTCTTATCCCCCTATGGCCTTTATAATATACTTATGACTAAATCTTATAGGTATATTAAACCTTTATTTAAATTTTGTTCTATTTGTAAAATTTTCACGTTATCAAAATCAAAGTTGTGTAGATTGTCTATCTATAATGTTTAATCGCCCATATTACGACCAAATACTCCCGCTCAGTTGTTGAATAGTTTTGTTCCGCCTTGTTAAGTTGTCTGCTAGCATAAGCGATTGGTTTTTCCTTTTCTCCATATTCTTGACTCAGAATAGTTCCCAGCGCAATTCCCGATGCGTCGGTTGTCAATAGGAACGTTTTTGAAAAATCCGGATAAGCGAAAACATCCTTGCTACTGTTGTGTTCTGATTCGACTGGATATTGTGCATTAAGGATAAAGAAGGATTTAAAACAGATCAAATGCTTTTTTGACTGAATGCACGTTGTATCTTACATTGTCTATAATAAAATATTGTTGATTTTACTACAGCTGTTGGAAAGTATCGATTTGATAGATTTTTGGAAACCAGCTTAATAAATTTTATTTTATTCAAAAAAATAATTTATTATTTCTATTTCTCTATTGCTTGAGTGGCATTTATTAAATCTGCACCATAGTAAGCTAGCCGCTTAGCGTTTTTTTTCGGAGGCTGCTCGTTTTCAGATTCATCGGTTTCTGTTGTGAAATTATTGTTTTCATTTATCTAAAATTTCATATTTTGCCATATAACAATCGATTGTGTGTAACAGTACGGAAAAAACTTTGTTATATATTAAAAATGAACTCTGTCTATTGGGCGACAGGGCGACGGGACCATTCCAACTATTGACATTTAAATCGTTGATGACAACATACGGACATTTGATATTTGACATATCATCACATATGATATAATAAATGTAGAATGACATGTTATAAAATCTACTAATTTTGTTCAGAAAATGTCCATACTTTCCACACTTGAAACATGCTCCGTCGTTTTTTCTCTCAGTCTTAAATGCACTTGAACTGTTTTTACTTCCTTCTTCTTTCTCTTTCAATTCACATATTTTTATTTTACTCTTCAGTCTTCACATATTCCACGGTTTGGTCGGATTCTTTCAATACATCAATTAAATCACCAATATAGCTGTACGATCCAGGCAACGTGTTTAACATATTGTAACAGCTATATTTGTTTAGCCCCGATCTTTTGGGGTTGAAAGACCTAACTAATATGAAGTTAGGGATAGCGCGGCCACCACCGAACGATCTATTGGTTGCGTAGGGCCTTGTCCGGACCAGCTGTTCGGAGTTCAAGTCCGGATAGTTTCTAGGAATCTATGCTTAGGATTTATAAAATAATTTACATTGTCGATCGCTTCAAATGATACAAAAATGAATGATTTATTTTATGTTAACAACACAAAGAAAAAAATACATAAGTAATTCGCAAAATCTAACCTTAATTTTCTGCTGCTTCATTTCTTAATCCATCCGTAATGCCATCCTGGATCATGTTAATTATCAGGCGTTCCCTTCACAACCACTATCACTCTACTTCTCACATTATTTTCACAATAGCCCTCGACAGTTCCCCCGTGGGTCAGTCTTCGTTCAAAAATTCCACAAAAAAGCCCCCGCTAATAATTTCCCAGACTTTATATATCCTCCTCGTCCGAGGTCAAACTCGTTAATCCCGTTGATCTGTTATTATTTTCGCGCGTCCACCGCCCGAGATCGCGGTGTTACAGCCTGCTGATTTAGCAAATCCCACGAAACCTAGCCACACGTGTTCATGATATAATATAGACCGTAGGCGTCCACTGAACTCACAAAGATTCAGTGGCGCACCGAATTAATGTGGCCGGTTTATTACAATATAATTTAACTTTTCTTTTTCTCATACACTTGCACCCGCAGTTTTCAGTTCGTTTATTGCTTTTTCAAAATCACTAAAGAATGTTGCTGAGTCATAGTAGTCTTTGAGGTTGTAATTTGTCCAGTTTGTTTCTGCATACAATTTGCAGTGCCGTTGACTCTTAAATATAAACTGTCGAACTTTTTGATTATTTCAAAAGCGGTTTCTTTGCAGGTCGGTGGATGTGAGCGGGTGCGTGCGTGTGAAGTATATGTTATTCGCACACACGTCCAATAATCTACGAAGTACAGTGACAGGCAAACTCGATTAAGCAATGTTTTTTGTTTGTAAATCAAAAAATACGCAAAAAATTTAAGTTCGGCCGATTTTATTATTTGATACTAGTCAATAAAATGTTTTTACACTATGAGTGAAATATGATATCTCGTAAATGGTGGCCTTTTTCCTTGACGCAAATTTGAGCTCGTTTTTTGGCATTTTCCATGACTTTTTGCAATGTTTCAGTCGATATGGCAGCGATTTCACGTCCAATATTACGTTTTAATGCTTGGAGAGTCTTTGGCCGGTCAGCATACACCTTCCCCTTCAAAAATCCCCACAGAAAAAAGTCCGGAGCAGTCAAATCAGGCGATCGGGGCGGCCAATCAAAATCACCATTTTTCGACACTAATTTGGCTGGGAACATTTCGTTCAACAAAGCGATGGTTTGACGAGCTGTATGTTGAAAGTAGTGGTCTTCCAGGCCATTATTCTCGACCTCTTCACGCAAAAAAGTATTCACCATTGCTCGATAACGGTCACCATTCACCGAAATTGCTTCGCCATCGTCATCTTCGAAAAAGAACGGCCCAATGATGCAATCCGAGCATATTCCGGCCCAAACTGTCACTCGTTTGTCATGGAGAGGCTTTTCACAATATTGTTCTGGATTTTTGTCGCCCCAGAAACGACAATTTTGTTTGTTTACATTGCCATTCAAGTCAAAATGTGCTTCGTCGCTCATGATGATTTTGTTCCAAAAATCATCTTCACTTCTCTCCAAATTTCGCATCGCTTTACCGTATTTTAATCGTCTGGGGTAGTCTTCCGGCTTTAATTGTTGAACCATTTTGATCTTGTAAGGGAACAGCTTCAAATCAATGCGTAAAATGCGCCGCATTGACCTTTGACTGATGCCCAAAGCCTGAGCACCGCGTTCAGTCGACAGTTTTGGATCTTCCTGTAAAATTGTCCTGTGCGATGGTGATGTTTGTGTTTGATCGGGCTCTGCGCTGTATGGTACCACGCGACACATTCCTAAGAACACCACTTGACTTGAACTTTGCATATAATGCTCTAATTGTGTTCGCATTAGGTGCTTTTTTTCGAGGAAATTTTGCACGAAATTTACGTTGAGTCAAAACAACTGACTTCTGATTTTCAATGTATAGTTCTACGATATCAGAACGTTCGATTGGTGTGTATTGCGACATGGTGAAAATTCTATTGACGAGTAGTAAATAAATTGACAAACATTTGAGCGGTACGTCAAAACCCGTCAAAGTTATGGCCGGTTCACATTGCTTAATCGAGTTTGCCTGTCACGTTATTAGATTCATTTGAACACTTACCCGTGATTCGGCCACTGATTCCGTCTTTTGACAAGCTGTGGTTTTTAAATTGAAAACCACGGCGGATTGCAATTGTATCCCAAATTTTCTGGGAAAAATAACTCTCCCGTGTATACGGAATGAAGCACAAACGTTCATATTGCTGTGGTCGGTTTCCAGGAACATTTTTCTTCTTTTTACTTCCGGGGTTGGTGAGTTCTGTGAAATCTTCTCGGGACATCTGTATGACAAAACTGACCTCTTTTTTATCTTGAAAAACATGCTCGTCATTTGCTGTTTCCAATTAAAGAATCTTCGCTGCTTATGGAGTCATTTTGATTCGTTGCTGCTACTTCCCCGAGGAGGGCATCCCCCAATCCGTGTCTATTCTCGCATACCATTTCATGAACTGAAGCCGGTTGAAGCTCTCCATTGAACTTCCTCCCACACATCATTTGTTTTCGTCACAATTTTATTTTGGTCATTAACAATCCGTGTTTTTTCCTTAAGTATCTCATCAATGAACTTCTCCCTAGGTATATTACTTTGTCGTCCGGACATGTTTATTTAGTATTCACGAAAAGCACGAACGAGTTTGGAAAATTTATAACAAAAACGTAGCTTCTATAAGGTTTTTGAGAAACATTTTTAAGTCCAGAAGTCAAGCTTTTTCTTAGTGGCCAAGTTTTCACTTTATAATGTTTGTCTCTCTTGCGCGACTGTCCCACTCACATATTTTATTTATATATTTTTTTTATTGGCTCTGTTCATAAAAAATGCATAAACTAAACATAAAATACTTAACAAAAATGTAGAGAATATGAACTTTATGCAGAACTTACTAAAATATTGATATAAAACGTAAACAATTTAAAGACAAGCTTTTAACTAACTAGCTATCGTAATTTCACAGCGAATACTGCGCATGCGCATATGTACTACCATAAAAATCACTTTTGGCACTTTCCTTCTTTCTCTTACAACTCGCTAAAACCTATTTTGTATGTGTATATACAGAGAGAAGATACACTGTTTACGATGTTGACGCACAAACCTAATTCAAAAAAACCTAAATTTATAATATTTAAAAAAAAATTCATATCGATGAATCTAGACGTGATAGAAAAAATCGGCCAACGGGAATAGATTCAGAGCGTTAAAATCTTCATATTTATGACATAATTTTTTGAAGGAGGATTTCGTTTTAGACCAGTGTAAATTTGTCTCTGATTTCAAGAACGTGCATTACCTTCATTTATTGGCTCATTTTCATTTCTATCATTTCGTAACTGAGCTTTATGTTCTCCTTATCTCACCTTTTCAAGCTATTTTGATCAAATTGATCTCGACTTACTACTTCATTATTAAAGGGATAAATTCCGGTCATTCTAAATCCATTCTTGAGTACATCTTCCTTAATATTTTGCCAGGTTCTTCCTACAAGTTGAGAGAACTTTTTTTAGGGATTTTATAACCCACATTATGCCGTTGTCAAGTTTTCACCCGGTCTACGTTTGTCGCGCCATAGTCGCGTTTGTGGTTTGAAAAATGACTGCGTATCAAGTTCGGATGCTAATTCAGTTGGTGCTACAATAGCTTGTTCGAAACCTTGTTTTGTCTTTGTTGAGGCTTAGCAAGTTGTTGTTCAACCATTTGTATACTTTGCGCATGCCGATTTCAGCTCTAGTAACGGTTTCGGCCCATGTGCAACCAGAGAAGTACAGAACGGTGTCATCCGTATATGATAAGATCAAACCCCCGGTTTCCATGTTACACAGGTCATTTACATATATTAAAACACAATTGGTCCTAGCATTGTTCCCTGTAGAACACCGAAACCGACGGTTCGACCCTCACTCCGTACTGATCCCATTCTGACTGTCTGGGTTCTATCAGAGAGATAACTTTCAAACCAACTGAGGGACATATTGCGTATTCCAATATTGGCTTGCTTCTGGAGAAGAATTTTGTGGGAAACTGTGTCAAATGCTTTAGCAAGATCTAAGAAAACAGCTAAAACTTTTTTGTCATTGTCCACGTCCGTCACTATGTTTTGGGTCAGTCTGACTAATGCGTCATTTGTGCCACGCCCATGTCTAAATCCATATTGGTTGTTCAATAGTATACGATATTTGTCTAAGTATGAAGTCAGTCGTTTCTTCATTGCTTTTTCAAGCAATTTAGATTCGCATTAAAATTCCAGTTGCACCGTTCACTAAGCCATCGACAGTATCTATATTTACTGTGATCATATATTTGGCTCCAATTTTTAATAATATTGATTTGGATAAATCGAATGCTACTGAAGTTTTCAATTTATATAAAGACCTCATAAGAGATTTTTTTGCAGCCTCAGTACAAGCACCTTCAATATTATCAACTGATTCAGAAATTGCAGTTTCATTGCACATTGAATTTAGTTTCCATTCATTAAATTCATCTACCTCTTTATTACTTCTGAACAAATGTATGGCATTATTTGGAATTAAATCAAAGGCTACTTCCCTACTTTTATCAGTTTCATTTGGGGCCATAACACCTACTGTCATATTATTTGACGCTTGAGCAAAAACAGCATCATCTTTCGGACGCATTATTTGCATTAATTCGTAACATTTGAAATTACTCCACAATGGTGCACCTAATATTTCGCTATAAGGATCATTTGTATTATGTTTAAAAATCCATGTATCTCCGACACGGCAGTTGGCTCAAATCACCTACCTATAAGAATTAAAGATTTTCCAACAGACATTAAACCGCTTTTAAAAATTTGTTTTAATCTAACGTCGACCATGTGTAACATTTTTGCACCGACCATAGATATTTCATCAATTATGAGGACCTCCACCTTCATTAATTTGAAATATAGATAGATATTTTATTTGTGAACATATCTGCTATAAATACTCAAATATAAAAGAAATTAATAATTACATTAAAAAATAGAATTAAGATTATAATTAAAATTTCGCCACATATGTAAATCTTAACAATAATTAAAATTAACTATGTCTATGAACTGGAATTATATTCGAGTTTATTGTACAAGCACAGCCCAGCCATATACTTCCTACATGTCTTTTAAAACTGTATATCGTCGGCTTAGAGTGTTAACCGGCTAACTCCATTTGGTAGAACTTTACAGGAGACGAAAAAAACTGTATTACTTTTTTTAAGAACGGTATTCAGGAAAATCAAAAATCCCATTTCTTTAATAATGTGTTTTATAGGTTTTAGTGATAAAGAACATGTTTTTTTCATTTCCTCTAAAGTTTGAGTTAAGAAAAAAGGACATAGCAGGTTTTCTACAACAGTCTATAGAATGCCATAATGGATATAGCAGGCTTTAGGTAAGGTTTAATAATAGAACAATATTATTATTAATAAATAATTATTTTAGGAACTGAAAGTTTACGCTTAAATAACATTTAATTACAAAAATTAACTCAAAAACATCAAACTGAACAGCATTAGATAGGCAAAATTCTTCTGCGATTAAATTTTATTCGTGTGGAATGTTGTCATAATATTCATGATAATCCACAGGCATAGTGGTTTTTAGGTCTTGAAGATCATTAAACTTTCTGGTTTTAATTTTTAGACGTTGTGTATGGAGTCCTTGCAATTCATCCCAAGGCAATGGTACAACGTTTTTTGTTCGTCTTTGAGGTAAAAGTTGCCAAGGATCTCCAAATCTTAGTTTATAAAATATTTCCCCACTTGGTGTATACCTCAACGCCCGTATGTCTGTTACCTGTAAAAGAAAATTGGAATAAAATAAACTTGTAATGTTACGATAATATTCATTAAATTAATTGAACTTCATAGGACAAACATACCTTTGCTTCCCCCTTCAGCTTACCCGGCCGTATGCTTTTATAAAATTCAACGTTTTTGAAACACTTAAAAAATGTGTGTTCTAAATAACGAACATCATAAGGGCGAGGTTTTTTCCGAGCAGTCTTGCAAATACGTGCATACTCTGCAGGTACATTTATTATTTTCTTCCTCAAGCAACGTTCTATAGTGGAATGCATTGCATCGGCCTCCATTTGAGTGTGGCCCACTTCAAGATATTTATGTTCAATAATAATATGTCGTGTCATAGCTACATTCAAAAGCGCATTTGCTAATACAATATTGCGGTTTTGATATGCGCACCCATCACTGTAAAAAATTATTTTTTGTGTCTCATTATTTTGGTCCATTTTCATTTGAGGCATTATTTTTTTATCAATGAAATTTGTGTATATTGTAGCAAATTCTTCTGCGTTAAGCCCTCCTTCGGTTTCGTTCCATATAAAGCAGTATCCATCTTTACTTTGTGAATGATAAAAGCACAAATTGTGAACACACAATTTAGTCTTATAGTACAAACTACTAATATTAGATTTTGGAGCCATTAAAACGGCCTGTAAATCGGCCGTAAAAACAAAAGGTTCGTTACACGTATCTTCTTCTTTTTCAGCCCTTGCCTCTTTTTTCTTAGTCATGTGTAAGTTAAAATCATTTTCGTTCATCTGTCCAGTTTTATATGCCGCACATTTTTCGCACTCATCCTTTTTTGGACTAAAAAGAGCTATATTGTATAAATTTAGAGTGTTTGTAAATGAGGCTAGCGAGAGATGATGAACATTTTGTGATTTACACCAATCCTTCACATAAAAATCATACAAGCTTTTCTTGGATGACCATTCAGGCAATAAGTATTTTTTGGTAGATGAAGCTCTGCAGTAGTGTGACTCCATGGATGGTAGTGTTTTTAAAAAGTTTTCCAACTCTTTTTTTTCCTTTTCGAATGGTCTTATACGCTCAGAATTAGTTTTTCTGTTACATCTGGAGTCACTAGCAGATTTTGGATAATCTTTCCAATTTAAAACACTCCATTTCCCAATCCCAATGGTATTCATAAACATTGTCTTGCATACCCTTATATACTCATTATTTACTCTCAAATTATATATAAAAGATTGCCTTCTCCTTGAAACACTTGGATCCTTTCGACCTCTAGGTCTCTTTGCTGGAATAGTCATGATTAAACTATCTATTAATATCTTCTTTTCGCCCCATGATAGATTCCAAAAACTCTTAAATATATTCAGTCTTACATCCTCCGAAATACTTGCACATTTCGCACCCGTCGTGTAATACTGTAACATCTCAAAAAAGTTGTTTTTTGGCAAATGGAGGTTAAATTTTTATTATTTTTGCATTTTGCTTTCTGCTGATTATTTTTATTTATTTTCGCCGGAATTTTAAATTAATCTACTACTTAATATCTCTATTTTGTTTTGTCACTGATAAATAAATGTATTTAGTCAATACTGGGGTTAACTACCTCATTTTCTTCAAAATTTCGTGGTTGTTACAGTATTCGACGGATAATTAAAATAATTTTCAATTTGCTTTAATGTTTCATGGACAATAATTCTTAATTATTGTTTATGGTATCATGGTAAAGATAATGATAATAATTTATAATAAAAATAGTAATAATAATGACGATATGAAAATATTTTATTTTGAGTTAATTTACTGTTATTTATTAAAAATGAATATAAAACAGTGTCATTTCATACGGTTAATGTCGTTATGTGGTACAACACTTTATTTTCATTATTATTAAAAATAATGACAGATTTATCAATAAATTATGATAATTTATGTTGGTGAATGAATATTGAGTAATGGTTACTGCTTATGATAATAATAGGTGTATAAAGAAATAAACAACTTTTTAAAGGAACACAAAAATATTTATTTCAATAAATTAAAGAAACAGAATTCTAAGAAAATTATACACTAGGTATATCAACCATGTTGTATATAAAAAAAAATGTTGAATTCACTGAAAGTAAAAACGTACTTCGATTTTCGTAAATAACTTGAATACATTATGCTTATGTGCACAGGTTATTGTAAAAATCGAAGTACGTTTTTTTAATATAGTTATTATTTACTAAAAACATTAAATCTTGTTTTTTATTTAAAGCAATCGGTATAGGTGCGTTATAGGCTTTTTTAACGGTCCAGTTCTTAATTTTTTCAATTCTCTCGTCCAATGTGATTGTAGCAGACGCTCTTGTTTTTGTTTTGCGTTTATTAAGGTAAGCATCGACGACGTTGAAATTTTCAGCGAGGTATGATGTTTTGTATAAAAAAGCAAATGGATTTTCCTGCTTTAATTTAATAATCTTAATATCGGTGAAGGGAACTGTCTCGTTTTTTTCGTTCGTTTTAAAATTTTGTTCGATCTCTAAAGCTTTAAAATCGATGAAATCTTCGTGACTAAGTTCGTTTACGGTGTAAAACGGGGGCGTCTTCTTCGCTGTTCTCATAAGTTGAAAGTACTGGGATGGGACATAAATACATCCAGCTTTTAAGGTTCTTTTAATTTCCTTTTCGATAACAGAATGAGCGCTATCGCCCTCATTTTGAGTATGCCCCTTGATTAAGAACTTATGCTCTATTGTTGTAATGTTGGGGAATAGGCATAAACAATACATATACATCATTACCATGTATTTATTTTTCTGTTGCCCGCTACAATTGTCTGTATAGAAAACAAAACTAATCATTTTAGATGTCGCCTTTGCTTTTTGTTCAATAAATTTAAAAACAGCGGTCGCAATTTCTACCGCACCTCGGCGACCTTCGCCTTCGTGCCACACATTGCAAACGCATTCGTGACTTTTTAAGTCGTAAATCGTGAGGTTGTACGTTGATAATTTCGACTTATAATAGAACACAGACACCTCTCCCCTTGGCGTAGAGAGGGCAGCTTGCAAGTCGTATGTACAAACAAATTTAGATGTGTCCGGATCAATTTTGTCTTCGTTTTTTTCTTTTCTTGCTTCATCTTTTTCTTGAAGATGTTGTCTATATTCTTGGATTTTTTCTTGCTTATCAGAATTTTCGTACGCAGTACATAGTTCACATTGGTCCTTTTTTGGTATGTGAAACGAAATATTATACTGATCGAATATTTCGAAAAATACTGTACGACTTCCGAAGGATTTACCGTTTTTTTTACAGTTACTTACATAGTCCCGGTAAATTTGGGCAATCGTTCTATCTCCTTCGATGTATTCTCGCTCAGTTTGGGCACGAAGGTAGTGTGACGGTATTCTGGGAATAGAATCAATATGCGCTCGCATGTCGTCTGTGATGCTGCTAGAAAGTTTCCTATGATTTCCATGTTTTCCTCTGTTATCTCCTTCTAGAACTCCGTCAACGACTTTTTTTCGGACAGTCGAAACAGTTGTTGAAGAAATGCTAAGAGTAGCACAGAAAAAATGTTTACAAACACGAATATTATTTCCGTTCATTGGAAAATAATATGCGACGTTTCCAATTCGGTTTCTGTTTTTGGAATGGACAGGCTGCGGAATGTCCTTAATATGTCGACTTATAAAATCGCGCTGCATGTTAAGATCCCCAAAACCGTAATATTTTTGAAAAATTTTAAACCGTTGGTCTTCTGGAATTTTGCTTGAACATTTATAAATGCATTTTTCACCACATCCTGGTCTCATTTCTTTTGCAGAGACAGTTTTTTTTGTAGTTTTTGACTTGTATCTCTTTCCAAGATTTTTACGTTTTTTTGCGATATTCGACTTCCATTCACTGGGATTTGCTCGTCGTTTCCGCTTTTTTTTCTTTTCAGTCAGTACATCTTCATTGGCTTCACCTGTATCATAAAGAAATTTGCATAAAGAAACTACTTTTGTCTAAGCTAGTATAAAGAATGTTTTACCTTCACTTGAAGAGTGCTCGTCATCACCGCTAAATGAAAAATCCGGATCTGCGTCTGTGTCATCATCTGTCGAAATAAATTTTCTTGGACTTGAAGAGTTGCTCGATGAAGAACTGGAGCTCCTGGACTTTTCATCTTCTAGTAATTGCTCATTACCTACGTTAACTTGGGCCAAAGAACCGAAGCTCTTAGAATTTTCGCCATCTAAATGTTGCTTACTCAAACAGTGTTCTACTCTTCCATTATCTACCAATAATTGCTCTTTACTTTCGTTAACTTGATCCAAAGAACTGGAGCTCTTAGAATTTTCGGCATCACATTGTTCTTCTTTTTCAATAGCCATAAACGTTGTTTTCAAAATTTCAACAGTGTTTTGGTCTACCATCATAAAAAAGTTTTGGCTCTCGAAGGGAAAGAGTGGCATACCTTCTACATATTGAACTGAATTTTGTTTTTCCATGTTTTGACTTGGATCATTATCACATAATATTTTAACCATCTCCATTATTCGCATAGTTCTTGAATTCATTTTTAATAACAGGATTTAACAAAACGAAAATGTATAAATTTCGAAAAAAATAGTCTGAATAAAACTGTAACATTAAAAAATACCACGACAGCTGTCCGCGAAAAACAATAACATCTCAGGTGTTTCGACCGACTCGTCCGGTGGCTTGAATGTGACTGAGATGTTATAGTCTTATGCAGACGTAAATCAGCTAATCCCACCACTAATAGAGTGAAACAAGTGACATCTAGCGGTAAACCGTTAAACTGACATTGGCTGTTTGTTCCTCGAACAAATTTCTCAATTATCTTAGTTGAATGCCGTAACAAACTCATATTTTAAAAAAATTGAGATGTTACAGTATTCCACGACGGGTGCGATTTGAAAAAACCCTTTTCTTTTGCGACGCATCTACATCTTCTTTTCATTTTACGCGGTTCTTTTTCAATGTCATAATTCCATTTGCCATCTTTTTTACTTCGGCCTAAATATCTTTCTCCTAATTCTCTGCGTCTTTTATTTTTTTCTGCGTACCATGAAGACTGCTTTACTTGAAAACGCTTTCTGTGATGTGTACTTTTTTTAGGTAAATCCGACGAAATATCAGAATCCGAATTCTCGGAATAGGGGACTAACGCTTTGGCATCATTACTTTCGTCAGAAATGAGGTCTATATCATATTGTGATGGAAGTGATACATTAGTATCTGCAGTATCATCTGTTAATTTAGTAAGCAGATTAAATTGGTTAGGCAAAGACTCTTGTCCATTTAGTGTAGGTGAAACGCTAAAATTAATATTTTCTGGATTGACAATTATTGTGGCAATTTCATTGGCATTGATCTCTTGAATAGTAGGGTTATTAATAATAATAGATGTATTTTCAAATAGACCCCCAAAATTGTCGATTACCTCCATCTGAACATTATCAACAGGGCAAAGATAATTATTGTTAGTTTCAGAAATCTCTTCGGGTGTTCCGTCGCCATTTTCTGATCGGTCGTAAAGTACATTAATATTGTCAGTTGAATCATCATTAGGAATTATTGTAGAAACTTTAAGATCATCTAGATCGTTATTATCTATCTCGTGGGAACTAGCCATGAGTGCTAATTCCACCATTTTTTTCGCTCGTGATAGTGACATCTGAAATCAATAAAAAGCGCAATTCCTACAAAGTTGCACCTATAATTTGCATAACCTTCACAAAAATAAAATATTACGGAAAGGATTCCTGTATTTTAGTATCCTTAACATTGATCGTTGTAATGTTACATGGAGTTAGTTGTTTTTATTAAGGTTTTTTAAACTTTTTGTTTTAGAAAAACTTTCAGAAAAACAGCTAACTCCTTGTTACATTTTAGCGAGCATTTTTAAGGCTATATAAGAAACTTTTCCATAATATTTTTATATAAATCGTAAATATACACATACCTTTTGACATAAAAACTATTAAAAAATTAACGACAAACATTTAAACAATAGTAATTGTATATTATTAATTCACGTTCGACGAAAATACTGCGCACTGACGTTTCACTGAGTAAACTGGTAGCGAATAGTGGATTTAGCAGGTTTTCGATGAAGCGTTTGAGGTGAACGAAATTAGCCGGTATACGCACCATTAAAATTTGAATGTTTGCATTTAAAATGGAGTTAAACGCTTTTACAGAATGATAGAGGGCATATCTATCTTTCCATTAAGACCAAAAACGCAAAAACGTCAAAAGGTGGAGTTAGCCGGTTAACACTCTAAGCCGACGATATGTTATTCATTTATTTTTTAATTTTCAGGTAACATAATATTGTAATATATGGCACCTTTACAGAGCGGACAGTTCCTAAATCTTTCACTTTTAAATTTGTTAACACGTTGACTGCCACATGTGCTTTTAGCGATACACCCGGTGTGCTTTGTATAAGCTGCGTGTATCGATAGATAATTTAACCCATTAATTCCCAAGGGTGAAAATAAAGGCATATTTATTGGTTTTGTTTATTACGTTTATAAATACATCCAAAAAGAGAAAATTATAGTAAAAAAAATATTGATTAATTATTTTACATTCCGCAGAATGTTGCGTCTAAGGAACGTTGGGATTACTGAACTTCAATTTTACTAGCAAGTCTAACAACGCTAGAGTATTAGCGTGAGTGAAATATTTTAAAACAATCAGCATGAAGATGTACTTGGCATTTTTTACACATATAAATTGTTGTACTTCTACACTGTCGACATCTTCTTCGACGTTTACTTTCATGCTCTTCTATGACATGACCAATATTATCGAAGCGAATATTGGAAGGTAACGCGTTTTTGGATGGTCTTCCTAGATTTATATTTGAATTACCCAAAAAATGCGAATTATCTGTAAGTTGGGCTTTTTCGGTTTTCATCAAACTTACAGCAACGTAAGATTTGAATTCCAATTGACTCAAAGATCGCTCATTCGCCAGATTGTAAATTTTCCACGAGTTTACCAATACACTGGCTATCAAATTGATGAACAGTGGCCACCACCACTTTTTCCCTCTTACTCGAATCCTATAATTCCATTATCATGGCGATCTACGCCTCCCATATTTTTATTATAATCTGAAGAATGTCGCAGTATTTTTCAATACTTAAAATTCCAGTGAATGTTCTCACTATCGCAGTAAGAAGCGCTCTTGCTGAATCAGTAACAGTTTCTCGCGGCGGGGATATACCAGATCGTATCCACTGAGTTAACCAATTGACAATTGTGTCAGTGTCGTGAGCCTCAGACAACATTTGACTGACGGTAGATTGTCATCCGGAAAAATTAATCACAGCCAGATACAAGAAAATGTGTTGACTCAGGGTCTTATCACATCGTTTTAATTTTGAGACAATTTTCCCTGATGCATCGATGAACAAACACGGTACTTCAGAAGACCTTGTTTTGTAAAACAATTGTAATTTTACAAAAAATTTTAGCAGTGTAGGTACCTACTTAGGTTTCATGGAATTCGGCGAAGCAGTTCTTGCACAGGGCAATTTGGCGACTCTTACACAGTGTTTTTGTCCTTGTTTCTTTCTCATATTTAGATCTACAGTTTTGACAGCGTCGTCTTGTATTACCTTTGACAGGGAGGTGTTCGTCTACATTTATGAAATTTTTGGATCTTTTACTTGTTCGTTCTACAGACCTTTTGTTTCTTTCTTATTAGCATTTCTGAAACGTTTACTAGAAAAGTGAGAAATGGAATTTTTCTCTATTAATTTCTTTATATATTATCCATGAATTGACTACCGCAGTCATCAGTAATTTAATAAAAACTCTTATCCACCATTTCTTGGACTTTCGATCAAAATCGTCGACGGTCTTCGAAAATGCTCATTATTATTTCAAACGTATTTCGGCATTCTGCTTCCGCTCTTTGATTTTCTTCGACTTTCACCTCTTTCAAAAATTTATACGCCTCCGCAAACGGGTTTATTTTACGAAGTAACCTATCTAACTCGTCCATTAATTCCAGAATACACTCTCGGTTTTCCTGTCGTCGCAATCTGTGATTCTGTGCATCGGCTGAATCTAAAAAATAAAGTTGCCCGTAACTTATATTGCCTACCGGTCGCTCGACGTGAGCTATTTGATGGTAAATCTGTCCGTGAATCCTGAAGCAGTAAGGTCCTCGTCCTGCAGGCATATCGATGTTGACGCTTGTCGACGCAAACGCACTGTTATACTGCCGTATGTTCTGCAGAAAATTGTCAGAATGTACATGCCGTCCGCACAATAGATCTTCCAACAGTTGCGGGCAGTCTCTCGGTTCGAACAGTACCTTTCCTTTTCGACAACATTGCGTAAATTTTCCGTCGGGTGGCCGTTCGGCTGAAAAAAGCATTGCCTGACTTTTGGAACATATCACGTTCATATTACCGGAATAAAACTCTTCAACTTCTCTCTCCAACGCAAACAAATAGGTCGCCACCTGTCCCACCCTTCGACGCTGATCCCAAAGATCTCGTTCAATTCCGGCTTCGGCTTCGATCTCGAAATCATTGTCGCGGACTTCGATCGGTCGCGGCTGTGTAACCGAAGAGACTCGGCTCGGATGGACATCGACTCAGCGCTTGACGTGTTTTGCAGGTTGAGAGACGGTTGCGGCACGATCTGAAAAGGTTCATCGGAAATTAATGACTCGTCGCTCGACGTTTCAAACTGTCTCAAAAACGGTTCCTGTATGTTCCGCAGCGGTTCATCGGGGCGATGCGACGGTCCCGCGATCGGAGATATTGGTCGCACGATGGTCGTCGGGGACTTGAGCTACTCCCGGGTCAGCCTGGGTGATCGGAACGGCTTGCTGTCCAGCTATTATCGAACTTCAATGATCGTATTATCGTCTCTGCATCTTTTTCTGAATCTAAAATATTATATAGATTAGAATTCATATAATTTAACAGTACTTTACCGTTTCATTGTTTCATCAATAAAGAGATTTTTTACCTAGTTGAAATTCATTTCGACGCTTCTTATTTCCTTTTAGCTCTTTTTGTGCTTTTGGTAAAATATGGTCTGAGACTGCATGTTTAAACGAGGTAGTTGAATTCCGCCATTTATTATATAATTTACCTCGTTTATTCGTACGGTAATATTCCTAAAATTGAAAAATCTAATAGATATGTTGTACCAAAAAAGTTTTCAATCTGTTCTAGTGAATTTGGATTGTTGTCCGAGGCGACTATTCGAAAATTTTCTGTTTCTTAATCAGTTTCGGGTTTTACTAAATGAATAGATTTCGGGTGGGGTATGATTATCGTAATATTCACTTTCGTTGTAATTTGGTTCAAAAATGAGTCCGTTACATTCAGTAAATTGCGGGGTCCAGTTGGTCTAAAGAAATTATTTCTATTAGGTTAATATTGTTATTGATTAGATCTGATGTTAGAATAACCGATTGACATTGGTGTTGGTTTTAATACGTTTTTTGTTTGTTGGGGACGATTGCTTTGTCCGAAAACTTGATTTGAATCGGCGGATGTAGCTGTTTGTTTAGAGAAATGTAATAATCTGCCATAGACGTGTTCTTTTGTGGGCTATACGACCCCGAATACAATGACATTTTAATCTTTTGGCGTTGGCTGAAATTCCAATATTTTTCCAGGAAAATCCTTTTAAAACCCGAAAAGCTATTACAAAATTGTTTAAATACACTGAACGAGCGATATGCCTTACCAGTTAGGGTTTGTTCAATTGCATATTTTTCTTGTGAATCTGGGAAGAAGTTATTCATGAAATATGCTTCTAATTTTTCAATATAATCTACCGAATTTTCATCTGTTTCCCCTGAAAATGTTGGCAAATTGACCTTAATGAAATGTTGAAAGTTATTGTAGTTACCTTGAGGTATACATATATAAACATTTTGATCGAATGTTTGTTTGAAATTCTGTTGACTACTTGGAGGTTTTAAAGTCATATCTGATCTGACTCCTCAACAAATTTATCCTACAACAATAAGATAACTGATAAGTATTAATTTAATATTGTTAGATAATTAAATAAAAATTGTCCAATATTCAGGTAAAACTTTAATTAAACTCAAAACAACAGATAACAACAAAATAATAGCGGCCATGTAACCTCAGCAGCTATCACAACTTCGACTCTTCATAAGTGAATGCGTAGCTGACGAGTGGCGGCTTAGCCCTTCGTCTACTTCAACAATATTGTTTACATAAGTAGTAGACACATTAAAAATAAAACACAGACAGATAAGGCATGTATATCTCACAGTTGATGTTAAACGTAATACAAACCGATAATACATGCATATATCTAACACGACCATCCTGACGGAATCTTCGCTCTCGAAGCATTGTCCGTGGCCAATAATCTGAAATGCAACACAGCATTTAAACACAATAATGACAATTCCTGCATATGGGCTTGCACCTGTTTATGCAGTGGCATTTTTCTCAAGTATCACCACTGTGATACGTCCATCCTCATTTACAATATTTGGGTAGTGCACGGCTTTCCGTCAGTGACAAACTCACTGAAGTTTGGCACCCCAAATATCGCTTACATTATTTGGGTATAGTGCGCGGCTTTCCGTCAATGAAACATTCATTGAAGTTTGGCACCCCAAATAATCTATTCCGTCCGAAGACGTGCAACTCAAGTGCTCGACTTTCCGTCAGTGAAACAGTCACTGAAGTTTGGCAACTTGACATTATTTGAGTAATGCGCGGCTTTCCGTCAGTGAAAAACATTCACTGAAGTTTGGCACCTCAAATAATTTATTCCGTCCGAAGACGTGCAAAACATAATTCACATTATTTGGGTACAGTGCACGGCTTTCCGTCAATGAAACATTCATTGAAGTTTGGCACCCCAAATAATCAATTCCGTCCGAAGACGTGCAATTCAAGTGCTCGGCTTTCCGTCAGTGAAAACATTCACTGAAGTTTGGCAACTTGACATTATTTGAGTAGTGCGCGGCTTTCCGTCAGTGAAAACATTCACTGAAGTTTGGCACCTCAAATAATCTATTCCGTCCGAAGACGTGTACGACTTACTACAAGGATTACACATCTGCTGTTCCGTCCGGTAATACACATACCGACGTGATAGATGTCAATCATTGTTTCTACTAGTGTGCAGCTCCGTCAGGTTCTACGACGCTGACCTAAACACACAAATTACAATCAAATCAATCAATTATTTGCAACATATGTTAAAACTTCGGTTATACCGTATACTTACAATTACTCTGTAGTATCAGATTTCAATAATTCAAGCAAACCTTCCATTTTAGTTTCCACAGCCCATTTGAAAGACCGCAAACGCAGTTGCTATTTGGCTGTCTTTGTCATCAGATTTTTACCCAATCGACGTACTTCATATCGACCTTCATTCGTGAAACCATCTATTTCGTTTGGCCGCATGACTCGGAGTTCATTTTAACTTTATGCATAGTGGAGTCTCTATGCACTAACACGACGTCACCAATTTTGAACGTTCACTTTCTCGAGATTTGGAGTATTGTTTTCCAACGCTTTCCTTCCCCTCTCGCAATTAATCAACAGTAGGATTTCATAGAGAACGAGTGTCGTCCGTCAAATCTCATATAACAGATTGAAATCTACTAAAGCCTGTATGGAAGTCATCTGTATTGCTTTCTGAATGTTTTCCACATCCAGCTCGACCATTCTGACATTACGTCTACTCTACACGTAATAAATTCATAATTGTACGGTTATACCTCTCAACTTGCCCGTTTCCAAAGTGCATATCAGGTGTCACATATTGATAACGAACGCCCCACAAGTCAAGATACCGTGCAATGTCTAAATTTTGAAAATTGCGCCCCGCATCGGCTATTATTCGTTTAGGTGCACAAAATAGTGAGAAGAAATTTTGTTTCTTTAAATGTTACAGTTTTCAAGGGCAACAATAAACAGTATTTTGTGAATGCATCTACAAGTACCAGCACGTGTTTATAGCCATCAATCGTCATATTTAATGGACCTAGACAGATAACATGTACTGTGTGAAAAGGTTCATCGGGCTTAGGCAGCTGTCCGACAAAGCCCTCCAATGGACCCGTGCGTGTCTTTTTAACCGCACAGACTAAACAATGTTTTATATAACTGTTTACAAAATTTCGTATTTTAGGAAACCAAAAATGTTGTTTTATACTGTTAGGGGTTTTCCCGGAGCCAATATGATACTGCCCGCCGCTAAAATACGCAAAAGAACTAAACGACTCTGTCTGGGTTTAACCCAAATATTTGACACTATTTTGTAAATACATGCATTTTGAAGCATTCAGTAAAAAAAATCGCTTTTCGCACTAAAAGGATAGAAGTTGCATACGCTTTCTTTAATTATTTTATGACAGCAGTTTTTGCACAATTTCTTTCAGGTATAACGACAAATGGCATGGGGATCTGTTTACAGCATGGCTATCAATAATTTTTACGCTTAACGCTGCGGTTTTAATTGCATTATTATTAAGTCACTACGTATACTGGACTAACAGTGAGTTGATTTTTCTGCATATTCCACTGTACAACAGACACAAGTGATTTTGCCGTCAAAGTACCCTCTCCGAGTCAGGTATCTGTTTCCTATGTATATGTGTTTCAGTGGCGTCAGCGACAATAACTAAAGTCGGGGTCTTGGTATAAATTGCAACCAACTAACACACCAAAATAAAGAATACTGCCGGGGACTACTAGAATGTTAATTCTGTTTCAGTCCGGTTAACTCACAAACGCCTTAATTTGTTCTGTAATCTCTAATATGCCCGATGCTATTCTACTTATTACAGATACACAAGGTTCAGTTTTGTTTTACACAAATAGCGATGGTGGTCCGAAATTAATGACACGTTGGAGCCCGTATCGATTAGATTTTGGAATTGTACGCCGTCTAGTTTAACGCACGTGGGGAGCGCGATTTTGCCTAAAGTGCAGAATGTAACTTTGTGCTTTTGTTCTATTCCTCTTTTAGTGAAACTTTTTCCAGAGTGCTCTAACTTTGCACAAAAAGGAGAAATTTCCAATTACTACTGCTTATATATATACGGGTTTACCACTACGGATTTCAGTACTTGAATAAATTTTCGCACGACACTGTCGTCGTAACTACCCTAATTTACCACAGTTATGACATCTTAACGTCTTTATGACCACTGTCTGACGGTAACGAAACTTTAAGTTATTTTTTTTTTTTTAATGATTTCATTTCATTTCAGAGCTAGTGTCACTATTGTCGCGCACCCTCGCAATAATGACTACACCGTAGTTCATTCACCAATCAGTTTATTTATCCAAAATTAGTCAAATGTGCAGGCAAATAAGAAACAATACGGCTTTACAGTCTCTCGACATCACGGCGTCGTGAACATGCGACTCGCTAATACAATGAACAATTAACTCTACTAGATCTTGTTTTTACCAGATCAGTCGTAAGTTTTCAACAAAGATGACTTTTATGAACACGAGTATCGTAAGCAATACATCGATTACCAACAAAATTAGCAGTCTCGCTCAATAATCGGCCCAAATTACAGCGCGGTGGGAAAGCGTCGGTAAAATCTCGTTTAAATGTACTCCAATCTCTTACCTTTGGTGACTAGTCGTCGAGCCATTTCGTGCATTTTGGATCACATAACGACCAACTTGTACCAATATCTCCACGTTAAACCAACGCAGTTTTTAATCTTCCTGTAACTGATTCAGCCATTTCACTGCATCGCTCGGCTCTGGATGGAAGATTGACGGGTCGACTTGATCAGGGGTTGATTTGTACGCCTTCAAAGCCTTCACCAACACAAACACCAAATCCTCCATTTTGTAAGTTAAAAATCAGGATTCACACGTGAACTTGAGCACAATCCCACTTCTGATGTTAGATAATTAAATAAAAATTGTCCAATATTCAGGTAAAACTTTAATTAAACTCAAAACAACAGATAACAACAAAATAATAGCGGCCATGTAACCTCAGCAGCTATCACAACTTCGACTCTTCATAAGTGAATGCGTAGCTGACGAGTGGCGGCTTAGCCCTTCGTCTACTTCAACAATATTGTTTACATAAGTAGTACACACATTAAAAATAAAACACAGACAGATAAGGCATGTATATCTCACAGTTGATGTTAAACGTAAAGCCTCTTCTACACTATTGGCCATGATGGGCGAATACTGATGGGCCATGATTGTCTCCATCATTGCGTACCTGTCCACACGATCGTTCACGTCTCAGTTGTTAATTGTCTTCTGTCCGATATGGATATAGAACCGCTAGCAGCTGTCGCAATTTATTTAATAAGTGTTTATAAACATTATATAAATATACATAATAAAATCGTACTTAAAAAAAAATGGAGGCGAAGGAGGTGGTGGATGCTAACTATACATCGAAATAGAACAAGGTAAGTTATATACAAAAAAAAAAAAAATGTGGAAACCATGTGGTGTTTTGTAATTAAACTGTATGATTTTCAAATAAATAATATACTATTCTTTTTCCGTGCTTTTAAACATACAGTACATATTTGTTTTTACAGACACACTATGAACAATCAGCTCGATGAGCTTCTAGCAGAACCATCTGGAGAATTCGATAACTTTGTTCGCATGTCTATTACCGACTTTGAATATCTTGTACAAAAGGTTTCCCCACTAGTTGCAAAACAGAATACCAAATGGAGAGATGCAATACCAGTGAAAATACGACTTGCAATCACATTACGATTTTTAGCTACTGGAGACAGCTACAGAAGTTTGCATTATACGTTTAAAGTATCTGCTCAGATTATATCCAAAATAATTCCTGAAGTATGCTTAGCTCTCAACGTGGTTTTAAATAATTTTATTAAGGTAAGAAAATAAAACAATTTTCATTCAAATGTGCAAAACTTTAATTAGTATTAGGTGGTACAAATTATTAATAATCTTTGTTCAATTCTGCATCATAACACGCTTGGGAAAGAATATCTTGAGATTGCGTTTCATAGTAGGTTTCTTGGGAAACAGTTGGGAAAGTAGTTGGAGATGGTATTTGTAATATGGGTATTTGGGGGGATTGTTGAGATTGGGGAACATACATTATTGGAGACGGAGCTTGGTTGATAACATTTGGAGGTGATTTTATAGAATCCATTGACTGGGCAGGTGTAAGTGGAGTGGAAGGATTGGAATAACTTGCATTTGTAGAGCTGGGACGGGAACAACTAGTGTACATGGATCGTGAAGATGATGGACGAGAAAGTATGATTTGGGATGGTGATTCTGTAGACACAATTGTACGGTGACGCTTCTTTAGTAGCAAACCGTCGATTTCATACATTATCTCTTGTCTTTCTATTTCTGAAAATGATTTTAATTTTTTTGCGAGAAGCCTGCCATACAAATCGGAGTCATCTTCACGCTCATCCTTTTTTTTCGTGTTACTTAACACATTGTTAAGTGTAGTTAATGCAGTGTTCATCTGTGCTTGGGTCTCCTGCAATTCCACAGGTCTCTGGCTACGTCGTCTTTGTACAGGGATTTGTACTGAAGACTGAACACTCTGATTATAATTCTCCTGACTTTCGTTGGGATTAGACCCTTCATTTTCTAGGAATTCCTGTAATAAACAAAAACATATTATAAAATGCTATATTATTTAAATTTGTCATGTCATATTATAAAATACTATATTTTTATTTTTCAGCTTCCTACTACGGAGAATGAATGGCTCACTAAAGCAGACAAGTTCCCCTTCCCTCATTGTCTAGGCGCGTTAGATGGGAAACACGTAACCATACTGCCACCATCTCAGAGTGCATCAGATTATTATAATTATAAAAGAACTTTCAGCATTGTTCTTTTAGCCTTAGTAGATTACGATTACTGCTTCATGTTTGCTGAAATAGGTTCCAAGGGACGGATTAGTGATGGCGGAGTATTTAGCAACAGCGTATTATGTGAAAAAATGTCTACGGGAAGTCTTAATTTACCGCCACCTAATTCACTTCCAGGTAGTGACATTATTGCGCCCTATGTGTTTCTGGGAGATGGAGCGTTTGCTTTAAGTACACATTTAATGAAACCATTCCCTGGGTACCATGCTTTAGGCACCCCTGAAAGACTATTTAATCAAAAACTATCTAGCTCTCGGGTTGTTGTAGAAAATGCATTCGGAATTTTGACTTCCAAATTCCGAATTTTTAAATCAGCCATACCGTTGTGTCCTGTTAAGGCTTCTGTAATCACTATGACATGTGTTTTATTGCATAACTTTTTAAGAAAAAGTAAAACATCTAGATTAATTTATAATCCGCCAGATTTTGCAGATACATTTATAAACGGTGAGTTAATCAGACCAGGTTCTTGGAGAACCGGACAGAATGATAATAGTCTATTATCTCTTGAATCACTGCCACGTAGGGGTGCAAATAATGCAATACAAATACGATTAGATTTTATGAATTATTTTAATGTACAACGTAATGTGTCTACAGAAATGTGAACGGCATGAAACCGTAAAAATCTGAGTTTTTTACAAGTAGATTAATTAACTAAATGTTATCTACTTTATATATAGGTAATCAAATTGTAACCAATAATACGATTAAAAAAGTCAAATAAAAGTAAATATAATGAGTTTTATTTACCTCATCCTCCGTGTTTAAAATGCTTTTACATTCGTAGACATTCGTCAAGAAAGCAGCCAATACATCATAATAAATCCATATGGGTTTGAAGATGTCCTCCTCTCCAGCACCAGATTTAATAGAAGCTAGTACTTTTTTATGATTCATACGGAAAGCCGCCATCAAGGTTTCTTTTTTTCTTTTTAATTCTGCAGTAGGGATAGATATTGCATCGGCAATTCGTTTCCATGCATCATTTACCTGTTAAAAAAAAAACGTTTTATAAAAAAAATAAAACCGCCTTCAAAAAAGTCACTAAAAATATGAAAATAACAAAATTTTGGGGTTGGCGCCAATTTAATTGTCTTTTAAAACTATCTATGTACTTATTCTTACTAAATTGGCTCCGACCTCAAAATTTTATTTTCTCATCTTTTTAGTGATGATTTTGAAAGCGGTTTTATTTTTTTATAAAAAGTTTTTATTTCTCACTTTTTAGTGACTACAATACATAGTTTACACATTATTAACCGATTTATTTCTTGATATTTGATTACTAAAAAAACACTGAACCGATTTAAACACAGATTTTGTGGGAGCATTTCGTAACCATTCTGAACTCGATGGCGTCGAAATTATTGAAATCGGTTCACAACTGGTGGAAATATCGCGGAATATACATAAAAAAATATTGATATACTATTAATAAAATCAAAACTACTGAACCGATTTAATTGACAATTAAATGGGGCCAATCCGGAAACATTCTGAACTCAATGGCGTAGAAATTTTTCAGATCCGTTCACCACTGGCAGAGAAATCGAGTAACATACCCACAAAACAAATCATACAAATTGAGAGCCTTGTTTTTTTGAAGTCTGTTAAAAATAATAAAATTTTGAGTTAGGCGCCAATTTAAATTTTTTAAATACTTACTCATATTAAATGGGCGCCGACCTTAAAATTTTATTATTTTTATCTTTTCACTGTATTTTTTAAAGGCCGTTCAGTTTTTTTACAAAAGATTTTATTTTTTTTTCCTTTTTAGTGACTTTGCAATACTTTAGTTGTACGTTATTAACTGAGTTATTTCTAGATATTTGATTACTAAACAAACTACTGAACCGATTAAAAAAAAAATTATGTGGGACCACTCCGTAAATATTCTGAACTCAACAGCGTCAAAATTATTCAAATAGGTTCTCAACTGGCAGAAATATCGCGGGACATACATACATAACAATAAAAAATGCTTGGTTCACACTTGACAGTCCATATCGTGAAAACTACTGAACCGATTTTGATAAAACTTGCATTCTTCCCTAAGCTGGAAGATACCTAATCCAATAAAAAAAGAATTATTGCAATTCGATTTCTAGTTTCTGAGAAATCCTACGACAAACATACATAGATTTATGAAATTTGGCACACACTCATATAGACTTTACATATTAATTATCAGTATTATGCAATTCCAACAATCTTACAAACATACGGGTCAAACTAAGCACCTCCTTTTTTTGAAATCGGTTAATAAGAAAACATGTTTAGTAGGCCCTTACGGGAAAATGAAAACAAACCTCGAGAAAAATAATTATTATAGGTACTTACAGGGTTTTTATCTTTATGATATTTATTTTTTGGGTTCCATATTGCGGGCTCATTTCGATAGATTTCAATAAATCTGTAAGTTTCTTCTGAAGACCACTTCGCTTCCGACATTTTAATTGCGTACTTGTAAAAATCAACACACAGAATTTACGTCAAAGGCAGACATCCACACCGTACCGTAAACAAATATGAACTGAATAATTGGCAATCGTGTGGATACTCGCACAATCATGGCCGCGAACTTCCTTTGATGATTGTCCGAAAAACCGACACAAAGGCGATCACACACAATCATCACCAATCATGGACAATTACAGGCGATTATGCCCTCCACACGTTCGTGATGGCCTATAATCGCCCATGATGGCCAATGGTGTAGAAGAGGCATAATACAAACCGATAATACATGCATATATCTAACAATATATATTATACCGTATACGAGATAGAACTAGTTGTGAGTCGATCACCACCTCGTTCTCATAGAATTGTAAAGAAATAACAAAGTTACTGAAGATATCGTGTGTTGGTGTGTGTGTGTGTGCATATAAACAAATCGACCGATTGAATTGATTGAAAGGGTTTATCAAGACTGATCTGATTAGATTTTGAGCTAAATCGGTTCAGTGATTCTTGAGATATTCATAAAAATGTTTTAGGTGAAAAAATGTAAATGGATTCTAGACGTTAAAATACGAATCTTAATTTTTTTCGTAAAATGTGGATTTCGAGAAAAAGATATTTTCAAAAAAAATATTGCCACGAAAATATTTTTTTATTTGCGTAGTCAATATGTCTATGGTTTTAGTCGGCGTTAAGTAGATAACAAACAAATGAGATGGCCATGTTTTTAACTTATTTTATGTAACGTATGTAACACATAGCGGGAAGTTTTACGGTTGGTCTACAACAGAATTTTTGTTTATGTATATTTCTTAGTTTTGTTAGTGTACTGTCTACGGCGTAGCGTAATACCAAGAAGTAAATTTTTTATCATATTTCGTATCTTACCTGTTTAGCTGAAGTTGAAAGAATAGCCGTATGTTTTCTCTCCATGTGCTGCTTCAAATTTGTCGTATTGCTGCATGTTTTTAACACTTTTGGGCAATATTTGCATTTGGCATTACCATCCCTACTATTTATTTCGAAATATTGACGCCAAGTACTTCTTGTTTTTTTAGATTCCATTTTTATTATCAATATAAATTTGAAAATATATTTATGGTTAAATTAGCCGGAAGAATAAAACAAACAACTGAATTGAGAGAAACAATAATAAGTAGGTTATTCACAAATCACTAAGTTCACTAACTATAATATAAGTATAGTAGAGGTACCTATAAAGTATAAACTTATAAAGTATAAAATATGAACGAAGCAAGAAGCGTCCCTATCTTTCCTGTGAGCGTGAAATGCCAGTGTAACCTGTAACAACTTGCAACACGCACACACACACACACACACAAAGAGACTAGAAAGCAAAGTCAATTGTCAAATAATGCACGTGTGACGTATATTGTCATTTTCGTTGTCCGCTTACTCCCTCCATTCAATTCACTCACATTCCTTGAGAATCGTGTTAGCAAAATAAATCGATTAAAATGATAAAAATCGATTATTAATCGATTATAAGAAATTAAAAAATCGATTTTTATTAATCGATTTTTACAAAAGAATAATCGATTTTTTTTTTAATCGATTATTTTTTCACAAGCCTAGTATTGATGCTCGGTATATTGAGGTAAATTCCTAAATTGAACATTAGCATTGCCCCCTGTTCTATTTATTCTAAATGTAGTTTGATTTTCATAATTGATCGGAGCATAAGCATTACTTATATTACCACTTTGTACCCTTGAACCAGAATTATTAATCGTTTCATCAGGACGAGAATTAACATTGCTAGCAGATACCTGAACATATTGTAATTTGGTATTTCAGTTAACCCTAGAGAGCTAACCCTGTTTCCAGATACATGGAGACTAACCATTCGTAAATTTTACGATTATAAAAAAAAAAAATTATAAAAAAAGTTTTATTCTTTATTTAGCAAAAATAAATACACATTCAGTCAAAATTAACATTCTTGAAGTGATTTAGGAAATAATATATATTTTTTTTAATTATTAAAGGCACACTCAATGCAAATACATGCGCGATGTTCTGCGCAAAATGGGCGCTTGCAGGTGACACAATAGTTTGTTGTCATACGTCTTTTTTTTGATTCGCAGATTTGGCACGTAGTTCTTTTTGAAGGCCCTTGAACAGGACTTTCGTTCACAGGTTTCTCCTTGATAATATCTTCAATAGCAGATCGGAGTGAACGCTGCAAACTTGGTATATTTAGCCGAGATTTCATCCAAGGAAATATTAACTGTCGGCTCAGTTCAACCATAAATAGTTTTCTATTCATGGGCGTTTGTCCTGATTTATGCATGTTGTTTACATAAATTACATAGGAATTTATAGAAGCGATATTGAGCATTCCGTAAAACAAACACAGAGGCCACCGTTTCGTTTTGCGTGTTGTGCTCATGTTTCCACACATTTGGTCAAACGTGTCAACCCCGCCTTTTGTGCTATTGTAGAAGTCAATAATATCGGGTTTGCCCGTCCTTTCTGAGATGAGGCTACTTCCGGAATGCATTGTGCTTAACAGAATGACGTTTTTATTCTTCTTCGGAATATATGACACCAACGTTTTTTCCTTATCAAAGCAAAATCTAGCATCACCAGCTGGTCGATTATTTGTAGAAAGCATTTGTAAAGGTATTTCACGTTTATTTTTTCTTATGGTGCCTACCATGGTAAATTTATACGGATCTTCCAAGAGATCATCAGCAAGTTTAACTGTTGAAAACCAATTATCCATGGTTATATTTCTGTTTGCGTCACGCAGTGATGTAGTGAGTGTTTTCACATAGTACTCTGCTAATGGCATATTATTATCTGTTTTGGTTTTTTTACCAAGGTAAGGAGATGCGTCTATCATGTATTTTGTTCCGGAATCACAAACCATCACAATTTTCAACCCATATTTAGCAGGTTTGTTAGGTATGTACATACGAAACGGACATCGACCGCGAAAAGCTAACAACTGCTCATCGATAGTAACATAAGAACCTGCTTTGTATGAGTTTCTGCAATTGTCAATTAGCTGGTCCCATATACTCCTTATTGCAGCCAAGGGATCTGTTTCTTTTCTGGTTGCCCGCGTGATTTTGTCATCAAAACGGAGGCAATTAATAAGAAATTTAAACCTTTCTCGGCTCATAGTAGCCTTGTAAGTTGTCCCACATAGGCTACCATCAAATAGCTCCTGGGTGCTTAGATGATTATTTTTTAGCGCTGCTGAAAAAATTAATATTCCGATAAGCGCTTTGATTTCCATAGAATTTGCCAAAGAAGTTGTAGCTTTTTCTTGGGTATAATTTTCTGATTTTGAACGAATTTCAGTATTAGTATGAAAAATAATCTCATCAACCATTGTGTCCGATATGAACAGCGAAAAAGCATCGAGAGGATTTAAAGCATCTTGAGCGATACCTCTTGATCCTTGAATGATGTGCGTTTTATTTTTCATTGGCATTCTTGACGTTTTTCCAGCTATTGCAGACCAGCGATGTCCATTTTTCCCCCTGAGGGATACTTGAGAACCTCGCGACTCTTGCATTTGTGAAGAACCAACATCGTCAACTTCTTGTTCTGATAGGCTATTGATAGTCTCCAGGTCTGGTTGAAGCAGAACTGCATCCTGTTCTAATATATCGGCATTTGATTCTGGTATTACGTGGGATGCATTTAGTGTCATTTTTTTAAGAGAAACTTCTTTAGTCTTTTTAAGTCTCTTACTGGGACCAGGAAGCGAGTCATCTGTATTGCTGCCATCATCTGATAGTTCGTATTCGCTACCAGAATCTTCAAATGATTCATATTCTACATTATCCTCCTCTTCAGATTCACTGCAATCACTTGCTGTGTCATAAAAGTCAGGTGCATTTACTATGTCCTCAACCTCTCTGACAGTCAAAGGTTTTTTTCTGTTCATTTTGTAAAGTAAAACCTAGCAAGTAGATAATTATGGTATAAATGTCAAGCTAAAACTCACCTCTCATATGTGATTTAAATGTTACACTGAGACTAACCTGTCGTAAAAATTACGAATGCTATACCCGCACAGCTGAAACCAGAAGTCTATATCACCGCACGACTCTTCGAACCAAGTACTAATTGCAAATGATGAAACTATTGCAAGTCGCAGCCTTCTAACTCATACACACTAAAAATGCTCAGATGATTTATAAAGTGCTTCGTAAAATTTACGAATGGTTATCTTTCTAGGGTTAAAGGTAGTTCATTTTCATGTGCATATCGTTTGAATGTTCTATAAATTTCCTGGAACGATCTGTAAGTAATTTCAAAATATTCCTTTGATGTTGTCTGTCGACAATAATGGGATTCGACTTTTGGCATTTTTTGTAAAAACGTTCTTACATGTTCCAGTTTTTTTTTTTTTGCATTTTTTCGATCGTTCGTTTTTTTACCAGATTTTCTTGGTATAATTCCTGACGCATTGGCACGTTTTACCCAATTTAATACACTCCATTCTCCAAGACAAAGTGTTCCCATGAACATTTTTTTACAAACAGGTATGCACTCGCTCCCCATTTTGTTTAAAAAAAATATTTTATTGTTTCAGTTCGTCTTGAATTCTTGTCTCCCACTGTTTTAGTTTTAGTTGGCCCTTTTTCAACTAAACCATTTACGTATGCCTTTCTTTCAATCCATGTCATGTCTTCCCAGAACGATTGAAAAATCTGTTGTCTTTCTTCGTTTAAGATATGATCTTCTCTTATTGCTTCTTCTGCAAGCTTTAGAATGGCAACGAGGTTGTAATTCTCTTCCTGATCTTGGGATGGTCTCCTTAACTTGTCCTTTTTTTCGTTTTATACTGGTGTATGGATCTCCTCTTAATCGTTAATGGTTGTTAATGGTTGCCCAAGTTTTTGCCCGACAATTTATAATCCAAATTTTTGCTTTTCCCGTAATTTTCGAAATTAAACCACTATACAATCGAGTGTTTTGATAATTGTTAGGATTATGTCTGTCATGGAAATACGTTACTAAATTATCTATGGTTGTTATGAAGTCTTGTAGTAATTCAGGATTCTCCCCATTAAATTCTTGTATGTATTGAAAGTCTCGAATATCTAACGTAGGTGGTGGTGTTTGGGGTTGGTTTGGCATATTGTTTTCGTTGGTATTTGAATTGTTTATGTGCAAAGAATTTAATAAATCGTTTAGCGAATCTATTTCTGACATAAGATTTTATATGGATTTGAATAATTATATTGTCAATTTTTTGTAATAGGTATAGGGATGGAATTGTTACAAAGGAATTACTAAGAATACTTGAATATTATAGGTACTTACAGTTATGGGAATATGATTAATTTCATTGTAATATGTAGGTGTGATATTGATGTCTTCTTGTATTCTTCTGGATCGAAGGTGGCCAAGTATAATTTTGGTACTGCCTTGTCCTGCTGTTGGTTACTTTCGAACCACTACAGTTGTTTTCTTGATTATTTATTTAACTTGTGTATTTTATTTATTTGTTTGTAGAATATTATTCACTTTTAGTTTCATTCATTTTGTTGAACGTTAGATCTTATTTTTTCTCTAGGTTTGAATGATTTGCGCTCACTCTCCCCTTTTTTGTAGATTATACACGCCGGTGACGCCGAAAGGCGTGACCGGCAGCGATCGTGTTAAGAGCACTGGCAAAAGAGTAGTAACTTGCTAGATATAGTTCACACAGACATTTGTGGACCTATGGAGAATGTGTCTATAGGTGGCTCAAGATATTTTTTGTTGTTTGTCGATGATCACAGCCGTATGGCATTTGTTTATTTTCTGAAACACAAGAACGAGGCATTGAAGTATTTCAAGATATTCAAAGCTCAAGTGGAAAATCAAACAAAGAAGACAATCAAAGTATTAAGAAGTGATAATGGGCTAGAGTACTGCAACAAAGAATTTGACGACTATCTGAATAGTGCTGGTGTGATTCATCAGAAAACCAATCCCTATACTCCACAACAAAATGGATTGTGTGAGCGATTTAATCGCACGATCGTTGAAAAGGCAAGATGTCTGCTCTTTGATGCAAACTTAGGCAGAGTTCTGGGATGAGGCCACCAATACAGCAGTGTATCTGCAGAATCGAATTGTGGCAGCGGCATTGGGAAATAAAACTCCATATGAAATATGGACTGGCCCTAAACCAGACGCTAGTAATATTAGAATCTTCGGTAGCATTGTTATGGCCCATATAGCTAAAGAGAAACGAAAGAAGTGGGACAAGTCAGAAAATTGTATTCTCATTGGATATCCTGAAAACATAAAAGGATATAGACTGTTTAATCCAGAAACCAGGACTGTGTTGACTAGTAGAGATGTAATAATAATTGAGCAGGAATCAAAATCTGAATGTCTGATTGAACCTATAGGGTAAATTAGGGGGAGATGGTGAATAAAATTTTAAGTGACTATAGTTTGTTGTCGAAATTTAATTATAACAAAATAAATGGTACATTGTCTTAAATAAACAATATAAAAACGAATTTGAACTTAATAAATCAAAACCTTTTTAAAACAAATTGAATATTACATTTAAAAAAAAAAGTATGATTTACCATCTCACCCATATCTCTATGGGTTAGTTAGTGAATGCTACCTGGGTGAGATGGTGATTCGTAAAAAACATTATTTTGATACATATTAAATCACATTTTTAGTGTTTTATGTAAAAATTTTCCACAAATATCACAACTATTCCCATATTTTGTGCAATCTTCATGTAGCCAACGTCTGCAGCGCACGCACTGAATCCAATCAACACTTTTTGTAGTAATTTTGTACTCTTCGCCGCATCCTAGACAGTATTCATCACTTTCGTCGACGACGTCTTCTTCGTCCTGTAGTTCTGGTTCGCTTTCCTCTTCGGATGACGTATCATATACTGCCGGTTTCTTTCTTTTTGGATTTTGTGTTGGTCTCTTTGGTTTTTTTCTTATTTAGAGTAATCTCTTTATTACGCTTCAATAGTGCTTTTTCCTTCAAAGTCTGAATATTGCTTTCAGTATTCAACACCGATGCTAAGTGTCGGGACCTTTTGCGAGTCTGTTCAACTTGAGGGAGGTTGGGTACTGGAGAAATTTGGTCCAATACTTTGCTTGGTGTAATATTATTATTATTGGAGTTTGGGAGTGGATCACTGCTGCTGTTGGATCGACTCGCTTCTGGCAATTCTTCTGAATGCCAACTTGAGCATCCAGGTTGAGGAGAAGAAACGTTTCTTGTTAGGTAAACATAGTCTGGAATGGCGCCAGGATTGTATGGAAAAATTCCTGTAGCACGAAAGCCTGAAATTCCATTGCTTACTGTAGCAGCTTTTTCCCATGCGTCAGACAAAAGTGTGCCGAAAACTAGTCTACTTATTTTTCTAGTCGGATTACTTTTTATGTATGAATTACATGCATTATAATAGAATGCTTTTAAAGATTTGAAAAAAGCTCTATCCAACGGCTGCAGGTAGTGCGTTGTGTGGCTAGGTAAGCATAGTAAAATGATGTCATGTTTCTCTGCGAATTCCAGAGTCTCAACTGAGCTACAATGTGAACTATGACCATCTAAAATCATTAACACTGTTCCTTCCGGTTTTCTCGGCAAAAAATGTTTTTTTAGCCATAAATAAAAGATGTCGCTTGTCACGTACGCCGATTTCTGAGACATATAAATTACTGAACCAGGTGGCATGCCATCTTTGTACTCAGGCTTCTCGTTTTTCCCCTTAAAAACGCACGCTGGAGGAAGAAATACACCTTCCGCGTTGCAACAAGCGATAACGGATATAGTTTCACCTTTTTCCCCGGATGTCACATTGGAAACAGTTTTTGATCCTTTAGCTGCTACGACGTATCCCGGTTTATTGTTAAGTTGGAGTCCACTCTCGTCAATATTGTAAATATTGCCGGGTTTTTCAATCAAATCATTCGCCACTAAAATGTCATGCAGCATACTAAAGTATTTCATAACATTTTCTTTATTCATATTTTGGGCACGGGCTTGGGAGATGCCCTCAGATTTTCTGATAGAGAGGTCAGTATTGCGTTTTAAGAACAAATGCAACCAATCAATACCTGCCATTTCGGTTGTTTTGTTAAAATTGTGTTTAATTTTTATCTGTTCAGCTAGCTTGTAGGCCATTGTCCGAACTTCATTTCTTGTTGGTGTAAAACCAAACTTCTGCATCTTCTTAATATGCAACACAAGTTTTTTCTCGTTTTCGTTGCCTAACACTGATGACGGACCAAGTGGTTTTTTTTTTCAGGCATTTGTTTGTAATTCGTCGCTTCAGTGTTGACCACGGCACTCCAAACAATTTTGATGCCTTATGCAAGCTCATACCTTCATTTTCAATGGCTTTCGCTGCATTTTTCAATGCTTCCTCTGTCCAGCTACCTCTTATGCAGCCCTGTTTTCTTTTGTAGAATGTTGGCATAATGATCTGTATAATAAAACTAATGGTTACTGTATCGCATTCACATTATGTACTCGCCATGTCTACCATACATAGGATTCATCGTCTCTCCCATTTGTATGGGAGAGATGGTGAATGAATTTATGAACGGTCGCGTACATTGCATGCGTTTCTTTTGAGGTTAAACTACTTAAATAGACTCTAAATCACAAGTACATGCCAAAATAATAACTCACCTAATATCTAAATTAATCTCAATATTGTTCACGTCCATTATAATTAATAAGTTTTTTATTTAATCACGGGAAATTGGACAATTGAATTTTAATATAGATAAACTATAAGACAGCTTGAGACTTCACGGGAAACCAGTGGTATGGGTAGAACCACACCAAACTCGCCCAAAAAGTTAATATGTATTGTTAAATATCTAAATTTTATTGAAGTTATGGTTAACTAGTTAAAGGTATTATTTCAATTCAATTAAAAAAAAATTATAATTATTTCATTAACTAATTTGTATTTTTTATCATTTCAGTTTTGCCCGAAGAAGTTAAAAGAAATTAACGAAACGTCGCAAAATTTTTTAATTTAGTTTATCTATATTAAAATTCAATTGTCCAATTTCCCGTGATTAAATAAAAAACTTATCTAAATTAATGTTTTTACACATAAACATTCGATTGTAAAAAAATTTTTGGTGCGATGGAATGATATTTTGTGGTTTTTTTATCCTCTGAAGCTTTTTCAACCGCGTTCTACTGAAATGTTTGACAGGTTGGTTATGTAGAATCATCCTACGGTACCATTAGAGACATCTATAGACTAAATAAGAAAATAATCTGATTCACAATCTCACCCGCTATCACCATCTATACCCAAGTTACCCTACATCAGCAGCCCGGCACATACCTCTCACGCCATCTTATCAGCCCTGTAGGCACTACTATAATGGTCGTAACACTTAGCACGCCATTGAGTATGTAATATACAGTAAGAGAAATATTGTCTGTACTAATGATCGAGCAACGTCAAATTCATAGAGAGACACAATTGTAACTATGTGCATTTCACTTACAAGCATTATTTGCCGATCATGCATCTCTTTTTAAGATAAAGTTCGGCCGGTGCTGCTACTGAAATCAACGGTCAAAATATGATCTATGCATGGTTGGGTCAGAGCTTTGGTGTATGGTAAAAATATATTTGAACCTCCTTTGAATAACACCTGCATTCACTTTAAATGTCATATAATATTCAAAATGTAAAAATCTGAAGAGAGCAAAATTTGTTAAAATTGACAGAATTGTGTTGGTTTATTATATTTTATTAACTGCATTTTAAAATATGTGCTATAAATGAATATTTTGTAGCTGTCTGATTTGTTGAATATTAATTTTGAAGAAATGTGTTATCAGCTAATCGACATTACATTTTTTATAAATCTTTTTGTGCGTGTGTATTATATTCGCATCATTGTATTTTTAAAAATATAGTTTTATTTCAAAATATTGAATTATATATTACGAAACTTCACAGTAAAAAGAAGATCTTTTTTGCGTCACTTCAGCGAACAATTCATCGCGTTATTAGTGTTATTACTATTAGTGGATAATATAAAAAATACATAATGTAAAAAGAACTTTTCCCTTTTCATTGAACAGTTATGAAGAAATGAAATTTTTTGTTAAATACTTTGACATAACAGTGAGAGGTGTAATGTGATTATCATTATATTTGGACATTGGTCATATTTTTTCCACCGTTTAAATCCATTTTTATTAAACCACATTTTGAATAATTCAATCCTTTCTTCAGTTGTGTACGTTCTAATAAGAGTTATCTTTATAAAACTAGAACTATATTTGCCGTTATAAGAAATTAATTTTAATTGCAATAGTTGCATTTTAAAATAGACGCCTTGATGCATTAGCAGTGCGTGTAACTATAGAAATCATTAACTGTACGCTGCGAGATAAAATAAATTCTTTGTGTATTTTTTCAAGGTCTCGTAGTTATTTTAGCTTTCATAAAATTTATTTGTATTTCTAATTTTTTTCTATTTATTTTAACATTAGAACAATATTTTTCGTTTACATGGTTACACAGCAATAAATACGACGAAATTTTACCAAATTCCAGAAAAAATTATAGATTTCGAATTTAATAAATATTTGTTTACTTTTTCAAATTTGATTTTAATTGAATAACCCTGTGTACCGTAGACACCCTTTTATATAATTATTTTTATATATTTTTATTGTCTCGGATACTTTCAATTTAATTCATCAAATTACATCAATTAAAGAAAATATATATAAAGCGTTAATTATTTTGCAAACTTTTATTAAAATATATTAAGTTTCACGACTGCTGATTACAAAAAGAAAATAAAGGATTTATTTAAATTTATATTAATTTCGACTTTGAAATAGTTTTTGTCAAAATTGGCTCAATAATTATATTTAGAATTTTATTCCAATTTTAAACTATAAGTTTACTAATATTATTTAAATTTTAGAAGTTAATTTTAGTTCTGCCAAAGATTAAGTGAAATATTTCTATAAGAAATATTTTAAGAATAAATTGATTATGCAACTGCAATGTCAAATGAAATAAAGAGGTTTTATAATAGTCGAAATTAATATAAATTAAATGATAAAAAAAATTGTACAAGTATAAAAAAAAATGTTTTTTATACAACGTTACACCTGGTAACGCTTTTTATGTTTCCATATGATTGATATAGAGAAAAAAGTATCAGTATTTAATTTCTAAATTATTATCAGTCATTTTGTGTTATCCGTTGAACGTAAAAATTAAATATTTTTGTTATACTGAAGTTTGGAGTAGAGATTGGTTGTTTTAGACAGTAGGTCATCTATTAATATATGTATTAGGCGTAATGGTTAGGTTATTGTGGTAATTTTACAGAACAGTTGACTCTGATAACCACAGAATGATCAATTCCATAGTGATAATACGTCTACATAAGGAATAATTTGGCTGGTACAATTTTTTTCCAAGAATTGAGCACGATTTCTTTATAGTATTCAATTTTTAAAAATTCAAATGAAAATAATCGTCTTCATGACTATTTAGTTGAAATATATTTTTTTTCATTAATGTGGTTACGCAATGGCATTACAGGCTGCAATATAAATAATGCGTTTATTTTAAAATAGATCGTAGGTTATAATACGTGACGATGTTTTGGTAACCAGCAATTTGAAAAATAAATAGCAAACGTTTAAGCGGTCATTCACAAATGGGGTAACACTTGTGTCATTTTAATAGTTTGTTATTAATTAGCACCTATATCAATAGATGATCTACTGCCTATAACAGTCAGTCTCTGCTCCAAACTTCAGTATAACAAAAATAGTTTATTTTTACGTTCAACGAATTACACAAAATGGCTGATAATATTTTAGAAATTAAATACTGACCGTTCTTTCTCTATATCAATCATATGGAAACAAAAAAAAACGTTACCAAGGTTATTTAATAAAAATCAAATTTGGAAAAGTAAACGAACACAAATTTAGAAATATAAATCATTTTTCTTGTATTTGATAAAATTTTGTCGCATTTATTGCTATGTAACAACGTAAACGAACAATTGACTTAATTTCTTTTTTGTCCTTGGTAATTAATATAAAAATGATTTTTCGGGAAAAAGGACTTTATTTATAAGTAAAACACTTAATATTTAATTTTCGCTGAAAATAAAATATTAAGTGTTTTACTTATAAATAAAGTCCTTTTTCCCGAAAAATCATTTTTATATTTGTAAACGAACAATTTTTTTTTTATTGTTAAGTTAGCAGCAGGTACAAATTTAGTTATTTTTAAAATAATTTAATTTTTATTTCACGTGAAAATAAAATAAAACAAAATATATATCAAACAAAAATTTATGAAAAACATAGAAATCAAAATATGTTTCAAATATTTAATTTTTTTATAACTGTCACTTTGCCAAACACAGTGGGTGCGACAAGGACAAGTGATATGAAACCACTCGTGAAACGATTTTTTGTTTTCAAGCTGTCGACCCTGGGTTCTATTTGCACTTTAAACGATTTTTAAATTCACAATTGCTATAGAAACATCGTTAAACAAAAAAACTGTCAGAAAATTATTATATCATAATATAAGACGTGTAATAATAATAATAATTTATTTATATAGGAAAATGTCTGGAAAAAGAAATTATTTAACCCGGAAAGAAAAACTGGCAGTGGTTGACTGTTGCGACGAGTGAAGAAAAAATAAATACTCTGAAATACATGTGATCAGAAACGACGTTAAAATATTTCCTGTATGCTTGAATTCTACTTAAAAAAGAATCTTTATAGAATAAATAAATCAATATTTTGACTAAAGCATTATTTTTGTAAATAAATGTAAGGCAATTAAAAAAAAACAGAAAATTTGGCAAAACTTGAAACCCTTGTTTTCCAACAATAATTGAAATATTATATTTCAGTCAGTTTTTCTTTATGATAAAATAAATATTATTTACAGACTTTTCTTTTATTAATTTGTGATGATTTATTACGACTTTATGTTAATATTTTGATATATGATTTTCAAAATTTCTAATAAAAAATTTGAACGGATTTGAAAAAAAGTTATACCATTTATCTTTTAAAATGTTTTTATCAATGTCAAATGTTTTTTCTATAACAAAAATTTGTTTTATATATATCGTATATTAAACTGTGGAAAAAATGTTCAAGTGTCAGTTTTTGGCACAAATATTTTTATTTTTAGTAGTCTACGGGTGTGACTTCCGGTTATAAATTGTTATCGCGACTTATAAACTATGGAGTTCGAGTAGTAACAATTTAGTTTATGTGTGGGAATATTAGTGTCGCTATAGTACATTTAATTTTTTCTATGTCTATGAGTTGGCCGCGAATCCAGCGCTTAGTTCATGTGCCCGTTCCTGGGGTGTCGCCCCTAAAAACGGGCCCATTTATTGGATTTTATACGTCCATAAGGTTGTCAATCTTGGTAATTATTTGATCTATGAGCACGCTTTATAGGGTATTGGCGATGGCACTTAGCTTGGTTTTTCGGATCTAACTTTTTTTTTTTTGCACTTAGCCCTTTATTGATGTCCAGTCCTCATTTGGAATTTAGCACTCATTCGTTCAATGGTATATTCTTTATTGTCAGATAACTGAATAGTAATAGATTCAATTTGTTCATTTTGAGTTGATTTCCGATAGCACCGTTTACAAGTCCTAAAGAAACGTCAATATTACGTCTTATCCATTATCTTTGCTACTATCTTAACTTTTATTATTTTAGCAAATCCTGCAGTCCTTGTATAATCGTTTTCTAATTTTCTTAATATTTTTTCTACGTTTTTCTTCAATTGTACTATCTATGATATCATAAGCTACTAGCATAATTTCTTTAGTTGAAATTTGTTCTAGTGCACTGGAAGTTATATTTTGTGAAGAGGATGACTTAATAGTTTTCACCCAATTTATTGATATTTACGAAGTAAATTCCGAAAAAGCCGAAGATCTCACAAATTGTTTATTAACTTGGCTTGAAAACAGGCAAATTCCTTTGAAAAACTTTATAGGATTTGCTTCAGATACAACAAACAGGATGGTAGGCTCACGCAATTCTGTATTTAGCCATTTAAAAAAAGAAGTACCATACATTGTGTGTATTACATGCAGCTGTCATACGATTCATCTTGTGGTTTCCAAAGCATGTCTCAAGTTGCCAAGATATATTGAAGATTTATTGAGAAGTGTAGGTTCCCATTTCAGTCGCAGCTCTATAAGACAGGACAAGCTAAGGGAATTCCTAGCATTTTTTAAAGTTGAAATGCATAAAATTTTAAGTCCAGTAACAACAAGATGGCTATCTCTAGAGCCGTGCGTAAAAAGAACGTTAGAGCAATATGAAGTTCTTAAAGAATATTTCACAGTTGAAGTTTTTGAGGATCCAAGCAAAATTACAGAAGACATACTAACAACAATGAATAACAAATTTTTGTTTCCGATTATATTTATATGCTTGTTAAATAATAAAAGAATCTATACTTGGTTTCACAATAAATTATTTATTGGAAAACTCGACTGAAAACAATTGTCCATATTTTTGGAAAAGAATTTGGAGCTCCAAGGCCTCCAGACCACTAAATCCGGCATTGATTTTATTTACAGTAAAAGTCTGAAATACTAAAAATTAAGTTTATATTTCAGATGCTAATTAAGATTTAAAAAAAAAATTAACTGAAGATTTATTACAATACAATTTGTTTGTGTACCCATAATTTACTGTTTTATTCTAGTAGAGGAAAGGCGCCTAATATTGGATACATTTTTAAAAAATGCTGGTTTTTACAAAAAAAAAACAGCCCTACTTTTGTGCTGGCTTAGTGGAGTTATAGTATAACTATATTATCAGTTAAGATGAGCGGCAAATGTATAAAAGTTCATTTCAGGAAATTATAAAATATTTTTCAAAAAGTGTCGAATTTGTAATTTTGAAAATTGTAGCCTAATATTGGATAAGTATCCAAATTAGGATATCATAAAAAGACTATAGATAAATTCAATATATTTTTATTGTGCAAAATACAAAATGAAAAAATGAATGCTACATGACAGCGTAATATAAAATAAAAAGGACGAGATTATCCAACCATACAAAAGTCGCAAATGTAATTGTTTGTTCCTTCGGCACTAGCACATGCTTCATGGAACCATCTATAACACTTACAACACTTTATCCATTTTTCCCCTGCTTTGTCCGAAGAAAATGATTCCAAGCAGAAGAGGCATTCCACATCTTCTTCTTCTGTATCTACATCATCGTCCGAATTTACATAAGGGACTTCCTCTTCTGATTCTGATGAATCCGAGGAAACAACAATTATTGTTTGCTTTTTCTTTTTAAATGTGTTATTTTTCTTAATTTTTTCAGTTGATTTTGACTGAAATTTTATATTTCTCGGAGGGGAGTACTTTGGGGATTGAACATATTTTCAGCTCACTTTTATCAAATTAAAACTGTAACTAAGCTTTTGATATTATAAACAGTAAAAAACGTAGCTAGGCTAAAAAACAAGAAATTATTATCAAACGGTTCTCTCTTAAATATTTTCATCAAAGGTTGTTTTTCATAAAACGTAAAATTCGAAGCTAAAATAAATATTATTATTATTTTGTTAAATATTAATTATTTTATACGGCCTGTTGAATATTGTATCATAATGTGGAAAATTTAGACCAAATTAGTTTTTTCAATAAAAAACAAAATCAAAAATGTAACATTTTTGAAAGAAAAATTTTTTTCTATAATTGTGTAAAAAAAATTTTATTCAGACGTTTCGCTATATTATAGCATCTTCAGTGTTTATAAAAATCTACAAAAGTAAAAAAAAAAGTCAGATAATTTTGTTAAAGTAATAATTAAAACTTAAAAAATTTTATTAAGATAAATCCACAAAAACATGTTTCTATAACTCACCATTATTCTTAAGGAAAAAGAAATTTTTTGTGTATGAAAAAGCTATTTATCTTTTTACTATCATAAAATAGCAAATATACGAATGTTAGAAACATAATGAAATGTATGCATTGTAAACTGGTATTCATTTCATTAGGGCTGTGTTTTTTATTTGTTATAGAATTATTGTGTTGTTTAATTCGATTTATTAGATTTTGTTTTGTTTGCCCAATATAAACTGCTGGACAATTTAAACATTGGATAGAGTAAACTAAGTTAGAATTTTGATATAAGTCAGTTTTATCTTTTATTTTTGAAAATTTGATCTAAATTTTCCACATTATGATACATTATTATTATTGTGTTGTTACTTAATCATGGGCTTTAATTAATTATATGTGTGGTACAATAACACCACCACATTTGTGTCGAAAATACGTAGGTATCCAATATTAGGCAGTATCCTAATATTGGGCGCCTTTCCTCTATTTAGCTTCTTTTGCAAGATTACGCCCGTCGATTTCGTTAATCGTGGGTTTATTTTCAAATAAATAATTATGTAGTTTACAAGCAATTACAAACTGAAAGAGTTTTCTCATAGATTTATAACAATTATTACATCAATTAATGGATTCATTAAAAAAATCAGCTTTTTCCATTTTTCTCTGGCTTTCGTTGGCCAATGATTTATGATTTCTGTATAAAAATCTTGGTATTCTTCTGGTATATAATTTAGCATCAATATAGCTGTTGGATTTTCGTTTTTAAAATTGGTTTGCAATTTTCGTATGTTCTTTTCTCTGGTAATTGAATTGTATTAATTGCGTGTGTAATATTCAATCTGAAACGATGGTGGACTATCGAGTTAATGAATTGAGAAGCTACAACATATCCCGGTTTTTGATTGTCGTAAAGTCAAGTGGTGGAATGTGGAAATTGCAAAATGCATTTTTTCATTTCGGGGTAATTTTTTTTCTGAGTTTCACTCAAGAAGCACTTCATTTCTGCAGAAGTTATGTCCGCTTTTCTGTTTCGATTTGAGGCATATTGATTTGTAGAAATCACCAACATTTTTATAAATTCTTCGTACAAAAACTTTGAAAACAGTTGGAATGGTGAACTTTCGTTTACAGCAGTGTGAGCAGGTACCCATGGAATATTAAAATTTGGTGTGCTAAGGTCTGTTTTCTCCCATTTGCATGTTTTGGGAATTGGTTTCTTTTGTTTAGAGCTTACGAGGCTTGATAACGGTAAATCATCACTTTCGTCCATCATTTTTTAGATTTTCGGTCGAAATCATACAAGGCCACCAATTGGTCCGATAAGTCAGCCCCGCCCATGTCCTTATTGTAAAAAATAATGGTTTCGGGGCAAGTAAGAGATATTTTTGTACCTTCTTTTAATTTTCTATCTATTGTACCGATTTTGTTACCATGACAATTGCTAATCACAATTAAATCCTTTGTATCTTGCCACCGAGATGTAGTGCTTCCATAATTATTGCACATAATTTGAGATTCTCCCCTTTGAAGTTAACCTTCAAATTTAAAGAGGTTTTGTCGGTTTTTCGTACACGTCCCAATACTGGGGTACTCTATATTATTAACTAAATTAATAGTCGAAAAAAATCTATCAAAGCATAAACAAGTTTTTGGATCTCTAATAGAACTTGCTAATTTTTTTTACGATACGTTTACCCAGTGTACCTTCATGTTCGCCAGTTTCTCGGCCTGAATATATATCGAGGTCGTATTACTGTTGTATGTCAATTTAATATCAATAGAACCTTTTATGTATCCAATGTTACAAAAAATGATATATAATATTTTTGAAACAAAAATCGCTAGAGCCTTGATTGGCAAATTCATGGCTCAATAGATTATTATAAAAATGTTGTAACTAGGAACGAATTTAAAAAACCATAATTATTATTATTATTTCTTATAAATAGATTCAGACAATTTTTTCTTATTATATAAATTAATAAATTGTTTGACTTTTTTCTTTTCTTTATCATTATTATTGTTATTTGTTTATATTTTTTTAATTAAATGTTTGTAAATATTTCTATTATATTAAAATTTTGTGTCGTCAATTTAAATTCTTTCTTTTTAAATCTCTAATCAATTTTCTGGAAAAAAAATACATATGGGTCAAACACATGATTAGAGCAATCATTTTCCGTAATGGTTGGTTAAAATTGGTAGCAGAGCTAGAGTTATTAAATTTTAATTTTTTATTATGTCTTCCAGGAAGAAACGTTCAAATTCAGTTCCGCCATCCAAATTGCCTGAGTTTCCTGAAACTCCGATCGCCAATCCTACATCTGCTGATAATCGTGGAGATATATTTATCTCAGGTATGAATTTGTCATTTGTGGCTTGTGCCGATTCTCAAAAAATTTCCTTTAAAGAAACCATGTCCTATAATGATGAATATAAACTTTTTATAGTTCTTTAATTGCACAAATAAACTTATGTGATGGATTAGAAGTGACGAGTTTAAAAGAATTTTTGATAAAAGTGCTTGAACTAATTAAAATTAACATTATACCATGCAAAACTCTTTGGTTGAGTCAGTCTGGTATAATGCATAATTGGTGTTTATTTAAAAAAGAAATATTAGACAATCTTTTCACCATAATAGATTTGGCTTTATTAAAGAGTCAAGTTCTAAGTCGTAGTCAAAAGAAAAATGAATCATTTAGACAATTTGTCACTAATTTAGAACAACAAATGAATTTCTTTAATATTGTAACAAAACTGTTCTTTGTGGTGGAATTAAAACTTTTATTTATTTATAATAGCCAAATAAATACAAAACAGAATAAACTAAAAAGTCTTTCTCTAATAATAACAAACAATAATAACAAACAATGAGAAACAAACGGATTGTAATAAATAATAATAGAACAGTAACTATATACACGAAACACGACTATTAACACACACCGAAATGTATTTAATGTTGTAATGCTAAACTATCTAGATATTTATATGTGAGCTCAATGATTATTTATGTCCACTGTCCGTTGCAATGTACCAACTCACTGTCGCGATGTATCATTGAGATAGTATAGGAAGGAGAAGACATCACGTGATTAAAACGTCATAAGGTCCGCCATTTTGGTACGACCTGTTTGTCAAACATGTGCTATCTCATTGTGTGAAGGTTATTCTTAGTGTGCTGTTGTGTTTAGAGACTTTTATTTAGATTTTTGTTGTTTTTTTGAAAAAACAAACATGGTTTCTTGTGCTGTGCGTAGCTGTTGTAGCAGAGACTGCGTTGATAAGAAGAAATCATCCGGAATAACATTTCATAGGTTAGTATCAACAGTACACAGGACCGTACTTCAAAAAATGTCATATCGCATACTTGCCGCCTGTTAAATTATTTATTTTTATCTCGAAAACAATGTTGTTAAACTCATTCAGATTTTGCACAGTTTCTAAGAGACCGATAATAGCATGCTTTAAAATTTTCAATTTATTTCTGCTTTTTGAAAATAACTCTCATAACACCTTAGGGATAATATTTTGCCGTTTATATATTTTGATGTGTATAAATTTATTTTTTGTAGATTTCCTAAAAATGAAGCACGACGCCAAGTTTGGGTGCAATTTGTTAGCAGAGGAAGCTGGCAACCCACAAAGTATAGTGTGCTTTGTAGCAAACATTTTTCTGAAGAATGTTTTGATAGATCATCTCAAGTTTACGTCCGTTTGAAACAGGATACGGTGCCTACAATAAACCAGGTGTTACAGGAAGAATCGCTAATACCTTCCAAAATACAAATATTATCAAACATAGTAGTAAAACCGCCATTGAATGTAACCGAGCCAGAAACCAATGTATCTTGCGCAGCGCCTTTCGAGGTGCATTCTGAAGAAATTCGACCTACAACACCAGTAGCTGTTTCTACTCCTACGACAGCCTCTGATGTAACTCCAAGAAAGAGAAAATTATTTGCCAGAATACGTCAAATACAATCAGTAAGTGACACTAGGAAACGAAAACTGCTATTATTAAGAAAAAAATGTGCTCGCAAGGAAAAACGAATTTCAAACATGAAATCTATTATAGATCATTTACAGAAAAAAAAAATTATGGACGATGAGAGCTTGGACATGATATCAAGACTGGGGGGACCTCAAGAGTTATATATTAGACAATATAAAAAAAATTTAAAAAAGGCTTTACCAAAAAAATATTCGGAGGAGCTCAAGGTTTTTGCTTTAACCTTACACTATTATTCACCTGCAGCCTATAAATATGTTCGACGAACTTTTAACACATGCTTACCTCACACCAGGACTCTTAGTCGGTGGTATCAAAGCATAAACGGATTACCTGGTTATACCAAAGAGGCGTTTGATGCATTACATCAGAAAGCATCTAGTTCCAGCAAACCAATAATATGTTCACTCATTATGGACGAAATGGCTATTCGCCAACACGAAGAATGGCTTCCAAGTGAAGGCAAATCTTTTGGCTATGTAGACATGGGAACTGGTTCAAAAGAAAGTACTTTAGCTAAGGAGTCATTAGTTTTTCTTTTGAACTGCATAAATGAGAACTGGAAAATTCCAGTGGGTTATTTTTTAATAGCAGGAATAACAGCTGAACAGAAAAAGGGGTTGGTTTTGGAGTGCCTCAAGAAATGTTATGAGGCTGGAATAAATGTTGTAAGTTTAACATTTGACGGTGCTCCAGCAAATTTAACCATGGCTAATCGACTGGGATGCAAATTACAACATAGAAACTTAAAAACTAGTTTTAAACATCCCTCATGTGATGAAGAAGTGGCTGTATTCTTAGATGTGTCTCATATGATAAAACTGGTAAGGAACACATTGGGAGAAAAGGGTTCAATGGTAAATAAAGACAATAAGCTTATTGAATGGAAATATTTCAAAAAACTTAACGAATTACAAGAAAGCGAGACCTTTCATTTAGCAAATAAATTAAAAAAGAGTCATATAAATTTTCACAAACAAAAAATGAAGGTCCGCTTAGCCACTCAGGTATTTAGTGATAGCGTAGCCACTGCTTTACAGTTCTGTGCAGATGTGTTGTTAGTAGAGGAGTTTAAAGATGTTGCTGCAACAGTGGAATTTACCAAAATAATGAACAATTTGTTTGATATTTTAAACTCAAGGAATTTCTTACAATTTAATTTCAAAAAGCCTCTGTCAAAAATAAATTTTAGTGCTACCAGGGACTTTTTGGACAGTGCGGATGCATACATAAGTAATTTGACAACACATGTAAATGGTCCTTTGCTTTTAGATAGTAATAGACATACAGGTTTCCTCGGGCTTAAAGTGTGCATATCTAGTACTAAATTATTATTTGAAAGTTTAGTCGAAAAAAAAGAATGGCTAAAATTTTTACTAATGTATAAATTTTCCCAAGATAATTTAGAATTGTTTTTTTGTTCTATTCGATCACATGGGGGATTTAACAATAATCCAACTGCAAGGCAGTTTCAATCTGCGTATAAAAAAATGCTTGTGCATGTTGAAGTCCGTGAAAGTTTTCGAGGAAATTGTATTCCTTTAGAAGAACTCAGCATTTTAAAATGTAATACTGTACACCAAATTAATGTCACTTCTAAAGAATATTCAGTTTATGGTGCAGATTTAGAGACTTACAATTCTAGTATAATTGAAAATGACCATGATTATTTGCCTGACCCATTGTCACAATATTCTACACATATCATTTCTTATATAGCAGGGTATATTGTACACTACTTAAAGAAGAAGATCGTCTGTGAACAATGTATCGAATCTTTAAATAGTGACACCCGAAATTTATTTTTATATTCGTTTATTGATTTAAAAAACCGTAGTGGTCTGCAATATCCTTCTGAAGACGTATTAAAAATATGTATGAAATGCGAGAAACATTTAAAAAATCATCTAGTCATTTCTGGCTTAAATGGCATATCTGTAAATGCGTTAAAATATTTAATTTTAAAAGAATTTGTTTCTTCAAATGTGTTTCCCAGATTGGTTGTTCACAGTTTTAATCAGTCTGTGGTAGACAATCACAGAATTTTATTAATCAAAAGCATTATAGACAGATATTTAAATATTAGAATGATCTATCTTAGTAAAAATAAACAAAATAAATCGACTAGTATAAGACACCAGAGCAACAAAATTGTATTATTTAAGGGGCAATAATTTATGTAAAAATATTTTAATAAATACTTGTTTTGTTTTTCTTCACTACATCCCTAACAAATTTATTATTTCAGAAACTTTCCAAATAGGTTACATCCCATTTTTGCATTGTGAATACCCCGAACCTCTCAAAAAATTTTGACAGCTAATTTAAAAAAAAAGAATTCAGTCCGGCCCTGTTAAGACGCCATATTGTTCCTACTATAAGCTCCACCCAATGGTACCGTTATTTACTGAATTATTAGATGGTCATGGCGCCTCTTTCTTATTCTACCTCAATGCGATGTATCGACTGACTTTTATGTGTTCACCACCACAGGCTGGAAACTCTCCGGCCATATTTGAAGCCAAAAGTGAGAAGAATAAAAGTTGGAGACACTCTCACTAGATGTCAGTAGTGTTAGTCCTAGGAGGACAAGAATATGTCCTCCTCCTATGATTCTATCCTCTTAGTTCAATCATGTTTCAAATTTACCGACATAAATTTGACTGACGTCCTATTCAGTATTCTTCACGCCATATTCCTAAATAAAATTGTCACGTTTCGGCTTAGCTTGGTGTTGTGCGTTTTTGTCGTTTATTTCTTTTAAAGTGCATATTGTGGAAAGTGATTTTTACTTATTGCCCAAATTAACGGAACATCATGTTGACCCCACAAAAATTAAAAAAATGAAGGTGTCCTATGCTGCCCAAGTACTTAGCCATAGTGTGGCATTTGTAATAAATCTTTTTGCTACAACTGGTAAGACATTCTACCCATTTATAAATAAATTTTAAATAAAATACATTTTAATTGACAAATGCAATTTTTTCAGGTGTTTCAAGCCTCGACGGAAAAAGGCTCCCACCAACAGCTGTAGGTACAGCAAAAATGTTAAAATTTTTTGATAGTCTTTTTGACAGCTGTAATGGACACACATTGTATCCAAAATCAGGAAAAGAATTGAAATGTTGTGTATCTTCAAGATCTAAACATACACAGTTTTGGTTAGAAGCACGACATAACTTGGGTAACATGTAAGTATAACAATGAGAGTTTGATTGTTTCTTTTTTTATATCCCCCCCCCCTCTTGGCTTCTAGGATTTGATTGTTTCTTTTATTACAACATTTGTACTCATTTATAGGTACTTTCAAGCAGAGGGTAAAAGTGAAAAAATTACTCCTCCGTCATTAAAAAATTGGGTCGTGACGATTAATGGTCTACAAGATGTATATGAAGCATTATCAGGAGAGGGTTTTTCGTTCTTGAAACCTAGGGTTTTTAATCAGGACCCCCTGGAAAATTTTTTTGGTCAGTTGAGGCAACAAGGCTCAAGAAATATAAATCCAACTGCTGGCATGTTTCGGATCCATTTTAAAACCTTGTTAATCAACAATTTGGTTACGAGGCATTCGCCTTCGTCAAATTGTGAAGAGGACCGCTCTGCGATAGCGTTAGTTCGCAATTTTGTAACGCAAGGCTTGGCTGAAGAGGAAGAACAACTTTTACGCATCCCCACAATTGAAATTCCTCAAAAAGTTTTTAGTGCTGTGGATAAATTTAGCATAAGATACGTGAGTGGATTTATCGCTAAAAAAGCTTTTAAAGATATGTATGCATGCAATACATGTAAAAATAATTTACTCTGTAAGGAACCAGATGGTTCAGAGTGGCACATGTTGGGTGAAGAAAAGGAATTTGTTTCCCAAATTCCATATAAATTAAAATATTGTACGTCACACCTGATAAGAGGTTTATGTACAGCGTACAACATTTTACAGCATGTGTTACCTGAAATTGTGTATAAGGATTATTCCTTCAAAATTCTGATGGAAATTTTGTCAACAAATGTTGATTTTAATTTTTCATTCAGTGGTTGCGAACATGACTTGAAAAATATGGTTTTACGCAAATGGGCGTTATTAATTTGCCACAATTGGGCCAATGGCATTAATAAAATTTTGTGTGGGAAAGAAGGAAGATTATTTTCTGGTGACAAAATAATGAATCAAGCAAGAAAATATTATTTATGTCGAAGAAAAAACACTGACATAACACAATGTATGTTGTATAAATAAAAAAGATAATATTATGTTACATGAATATTTAATATTTGAGTAGCATAATAATTATTACATTTTAAGCGGCGTTCGTTTGTTATCCACACGCTGTGTGCAAATTAATACAAAAAATATTAAAGTAATGAAATTGTATTTAGTTACAATAAAAAACCGATAGATGCCGCCACAGTAAAGTAGCCATTTGACAGCTTTTATACCGACAGAGGATTGAAAAAGTAGGAGACACTCTCACTAGATGGCTCTAAACTTGTCTTCGCAAATATCCTCGAGTTGCCAATCTACAAACTAATTTATCTATGTTCACCACTGTGACTGCCCGCTGACGCATTGTCGCTCTGCTTATATGCACAAGTGCGTGGCGTCTAGAACTTTCTGCAACGATCTACTACTCTCGATAGCGTAACCTTCGAGGGCGTACGATTCCTGACCGTTCCATAAAGTTCGGTCAGGCCCAATGGCGTCACAACCGGGGGCGCGCTACAATATTCATATGGAGGATACGGAATTAATTGCACATATATGGACGAAACTTAATGAAGAATCATTTATGTATTTACAATATATAATACCACCGAGCAGTAAATCTAAACTTGATGAAAATATAAACCATCATCAAAGCATTCTTGCATTGAAAGAATCTAGGCAAGCGAATTCTAGAAAGATTATATGCATTTCGTCTTTGATTTGCAGATATTGTAAACAAAGTGTACATCATATTAATGATTGCAGGATTAGACCTTTTCAACCAAAAGGAAATTTTAGTTATCCTCCAAAAAACTAAAAAAAAAACCCGGGTCGCAGTGCTGTTAACGGGCCGCCAGTGACTTATCACTGACACCGTTAGAGTTCTTTTTGGGGTCTGATTGATGACGGTGTGGGTAGGTCCAGGTATTGGTGATTAAATAAATTTAAAATACCGAATTACTGAATATTTATTAAACAAAAAAAAATTACAAATCATCGGTTAATTGAGTAGAGGAAATAAAATATAATAAAAAAAGCAGTAGTTCAATTGACTCAAGAGACTTAATTGTGGTTCCCAATAACTCTTAAACAAAACAATATTAATAGTTGTTAATCTTAACTTAAATAATATTCTTAGTTGTTGGACTTACCCTTTGTTACTCGCAATATAACGACACACAACAAACACTTTTGAGAAGAAAAAAATAAAGTTAAAACTGTTTCTCCCCAAAGGTAACCCACGTATTTTAAACCCTTTTTGTGTTGTATGCGACCCCCGTTATGTCCTTCCCAACTGACTGAATGAATTCCCGACTGTGTGTGTGTCCCTTGTGTGATTTTTCGTATTTATATCTAGGTGTCCCTTCCTTTTTGCTCTAAATTTTGTGTAACGCGTGTGCGGCCGGCGTGATTAGAAATTCAAAGAATTGGCACCATCAAAATTAATGTGTAATAAAGTTTTGTAAATAATTAGTCAATTATTTATTATGCGTAATTTAAGTTTGGTGTTTGGCGGTGCAGCAATAGTTTGAAAAATAAACTTTATGAAAGAGCGAAATCATTCTTTGTTTAGCTTTATTTGTGTTTGTCGCTTCCTATTTGATGTGGTCTTTATGCGTGGTCATATTGCGCATTAAGTTGACCTGCTTAACAGTGCCAAAACCCTGCCGACAATATAGTGCAGGGATGGCGAACCTTTTTTGATGTCCGTGCCACAAAGTCATAAAAATTCTTTTTTAAATAGGTAACGTGCCACAATAAAATTTCATTCGAAATGTTAGCATGGTGAAACTATACGTAAGTATAATTAAATAAACAAATAAAAGCAATTCTTCTTTACACAATTTTTTATTAATCAATGTTTTACAAAAAGCAATATGCTAGAAACAAAATTCACGCTAAAAACAATTGTTTTTAATGTGATTTTTGTTGATGTACACAAGATGATAAAGATTTAATATCTGGTTCATATTTAGTTAATTTCAACAGTACGCATGCAGAGCTCGACTCATGCGTCATTCTATTCCTATATTTATTTTTTATAAAATTTAATTCTGAAAATAGAGATTCACATGCCCACGTCGATGAAAATATTGATAAAATTGCCTTTGCTAATATTTTTAAAGAATTAAACGTGTCAGGAATTGAATTCCATGTAGTTAGAATTTCATCTTCTGCAATTTTATTTATTTTATCCAATAATCGATTACTGTCAATAATTTCTAAATCATTTCTTAAATCAACAAATTTTTGGTTCCATATGGTACTTGACTGAAATTCAACTAATTCCATTTCTAATTCATTAAAATTTAACCACTCAAGGACTTTTAAATTTAATTTTTCAAATGGTATTGTATCAGCATATAAAATAATAATATAAAATTTATTTGTTAGGAAAAAAGGATACTTTAAGTAACTTATTTGTTAATTTGAGACGTTTCGTCCCTTTATTGGAACTTTTTCAAGCTTATAACTGGAACTCGCATGTTTCAGGAATTATATAACCTAGTGCTTGGGGTGATATTATTGTAGTGTTAGATAATTAAATAAAAATTGTCCAATATTCAAGTAAAACTTTAATTAAAACTCAAAACAACAGATAATACAAAATAATAGCGGCCATGTAATCTCAGCAGCTATCACAACTTCGACTCTCTCTAAGTGAATGCGTAGCTGACGAGTGGCGGCTTAGCCCTTCGTCTACTTCAACAATCTTGTTTACATAAGTGTAGACACATTAAAAATGAAACATAGACAGATAAGGCATGTATATCTCACAGTTTATATAAGTTGATGTTAAAATGAAATACAGAACGATAATACATGCATATATCTAACAGTAGAATATTTAAGATCTTCGTAACTTCTTCCAGTTGCAAGAAATCTCAGTTGCTGTTAATCTTTCAGGTGGTGAAATAGCCCTTCGCATGATAGTATCTTTTCTTTTAATTAATGGGCTAACTAAAGATAGAAGCTTTAAATAAGTTTCTTCATTCATGCGTAAATAATTATGCCAATCTTGAGGTGCAAATTTCAATTCCTTTAACAAGTTTATATGAGGCCACCAGAGCCAGAGTGGCCCAAACCACATTTTTGCGATTTTGTTTTTATTGCAAAAACTCATACTAAAAATGTATATTTTCAAAGCCAGAGTGGCCCAGAAATGGTTTTGTCACAGTATCATAGATGGTAGCACTAAAATACCTTTTGGCATTATAAATTCATATCCAACATTATTATGACATAGTGGCCCATGTTACTTGGGCCACTGTGGCATTTGCCATTCTGCTTTTTTAGTAGTAACTCATGTGATTTGGGTCACTTTAGCATTGGGACCAGTGAACTGTCACTGTTAAGTTACTTTGTGACTACATGCGAGTTTTGTGAGTTACTGCTGCTGTTTGGAAGAAATTAATATGAGTGAATCTGAGGAGGAAGGCACTAGCTGCACTGCATAATATAACTTACGAGGTAAGAATGTTACTTGTTTTTACTCCTCAATTTGATTGCTTGCTTTTATGCCTGTACATAACCTATAAAATATGTGTGACTACCAAGCTCATATTGTAATTACTATTGTATATTATGTTTAATACAGATGTACTTGGATCTACAATGGATGTAAATGCGGGGGAAGCTAATAACAACATTGAAAATTACTTAGAAGGTAAGAAAAAAGATTTTTTTTTATTCCACTTCAACAACCTATACTCAGAAGCATATTCATTTAATTATTGTGTCTGTTTATTGGTAAAATTCTACTGAATGACCAGACGTTCAGTGGTTTTTATTTCTTGATCTATCCTGTAGCAATAAGCATTTGGTACGTTTAAAAGTCACAAAAAAATCGCGTCTGGTCATTCAGTAGAATTTTACCTGTTTATTTTACGAGGAGAGGTCACACGTCATAGTAATAATAATTATTACATGTATGTTTTGCTCAGATATACTTGGACCGAGTCCAGAGGAACCTTATCAGGATTCGGGTTCTGAGTATGTTCCGGAACGTCGCAGTAGAAGTTCGTCGCCGGATTTGCAACATATTCTTGGGGATTCGTCTAATGAAGAGGGCCAGCCAACTGTTTCTGCCAACAAGACAAGGAAGCGTGTACGTAAGGAAAATACGTGGAAAAAGAATGTAAGAAAAAATAAACGTGCAAAAGGTGAAGAATATACTAGCACTAAAGGTATCCTCGTTCCCGCTAAACAAATAAACACAGATAACAAATGCCCGTGTAAAGATAAATGTCACGAGAAGATAACGCCTGAAAGACAAAAAGAACTATTCTCCAAATTTTATGCGTTATCAAATTTTGATCTGCAAAGTGCATACCTATATTCACTAGTAGGTGTTGTGAATAAAGCAAGATGTTATAATAAAACTGAAAAAAATGGCACCACATTGAAGAAACCAAAAGAATTTTCTAGAATGTATAATTTACCTGATATGAATGGAAAACATGTTCGTGTGTGCAAGTCATTTTTTAAACATGTTTTTCAAGTATCCGATGGACGCCTTACTAGAGTTTTGAAAAATAAATCAGTTGGTGATACACCCCCCATTGATAAAAGAGGTAAACATATTCCGAAGAACAAAACGCCAGAAATGAAAGTAATTGAAGTAAAGGATTTCATTAACACTTTTCCAAAATACGAATCACATTACACAAGACATAAAAGTGAGACTCGACAGTACTTGTCACCTGATTTAAATTTGTCTATAATGTATTCTGAATACAAAAAGAAATTTAACCAACCTGTTTCTAAATTCCTATTTGAAAAAATATTTAACGAGAACTTCAACCTGTCATTCCACGCTCCTATAACCGACTCGTGTAAGCGATGCGACAGTTTCAAAATAAAAATAGATGCTTGTGAACACAATGAGCAGTCTAAAAAGAGTAAACTTACTGTTGAAAAGGAACTTCATTTGAGGAAAGCGGAAGCTGCTACGGAAAATTTGAAACTTGATATACAAAATGCTAAACAAAATAATGATACTACCGTCATAATTTTTGATTTAATGAAGACTTTACCAACACCAGTTATTTCCACTGGTATCTGCTATTACAAGCGTCAGCTGTGGACGTACTGCCTAGGAATTCACAATACTGGCACCGATGATTTTTTCATGTACATGTGGAATGAATCTACAGCGTCAAGAGGACCGCAAGAAATAGGTTCATGCCTACTGAAATTTATCAAAGAAAATGTACGTACGAAAAAACTAATAATGTACTCTGACCAATGCGGCGGCCAAAACCGAAATGTTAAAATTTCAGTCTTATGTATGTACATAGTATCAAGCCCACTTTATACAGTCGAACAAATTGATCATAAGTTCACGGTCAGTGGTCATTCCTATTCGTCTTGTGACCGGGCTTTTGGGTTGGTGGAGAAGCAAAAGAGGTATTTCCCAAATATATACATTCCTGAGCACTGGAACAATGTGATTTTAGCTGCTAAAAAAAAGAAACCGTTTAAGATTGTTGAAATGAAAAGAACAGATTTTATCTCCACAAAAGTATTGGAAACGAATATAACAAACAGGAAAATTGCCATAGATCGCTCTAAAGTGCAGTGGCTAAAAATGCAATGGATGCGTTACAATATATTGCATCCATTTTCGTTGTTCTTCAAATACTCCAACAATGAAGAAGTTCATTTTACCGAAGTCAATTTCAGCAAGAGAACATCTCAGGATAGTGCCAACTTTGATCTTGAAGTTTTATATCCAGATGGCAGAAGAATAAATCCAGAAAAAAAGAAAGATCTTCTATGTCTTTTGGAGTATGTGCCACCAGTTTATCACCCTTTTTATCGCCAACTTTCGGTCTCCCCAAATGTAAAAAACGAACTAGATGGTGCCATAAGCGATTCTTCGACAGAGTAATAGATGGACAGTGTAATTTAGCATGTAATTTGAGTAAATAACTTGGAATTAACTTTAATTTGGTACATAAAATATATTTTTTCAAAATATGTTGGCCTATTATTCATTCATTTATTCATTGATACATTCTAAATGGGTAATGCCATAGTGGCCCATCCGACAAAAAAACATAAAAATACCTAGAATACACTCTTATAATATATACCATTAAATTCTCCATTTTTTATGTTTTGCTGTGCAAACTAAAAGTTATGTGAAAAATAACTTTTTTTTTTGCTATCGATGTCTAAATAATTATGCAAACTATTTTGGCCCATTCCCACAAAATGTGCTTTTTGCACTTGGGTCACTTTGGCTCTGGTGGCCTCATATGTGAAAACTGTTCTCTTCTTTTCAACCACCGTTTACACCAAACAGTACGGTTTATTCTACGTTTCGAACCATTTCGGTAGCCAACACCAATCCAATTATTGCTAAAGCATCATCATATGTGGATGCCATAGTCGGTAACTTTACTTTTGCACGCCACTTCTGGTTGTAGAACTGCCGCCGCTTCAAGCAAACTTGTGCGTGTGTGTCCTTTTATGGCCATCATGCAAACTTGATCAAGCTCCAAGCGCATATATACTTGACAAGTATACAGTTACGTTTGTGGCAGGCATTATATTGCATTTTCCGCAAGTCCAATCTTCTTCCGCGTTATCATATGATTTGGTAGGTTTAGATTTTGGAGATAGTTTGGCTTTAGAAGTGGAAGGAGCGCAGGCTGATGTTGACGAGCATGCAACAGGTTTCAGAATCGAAGGCTGTCAACAAGCGAGTTGGGGAGTCTCCCTCCCTTTTCCGAGTTGTAACTTTTCTTTGCGCAGTCGGCACTTGTAGAATTTGATCCACTGTCAAAGAAGAGCTAGCTGCTGAGGTTTCGGAAGTTGACTGTCCAGCCGTTGATGGTCCTTGCGTTTCCGGGTTAAGAGGAACAGGCTGTTCTGTTAACGTGGATGGTTTTAGAGCTTCTGCTGGAATTACATTTCGATTGAATGGATGGACGCCTGCTTTTTTGAATGCGTTAATAATATTCATAGGTGACATGCTCAATATGAACGGTTTGCTGAAAATCTCATGAAAATTGAAACGACTGGGTTTCTCCAGCGGATGAGCAAGCATGTAGTCGTTGAGAGCTTTACTCCAGTGACTTTTCAGTGATCTGTACACACCTACGTCTAATGGCAGGAGTAGATGAGAAGTATGTGCAGGGAAAGTGAACAAGTAAATATCGTTGTCTTTCGCTAATTTTATTATAACCGGATTTATATGAGCACAACAGGTCTACGAGCGGGAATTGAGACAATAAAAAATTCAAACCATTCTTTGAATAAATTTTCATTAATCCACCCTTTCGGAGATAGTTTAGTGACAGCATTGGGTAAAGCAGGTAGACGTACTAGTACATTGTGAGCCTCTCGTCTCACCCTAGAACTTGGTTTGACTTTCGACCATTTTGTAATCTTGTCTTTTCCTATATACCAATTTTCATCTGTATTCTCATCTTCAGAAGTAGTAGCATCTTGTTCGGTTTCTGAGTTGCCCTCTCTTTCTTCCACATAATCATCCCCGTCGGTATCATCTTCGTCTTCAAAATCTTCGATTTCCTCACACTCCAGTATTCTCATTATCTCGTCCACGTCACTTGGGTTATCGGTGCTAAATGTCTTTTGTTTTGACATTTTTTTCTAAAACAAAAACAAAGCTGACAAGCGGGCGCAACTAATCTGACAGATTATTTAATATATTACTACAGTTTTCAATTTTAAATTAATAAAGATCACAAAATATACTTACATATATTATTAATTATTTTTTTATTTAAAGAAATTATTAAAAATAAAAATTCAACAATTTTCACACGATCAGGCGCAATTCATCTCACAGATTACGCACTCACAACTAGTTGATCACAAATCAGCGACAATACTGATTCTTAGTTCATTTGGTAGTTAACGGTAAACGGTGAAGCTACCGTTGCCCCTTCAACGCTCCTTTGAAAGACATATATTTGGCATAACAAAATCACATTACTTCATCTCACAGATTATATGCGCCCGACGGAAGGTTAAAAGTCTACTTATACTCTAACAAGGTTACAGGGTCTTTTCTTATATTTATGGTAAGTGAAATTCACAAAATAAAAGAAAAACGTACAAGGCAAATTATCATTTTCCATTAATTAAAAAATACTATATCGTATGCTCTAGACATCCTTGTCACAATAACCTATGCACATAACTGTTTGGTTTCTTTGACCTTTCCATTCATTTCTAAGTTTTCGAACTTACAATTGGCCCATTTGCCTCTATTCTTGTCCGCCGCGTGATCTACTTCATGATGCCGGTGGACATTATACTTGATTACGCTATTCAACTTTTATTTTCTACCCAAAAATCATATAACAACACAAATTTTACTGTTTTCTATCATACCACAACCCAATATTATACTTGATGTGAGTTTATCCACAAATAAAAGTTTTTTTTTCGTCTAACACATTTTCAAAATTCGTACCCTGACGTTCGGTTGTAAAACCCGATATACTCCGCGTTACTAAAGGCGCATTTACATGGTTCACTTTGGATGAATCATCCAAAGTGAAATAGAAATGAATCGTGTAAACTAGTATTCATCGAAAGTGATCATCCAGAGTGAACATTGATTGAAGTTGAATCGGGTTCTACTTTCGTTCACTTTCGGTGATTCACCGCGGATGAATCATTAAAAGTGAACCGTGTAAACATCCACTTCACTTGCAGTGCGTAGTGAAGAACTGATAAACAAGCACGTGTTCGTCGTTGTTTACGGATAGAGGTTAACGGTGTTTTATTTCTATTTCTTAAAAATGGTTTTCAAGTGGAAAGATGATCATACTCCGTTAATTTTGAATTTAATGAAAGAGCGACAGTGTTTATGGAATACGAAAGCAGAAGAGTATAAAAACAAAACTTGCCGAGACAAAGCTTTAAAGGAAATCCTAGCAGAGCTAAATATTGAGGAGGTAACAGTTGAAGATGTAAAATTAAAGATAAAAACAATCCGTCCAAGATACTCATCCGAGCTGGCTAAAGTGAATCAGTCAACAAAGAGTGGAGCAGGGCCAGATGATCTTTATGTCCCAAAACTTTTTTGGTATAAACTAGCAGATTCCTTTCTAAATGCAGTATGTGTACCAAGGAGTAGCACAGCAACTACAGTAAGTATTACATTTTGTGTACTTAATATTTGCTTAATATGTGTTTTTTTATTTTAAATCAATTTTGTTCAGCGTACCCACAACTATACTAATAACGTATTATACCGTGCGCTGGCTGGCGAGACAGTTTTACAAATTTTTACATTATCCAATATCAAAATGCATATAAGTCATGTAAAAATATTTTTATTGAATTCGTTTTTATTTAGCAAGTTGTACAATCATAAAAAAATATTTAAATCATTTTCCATTGCCATGGGACAATGTCTGTGAAATAAAACCGTTTTGCGTAATCATCCCGCAAGCTTGCAGCCGTTTTCTTGTAGTTGTTACTTGACACAAGTTTAATATCTCCAAGACCTTGATGTGTGACGTGCCGCCAAGCTCCAGGTAAAATTTTGCCTTGCTCCCATAATTCTGTATCAACCAATCCTTCACTAACGTATGGGTTATTGCGGGTAGAAGTTTTTCTGAGCCAGTTATGAAGAGCACATGTTGTTTTCACTAATAGCTCAGTTGTTTCTACTTTAAGTGGGATGGGCTTTTCAAATATTCGAAAACGCGATACAAGTATTCCAAACGCATTTTCTGCCCCGCGACGCGCTCTTGATAGCCGGTAATTAAATATCTTTTCTTGATCAGATAACGTTTTTTTGCTGTAAGGTTTTAAGAGAGAGGTTCTAAGCGGGAAAGCGTCATCCCCCACAAAGACACCATGATCAGGTATATTTAGCCAATTATTCTCCAAAGCCTCATTGAATGTGCATTTGGAAAATACGAATGCATCATTTGCTCTGCCATTTGTACCGACATCAATATATATAAAGTTGTAGTTAGCATCCACAATTGCAAAAAGAATGGTGCTAAAGGTTTTTTTATAATTATAAAAATAGGAACCGGTTTTCTTAGGACATCTAATCACAACATGTTTGCCATCCATAGCTCCGCAGCAGTTAGGAAAATTCCAGAACGTGTAGTAATCCTTCATTACCGTTTCCCACTCCGCAGTTGTGCTGGGAACCTGAAACAACAAAACATATAATTGCATCCACTGAAATATACACGTCATTTTTCTTTTAATAGCATTTTAACAAAATTAGGTCATAATACAACTTTCATTATTTTTATTACAATGATTAACCCTATTATTTTTAATACAAAGAGGAATATCTATCTTTTTTAGATCCCGAAACGTAAAAAAACGCCAACTCTGCATACGCAAGGCACTGATGATACTAATTCAGAGGAATGTATAATAGAAGTTGAGGATATCACATCTGCGGTCGAATCTGCAAATGAAAATATACGTGAAGTATCTGTAAATGAGAATGTACGTGAAGTATCTGCAAAGGAGAATGTGCGTCAAGCATCTGCAAATGAGAATGTATGTAAAAGAGTCAGAAAGGGTAACGCACAGGGAGACTGGAAAACTCCACCTTCAAAAAAGAGCCGCTTTTCTGAGATTTCGGATGTAGAAAGGGCAATTGATAAATTATCTTCAATTTCTGCAAATAATTCAGCCACAGAGAGTGACAATGAATTTGATCACTTTTGCAAAAGTCTGGCAGCTCAACTTAACCGAATGCCTTTGGATCGCGCTTTACTTTGTCAGGAAAAACTGCTAAAAGTAATGACTGAAGAGCGAATGTATTTATTCAGATTGGAAAAATCTAGGCAGAATGTTTCTCAATCTACGCCACAGTGGACCTACTCCCCCTCGCCGGATGATGGCATGTCAAACTCGATAACATCCTATGAAATAAATTCCTATTCTGAGACTTCCACTCCCACGGCTTCACCATTTACTCACTTGACACATACTACTGACCTGTCGAATTCTGTACCAAATGCCACTCAAGAAGAAACATATGCAGAACAGCCAGCCGGGGATATAATATCCCAAGCCTTGTCTACTATTGATTATCAGTAAATAAAATGTATTGTTTCATTATAATTTTTTCAATAAAATAAATGTGTGTTATAACAATGATGATGTACCTTGTTATTTTAATGTAAAATAATTTTATAGGTAACTATACTTACTTTTATATATTCTTCAAGAACCTTGTAAATGGCAGCCAATACTTCTGGTAAAAACCGAGAAATAGAACATTTTGGTATACGGTATAATGCTTCTAGTGTTGCAAAGCAATCTCCTGATGCAACATATCTCAGTACGATTTGCAGTTTTAGCCTGGGAGGAAGACTTTCTCTCATATTTGTGTTTTGCTTCCTAATTAGTGGCGTCACTTTCTCAAGGAGTTGTTCAAATTGCACTGTAGACATTCTTAAATGGTTTTTGAACATTGCTTGATCTTCTGCAATCTATTCTTCCAACAAACAAGTTGATGCCCCCATTATATTTCGTCGATTTACCCACGGCCTGATCCACCAACGCCTATTTTAGAGTTGAGAATAATCGAATGATTTTAATAATCGAAAGGTTGCTACTCGAATGATTTTGATAATCGAATGATTCATTCGAGATGTTTGATTATACTGAGTATAAAAATAAAAATATAAATTGAATGGTTCCTATTCGAACGATTTTGATAGCTGAATGATTCATTTGAAATGATTCCTTTTCATGATGTTACGAATACGATGTATCGCATGCGGCAGTGCATGTACAAAGTACAGGCGCTTTGGTACGTTATAGTTTCGTCAACCGATAAACACATATTGTCATTTGAATTTTGGATTTCTCGGCTCCCGCTATTTATTAAGTATTAGTTGTTTTGACAGAAAATTTCCAACCGCGGACCTTTACTACGTGTTCTCCGTAGTCTGTGCTGTAGTGAAGTGTTCTTTCATCATTGTAAATATAATATTATACCTAATACAATTATATATGGACGTATAATTTAACAATGGGAAAAATAAAACCAGGCGCAAAAAAATCCCTTGTGTGGAATTTTTTTACAATATCCGAAGACAACGTTTTTGCTATTTGTAGTTTGTGCAAAAAAAAATTAAAATTTTTTAAGAATACTACAAACTTAAAAGAACATTTAAACCGGAAACACCCTATTCAGATGTTACAACATGATGTAGAAATATCTGAAAACCCAGTTCCGAATCCAAATGCAGCATTATCATCTGCTGAATCGTCGACTGGTACATCTGCAACCAACACACTTGATCTTGGCTCTACATCGACTTCGGCACCATCAATATCCGCACAGGAAGAAATATTTCACCCCCCTCCTGTAAAAAATACGCGACAATTGAAACTTTATGGCGCGCGTAAGCTCAATGAGTTATCGGAACAGGCACGAAAGGAAATAGATAAAGCGCTTGTAAAAATGATCGTCACTGATTACCAACCACTCTCTATAGTTGAGAACCAGGGATTTTTGGAATACACCAATAAATTGCAATCACTATACAAACCTCCAAGTAGAAAACAGCTAACTAATGTTATAATTCCACAAATGTACAATGAGTCGGTCTTAAAATTAAAAACAAAACTTAATGCAGTTGAAAAACTTGCAATAACAACAGATATGTGGAGTTCGGATAGCAATAAATCATACATTACAGTAACTTGTCATTTCATATATGACGACAAACTTTCTGCAAGCGTCCTAAACACCGGTGAAGTGTTTGGTTCTCATACCGGAGAAAACATTGCTTCCGCTTTAACTAATATTTTTAATGAATGGAACATTTTAAGTAAAATCGTTACAGTGGTGTCAGATAACGGCGCAAACATAAAAAATGCTATTAATGAACACTTACGAAAATATCACCATCCATGTGTTGCGCACATTTTAAACTTGACCGTAACGGAGGTGCTCTCCAACCATTCAATTTTATCTCAAGTATTAAAAAAGTGCCGAACAATAGTAAGCCATTTCAAACACAGCGTCCAAGCAACAGAAAAACTTAAAAATACACAACAACAGTTAAATGTTCCGATTTTAAAAATTAAACAGGACGTCGTAACGCGATGGAATTCTGTTTTAATAATGACTGAAAGGCTTGTTAAAATTAAAGACTCATTAACATTAACATTAAGTAACCTCCCACGTGCACCAGAACCTTTAGATGCTTTTGAATGGGAAATAATTGCAGACTGTAATAAAATACTAAAACCTATCGAAGCTATAACAGCTGAAATATCAGGAGAAAAGTATCCCACCATTTCAATAATTATTCCTATATTTATGTATATTTAGTATAATGCATTAAATTTACCTACACCACATCCTTTGCCCAATTCAAATAAAGATATACCCTATGTATTTTTGGGAGACGGTGCCTTCGCACTCACAAATCATGTTATGAAACCTTATCCTGGTAACCATGATTGGGGATCACCCAACCGTAAATTTAATCAACGTTTATCTAGTGCTAGGGTTGTAGTAGAAAATACGTTTGGAATACTTGTAACAAAATTTAGAATATTTAAAAAACCGATCCAATTACATCCTGAAAAAGTGAAACTTTTGACATTAACGTGTATATTATTACATAATTTCTTAAGAAAAAGCACTACTTCTTCAAACATTTTTTCACCGCCCGGAACAGTAGACGCGTATGACGAGAACAAACGCATTAATTACACCTGGTTCGTGGAGGAATGAAATCGAAAGAACTTGCGCTGTTCGTGATATTCCACATGTACCACGTCGAGCCGCACTGAATGCTCGTGAAATAAGAGACGAATTCAGGAAATATTTTGAAGATAAATAATTAATTTTATCTACTCAAAAAAATATTAAACATGGTTTTGTCTCTGTCACACCTGACAGATGTGACAATCGTCAAAACAAGACAAAACAGTGTTTAAATATTTTTTAAATAACTGTGTTAATGTTTATTTATGTTTATGTAGGTATTACATTTTAAGATAAAACTTAATAAATTAATACTTACAGTATTTATTGTTTGATTACACTGCACGCTTTCTCCAAGAAACGAGTCCATAGTTTCATACTGCCCAACTATGGACAAAGGCAGTAACTAACAAAAAAACCGAAATGCATTTTTGGATACGATTGAATATATTAAATTATTTTGTACCTAAATTCAACGCAAAAAAGCAGTAAGTTATTTTACTTTGTACACAAATTCGATCAAACAGTTACTGCTTTCTGGAAAAACTAAGCGTTTGCACGTCAGAATGGCAGTAAGTGCAATATGCAATACAAAAAAGCAGTATTTGTCGTGCAGCTTGTTAGATGCTGCTTTGTTGTTTTGCATCAGCTGATTTTTAAATTTGACTTACTGCTTTATTACAACTAACATTTTTTTCATAAAAAATAATTTTAGAATAGAAACGTTTTCTATTGTAATAAATATTACGTTAACTACCTACTAATGATAGTTCGATAGATATGAAACATTGATTTTATCGGTTGGTACTACTTAGGCGCGAAAGTTTCATCTCAAATGTCACTACTTGTCAGTAAGTTGACGTCTTGTCAGTTTCATTCAAAAACGCTGTCAGTTGTGTTATTTTTCGGCTCGCTAGTTATAAAAACGCAGAGTTTTTGAATTATACCTACTGCGTAGAAAATAAAAATGGATAAAAAGTGGTAAGTAATAATATTGATAATAATATACAAACGCCTTTTGTACTCTAATTAATAATTTGGTTTAACTACTTTAACCTAACTTTTCTACATACAATATCATGTTTTTCCAACAGGCTTACACGAAATGAACTTATATTAGAGATGGCTCTTAAAAAGCAAAAGTTGGAAAAAAGTACAATAACCATAACCAATCTAAAACACATGACTCCTGTTAATAATACGAGAATTATTGAAGAAGCTCTCAAACATGACATTATCATACATGATGAAGATGAAACCGGTAAGTGGATTATGGAATTATTTTTTTCGACTACCGTACCCGCTTCTCGGACGCTTTTTTTCTTTGAGAAAGTAGCGCTTCCCGGCCTAGTTCGGAAAATTGGTGAGAAGTTTGATGTTTTTTCTTTTCAGATAATTTGGTTACAAATCCTTCAATCATATCAGATTCAATAACCATTGAACCTGAAGAACACGAGCGACTTAAAATCTTAGGAGTTGAGATAGATTTTCAAAATGAATCAAACAATTTTGAAGAGCCTTTAAGAAACGAGGAAGCAGAGTTTGAAATATCAAATGTTACACGTGTTACAGACATAAATTATAACGTGATAGCAAAAGGAACTCAATCCCCAAGCCAAGACGATATTCTTAGTAATGAAGCAGACAATGAAGAATCACACCCCATGGAAGTCTCGGTGGAAACTGAAAAGGGAAACTTAGATGAAGAAGCAGACAATGAAGAAACACACCCCATGGAAGCTGGGAAGGCAAGCTCAGATGACGACATGCCTTTGTCGGAATATAGAAATGCTGTAAAAAGAAACATTAAAAAACGAAAACACACCATGAGCAGAAAAGAAAGAGCTCAACTAAAAGCTAGAAGCAAGCATCCACTTCGAGATCCCTGCAAATCAACATGCAAAAAGGGGTGCAATAAATTAATAGGTTTTGATCAGCGGAAATCAATACACCAAAATTATTGGCTACTATCTTGGAATGATCAGAGAAAATTCATACTGAATTCATGTTCCCGGATGCCAGTTAAGAGAAGGACAAAAGCTGACAATTCACAAAGGAACATGACATTTTGCTACAGACTACTGCAAGAGTCTGGAAAATATGTGGAAGTTTGTAAAACATTTTATCTGGGGACACTTGGATACCATCACAAGAATGATAAAGTGATTTTTAACGTACTACATAAATCTGCAGCAGGTTCTATCATTCCAAACGAGGATCAAAGAGGAAAAAACCCACCTCCTAACAAACTTGACAGGCAAGTGATATTGGCGCATGTAAACTCGTTCAATCCAGCAATATCCCACTATCGTCGAGAACATGCGCCTAGGGTTAAATATTTACCTAGTGACGTTACGGTAAAAATTATGCACGATGACTTTTTGGAAAAGTTTCCGCAATATAAATGCGGGTACGAAGCTTACCGCAAAATACTGTTTACTGAAAATATTAGATTCACTAAACTTGGAAATGAGGAGTGCGAACACTGTGAAATGATGGACCTGCATCCCCATAAGCGTGAAGACCTTGATCCAGAATGTGACATATGTAAAAAATGGTCAGACCATATAAGCCGTGCAAATACTGCGCGACATTTATACCAAAAACATGCCGCTATTGAATATGAACCAAAAACTATTTGTGTTTCGGCAGATTTAGAAAAGATAATAATGCTGCCTAGAATGGAAAACTTTAAAAAAGTTTTGTTTACACAAAGACTCGTTTTATATAACGAAACATTTGTACCCCTTGGGACAAAAAACAGAAAGGTTCTGCCCGTTGCAGTTGTTTGGCATGAAGCTATTCGCGGCCGGGGAAAAGAGGAACTCATCAGCACGTTTTTTCAGTTTATACTTCATAATCGTGACGCCGAACATTTTATATTCTGGTTGGACAATTGTTCAGCTCAAAATAAAAACTGGGCCTTCATGTCGTTTCTCGTCTATATTGTCAATTCATCTAAGATAGCTGCTGAGACGATCGTAGTAAACTATTTCGAGCCAGGGCACACTTTTATGTCCGCCGATTCTCTGCATCACCAAATAGAATTGTCATTAAAGCGACAAAAAAAGACACAAGATTTCAATGACTTTGTGCAAGCAATACAAAAGTCAAACAGTGGAAAGGTTACAACAAAAGTTATGAATATTGATGATTTTTATGATTTTAAAGATTTTTCTTCTGCCCACAAAAGAAACACAATTGAAAACGAAAAAATACTTTTGTCCAATATTAACCAAGTGAAGGTCTGTCGAGGTTCTTTCGATTTACAGATTAAGTCTGACCTAAATTCTAGTGAGTTTAAAATACTTAATTTTCTACGAGGCGACGTATACAAGAAAAAGGAAATTCCAGATCCAGCCTGCCACAGTATTCCATGTGGGATAACTGAAGAAAAAAAGGACGGTATAATAAAAAATTTATTAGGACTTATGGACGACAATAGGAAGGGATTTTGGTTAAATTTGCCTGTTACTAGTAACGCCCAAATTGTTAAAAAAACCTGTAATAAAAGAAAATCCAAATAAAAAGATGTATACGAATTTGAATTTAGTACGGCTGTGAAAATTAACATTGTTAAGAATTGTGGAAATAACAGCCAAATATGATTTTAAACATTCACATTTTAACAGAATCTGTTAAAATGTGAATGTTTAAAATGTTTGGCTGATTTCCACAATTCTTACAAAAGATGTATATTTGGTTATTAATTGTGTTTTGTGTTCGTTTGTATATTTATTACATTTTGCAATGAAAAAAGGCAGTAAATTTAATAGCAACGCAAAAAGGCAGCATATGCCACTTACTGCTTTTAATATTGAATAAAGACGTACTTAAATCAACGGTAAAAAGCAGTATGTGTATTTATTTATTCATATGCCATTAATTTGATTTTTTGGTCATTAGAACTTAATTCGGAGACCCTTTTTTAATGGTAAAGCTAGGTTTTATTAGTAATCTCTCTTGAGAAGCCTTCGGCTAAAGCCATCAAAGTTAAAGTCGATTTGCCACAAATTTGTTGGTTAGTAGTTACTGCCTTTCTCCATAGTTGGGCAGCATAGGCAAACCATATGGGTTTATAAATTTCACCCGAGCCTGCGCCACTGTGTGCAGAATCCTTTACTTTCTTTCTGTAGGTTCTGTAACTGGACATAAGTGATTCTTTTTTCTTCTTTAAGTCAGCCACAGGAATATTTAAAATTTCACTTATTCGCGTCCAGGCATCATGTACCTTATTTTTATTTTTGTGGTCCTTGTGTTTGGACTGCCAAAGTATTGGTTCAGCTTGGTAACACTCAATCAGTGTTAGCTCAAGTTCATTATTCCACGACGTCGCAGTCGCACTCATTTTATCAAAAAAGGTTATTAAAAAATACCCAAGGCAAGACCACTCCCGACTGCGTTTCATGCACTACTGCGAATAGCTGCGAGTGTACTGTGCGATCGGCGAAAGAAGACCGGTGGGGAAAGGGCAAGAAGTCGCTTATGTGTTCCCAAATTATCGGAATTCATAGGCGGCGCATAACAAGGCATGCAAACAATGTATAGCTTTAAATTTCCCGTTGGCATTCATAATAAATAGTAAAGCAAAATTTGTCAATTCGGCACTGAACATTAGTGATTGAAATGTCAACCAAAAGTTAATGGCATTATAAATTATTATTTTTTATGAGATTATTTTTCTTTATCTCTATGAGTTATTTTTCTACTGCGTGCTGTGTATACAATAACAAATAAACAAAATAAACATATTTAACTATTTTATTCTAAATGAACATAACATACCTATATGATTTCATTTCTCATTTTAAAAATAAAGAAATAATTAAAATATCGTTTGTTAGATTAATAAAATGATTAAATCAATAAATAACTAAGAATTCAACTTTTCAAGAAAATATATTTCAGTTCAACAATTATCAATCAATACGATGTCAACTCTATTCCGTCTCAACACAGAATCCCTTCATTCCTTCTCACAAGCCCTCTCGTTTAGTTATTCCTGTTTACATTTCTTTATCTTACAATAACATTGTGACCTGTAGACACATATATCAAGATATGAGCACGCACCACTTAGAAATACCAAGTGTAACAGAAACATATTATAATACAGTTCGACTTAAATATTATATAAAAGTATAAAATAATAAAGCCTTGTAATAAATCTAAATATTGTAGGTTTAGAATCAGTCCCAATCTAACACGTTTTATTAAAATTCTCTAAATCCTCCAACGTTTCAAATATAATATTAAAGTAAAAAAACAGAACAAATTATTCATAATGAAAATAATAACAAAAATATATTATATAACAAAAGGAACTAACAAAGAAATAATGAGTAACAAAATAGGTATTTGGTATAAGTAATATGCAAACTAAACCACAATTATTGAAATAAGAAATTAAACAGTAATTCGTTAACAAGCAAACTGAGTAATTATTTACTGGACGGACCAGCTTGTTGGAAATCTAACGGTAACGGTGTAATTCCTTCAAAGTCGTCGTCATCATCGGACGATGACAAAAATGAGAAGTCGTCGTCAGTGTCCGAATCCTCCCCTAATTCGATAATAATTTCATCCATTCGTTCTTCAATTAAACGATCTTTTTCCCAAAACATGTCCTCAATTTTTACAACATGTTTGATGTAATTTTGCCACTTCTCAGGAGTAATGGAGGTGATAGCTTCGTATGTTAAGCTAGTCAACTGTTTAATTCCCAATTCCCCAGTGGTATTGCGATCCCTTATATATCGTTTGATATCTGCCCATGCCAGTTCAATCGGATTCAACTCACACATGTATGGCGGAAGACGTAGTGGTATGTGCCCCTTGTGTTTAATACTGCCCTGTTAGGCATAGAAGTCTTATCTGCAATTTTGTCAATTTTTGACTTTAATGTCTTCTAACATGATTATGTAATTATCTTTCGATGTGTTAAGACCAGAATGTTGTATCTACATCAGAATTTAAGTTACACGCGTGTAAAGTTTGTCGTATCTGCGAAAATCGCCTTGCTTGTTAAGCCCGAAAGCCGTATGTGATTTTGTTAGTGCGAAAAGTCATATATGCAGATTTTTTTTCAGATACGACTTTTTTGCTTAACATTATTAATTCACAGACACAACATAACCTCAAAAATGACTGTCAAATGTTAATATAAGCCAGTGTAATAAAACGACTAACACAGTGTGACGATAACGATAAGTAGTGGTTTATACATGAAATAGATAAATGTGTTTTTTGTGTACGTCGATTAATAATATTCTTCTGATTATTAGCCGGTAAGTGTTGAAAATTGATCATGATAACTTGTAGCAGAACTTAATCACTCTATTTAACTTTTTAGGTTATACTTATAATAATGGAGCGAAATAGCAGGGCGTTCAAACTCTATACACTTGCTTTGAACAAACACCAGCAACAGAAAGTTCAAGATTATAAACAGCAGGCCAAAAGAGCAAAGAAAGAGGAAGAAGACACCGATTACGTTCCAACATATTCTCCAGAAGAATCTTCCGATTATGAAAATGCTCATGATTTGGCAGTAACTTCCACAAACAACACATCATTCGACGACCTCGATTTTGACCAACAAACGTTAAATTTTGATTCAGAATCAATCGTGGAAAAGCTAAAAAGTAAACCAAAAATTGTTATATTGGAAAATATTGTTGTATGCAATATAAATGACTCCAGCACCAACCATACAACAAGCGAACCAAGTTTTGCAGATTTTATAAAAACAGTCCTATGCGAGATCATTGATCAAAGCGTGGATTCAGCTGAATATAAAACGAATTACACCAAAAAGGGAGAATTGCGGAAGAGAAAGACATTTGTTTTGAAAAGATCCGAACGAAGATATTTGAAGAAGAAAAATAAGATGAAAATGTTCAGTGTGAAAGCACCATGTGTGAAAGGAGACTGCATGAAGTTGATTGGGCAAGACAGAAGAATCGAAATAAACAGAGAATTTTGGAAGTTGGAAAAGAAAGAACAAAAAAATTTCATGATAAATAATACATCCCAAAATAATCCTAAACGGAAAACTACAGGTTTGATATCTAGAAGGACAAAAACGGTTAAGTATACTTTAAAAGATGATGTTGGAACGAACCAAGTGGTTTGCAAGGTGTGTTTTCTTGCGACTCTTGGCTACTCAGCTAAAAATGACCGCGTTCTTCGTGATGCTCTCAATAAAACAGAAATCAAAGGAGTTTCAGCTAAACCCAATATGCAGGGTAAAACCGAAAAGAGAAAAATCGATCGCGCAATTATAATAGAACACATTGAATCTTTCAGTCCAACTATTGCACATTACCGTCGTGAACATGCACCCGAGAGAAGATACTTGCCCAGTGATATCAACATCACATTGATGTTCAACGATTTCAAGAAAAAACATCCACAAATAGAATTTTCTTATTACTTATATCGAGAGGTCTTTAGCAGTTTGAATATCTCTTTTGTCAAGCTAGGACACGAAGAGTGTTGGATGTGTGAAAGTTTTGAATTGCATGGAACTACTTCTGGTCATAAGAAGGAGGAGTTAGATGAAAATTGTGAAGAATGTAAGACGTTTCAGTCTCATAGAGTCAAATACACAGAAGCTCGACAAGAGTATGCCCGGGATTCTGAAATTGCCGGCGACCCTGCAGTTTATTCCGCAGATCTACAAAAAGTAAGAAATATATCGTTAATATTCATTCAATTATTATCTAATATTTCTTTTATCTCCATAGGTTATCATGCTGCCTAGGATGGAAATGTTCAAGGAAGTGATTTTCACTCCTCGAATTATAGCTTTTAACGAAAGTTTTGTACCCGTCGGAAAAAAACAGGGAGGTAGTCCAGTAGCTGTGATATGGCATGAAGCCATTGCTGGCCGCAGTAACTATGATATTGTCAGTGCTTTTTATGCGTTTTTTCTTACCATTCGGGATGTGACAAATGTAACTCTTTGGTTGGACAACTGCACCTCGCAAAACAAGAATTGGTGTTTATTTACATTTTTTGTGTACATAGTGAATAGCGAGGACGTTGCTATGGAGTCCCTTCAAGTAAAATTTTTTGAACCTGGTCACACGTACATGTCCGCTGATTCCTTCCACCATCAGGTCGAACGCTCCCTGAAGAATATGGGCAAAGTATATGATTTCCAGGGCTTTACTGATGCAGTAAGGAACGCATCATCGAAGGTCAACGTCGTTTCAATGAATGTGGAAAACTTCTTTGAATGGGAGGATGGTACATCACAGTATAAACTAAGTAAAATAAACCCAAGACCTTATTTGCACGATATGGTGCAAGTTGATTTTAAGCGGGGATTAAAGACTTTGTGTTACAAAAAATCATTCGACGCTCCAAGTGGGGAAGCTGTAAATTTTCTAACAGCGAAAAAAATGAAAGAGGGAATTCGGAAACCAAAGGCCAAATCTGCTCCTAGAGGAATACCTGAAGAAAGAAAAAACCTAATTGTTTCCAAACTGTGCAATGTTATGCCGCAAAGACATTTGAGATTTTGGAAGGAGCTGCCCACCACTCAAAACCCAGAGACAATTGATGGATAAGTTTTTTTCATTATTTTTATTTCATATGATTCGATGTGCAATGTTTGTGAGTTAGTTACCAAAGTTACTTCAATAAAAATTATCTTTCTTAATGTTAGACAAAAATGTCGTATGTATCAAAAGTCATCTTCTAAACTGGATACGTTCCATATCACCCAACTTACTGATTTCTGTTGGGAAAAACTAATAGAATGGTTTAATTATATTAAAAATAACTTTAATACATTTCATGGCCGAAGTGATTATACTAATTGCGTTTTATCTCAAAACCGACATTTTGCAGATACGACTTCTATGCCTAACAGGGCAGAATAATTTCGTCAATTCTATATTCCTTTTCGTGTGGGTGGCCAGCCAGATACCTATAAATAATGTCTAATAAATCAACTTTTCGTAAATTCGCATCGTGTTCAATGTTATTTTTGGACAACCATTCTAACATTGTTTTCTTCGTGGCATTTTTTGTTGGACGCTTGTTGGTTTGCTCCGAGTGGTAAGGAGCGTTGTCGAACACTATGACACATCCATCAGGTATATTAGGAAACAGCTGTTCTGTGAGCCACTTTTCAAAATTCGCTTTATTCATTTGGCCATGATAGTCGCCTGTTGTCAGCCCACTTCTAAAGACAACTTCAGCTTTGTCGACAAAACCTTGCACAGACCCAGCATGCACTATAATCAGTCTTCCGGAAGATCGAATACCACCTTTAACTCCAAAAATTTCGTCACTTTGCCAACATTTTTTTACCGTCATATCATTGTCTATCCAGGTTTCGTCTAAATATATTATTAGTTTTTGTTGACTTTGGTATTTTTTTATTGCGCGCAGATATTTCAATCTCCAATGCATTATTTCCGGCCGTTCCATGAGTACTTTTCGCCTGTTTTTACATTTGCGCCAGTAAAAACCTTTCACATGCAGAAGTTTATTTAAAGCAGTTTTGCCGAACGGAAACTCGATTTTAGTACGTATGGCGGCCAATAAACGTACAATAGTAGGAACAATTTTTTTTACCATATAAAAGTCTTCAATTTCGCGGCGTATCACTTGAAAATCAAAATCGTCAATTTTATCTTCAATACTCAAACGTCGCCTTTTCCAGGTGATATAAGTTTCATATCAGGATTTTCCTCTTGTCTCTTACGATCTTCATTTTTGATTCGCTTAATCAAAGTTTCGGAGACACCAGTATATGCAGCCGCTCTTTGCGTTTTGGCGATTAATGGTAACTTTAAGACATTATTTTGAGCCTCTAACTCGCACATTTTAATTACATTAACTATGACCTCCCTAGCGCCACTTCTGTTTTTCCCTTTTTACTTTCCATTTTGATGACCCTCTCAACTTAGTCCGTGGACGCACGCCAGTGTACTGTCTGGAGTATGATTTTTTTGTACTGTTAGCAAGTGTCACTGTATAGTCGTACAGTTATGGCAAGTGTACTTTTATCGCGATACCACAATTGTGAATACAATTGGTCGACTGGACTCCCTTATTGCATAGAAGCGGTTCCAGGATCATTACCTTTTACTAATATAAAATACAGGTGCGCTCTTCTGCAATAAGGTCATAGGGCTACATTCCATAGACCGGTCTTCTTTTAAAAATCGTACAGTAGATGCGTTCGCGTTCGCATGCTGTGTACCAAGCGCGAACCCTTTGTCGCGGGACAAAAAACCGACATCTATCGGGGAACGCCGCGAAGCGTGAACGCGAAGGCGCGAAACCATCTACATTCGCGTTTCACGACGTTCACGGGGCTTCGCGCCGCGAGTGTAGAGCGCGCTTAATATCTTAATTTAATTTATTTTCATACTAGGTACATGTAATTAATATATTATAATTATTATTATTATGTATTTTTTATGCTAATGGCCGTATGCCGAAGCATTTTTTATTTAAATAAAAAAAAGAAAGTTGTAAAAGTTTCAGTCACTTCGTGTGGTATTATGGTTTGAATATTTTCAATTTTCAAAATTTCAATATTCTTTTTACCACCTGTAATATTTGAATTTAAATTTTTTGGTATAAAGTTATCTTCATTTGAATTGAAAACAAGTTCTTCATTTGAAGGTATATATTCGGGATCCGCGTCTGAATCATAAAATGTAGAAATGTCATCTGCATCGTTTTTTTTTTTGTGTGTTCAAAGATTATATCGAAAACTCTTTCCATCAGACTGTCAACTACATCTCGAATAAATAACTGAATCTCTTCACCAGATTGTAGAGTATTAATATGACGTAATACTTTATTATAATTCGTCTCTATAATAATGAAGAAACATAGTCATTGAAGGTTACAGGCTATAACAGCTATACTTGTACAATTTAATATTATGACAAGTTCACTAAGCACGTAAATTAACATAACAATGTTTTAAAAGTATTTCAAAAACTACTAACCTTCATTATTTCTTAATGCAAGTTGCAAAATATGTTTGGATCTGCCTGACATTTTCGATCTGTCTGCTTGCCTGTGTCAGATTTTGAATAATTGAACCTAACATCACTTACCTGCATAATATCTGCGTCATAACAAAAACTTTTCTTTAATAATATAGGGTAAGGTGTACAGTGGTTGGCACTGTAATATTTAAACTAGAGATGCGCCGAATAGTGGTTTCACCGAATAACCGAATATTATTTGGCTTAACCTTTACGGAACCGAATATTTGGCCGAATTATTCGGTTTACCATTTTATTGTTTTGCCGCGTAAACAGGTTCTAACATATACGCTACGTGTCGCTGCTGGCTAGATGGCGTACCAGCTGTACCTCAGCGCTCGCTATCCGCTCACACACCGCGCTGTCACTTTGTTTCAAAACATCGCACGATTAAGTTACAAATAAAAAAACAAAGGTGCTTATCATTACAAATATGCAATATGAGTGGCCGTAAAAGATCACGTGCTTGGGACTTTTTTGACGAAATGGGAGATGACAAAACAAAAGTTAAGTGCACTTTGTGTAGTTGTGTTATTTCTCGCGTATGACAAATCATTTGAAGCTGAAGCATAAAGAACAACTGCCAGAAATCATGTCTACTTCTGTAAGTGCTTCTGAACATAGCTCAGACACTTTACCTACAACTTCGAGTGTAAGATCTAATATAGACCGGTCTCATTCACAAGGTACACGACGAACTCTAGAGGAGGCTTTTATTACAAACTGGGACATAGATTATCGAGCAAAGGAAATTCATTACGCCATCGCTGCAATGATCGCAACTGACAACCAGCCTATTTCAATTGTGGAAAACAAAGGCTTTAACAGATTATTGCATTTATTGAAGCCTAAATATAAGTTGCCTGGAAGAAAGTATATGAGTGAGGTGGTGATTCCGACGATTTATGAGAGAGTGAAAAAATTAATCAAAGATGAAATCTCAAAAGCCAAAACTGTTACGATCACATCTGATATGTGGACTTGCTCGAACAACATGCTTTTTTTATAATTCAAATACTCAATTTCCCTTAATCCTCCAACGGGTTATGGGCCCAGAAGATCGTTATAATTAATATAAATAATATAGGTGATTAAAATTAATAATGAATAGTTTACATAATTTATAAAAACACAATAATTAAACCGTTTGACAGTGAACGCTACCCAGTGTGGAAGTTCGGAATTAAATCATCGCTCGGCGAATTAAATGTGTTAAACGTGGTTGTACATGAACTTCCTGTCTTCACCGATGAAGCTCAGACACAATAATGGACAAAGCAAAATGAAGCTTGAAGAAACAGACGAAGTTTCTTATCTTATATTGACAACACCATCAACATACGATGGAATTATAACTGCGCTAGAAACATTAACAAGAAGAAAACCTAAAATCGCTTTTACCAAGTACGATTATTGGATCACGAAGTAAGAATTTTAACAGAATCAACCACAAGTGGAAAAACATTATATATGGGAACCAAGTACCGTAATATAAATAATTCATATATTACAAATTCAAAAAGAAACTGCTTTAACTGTTCTAAACATTTTAATCAAAACAAAATTTGAAAATAATAAACCAAACAATAAACTTAAAAATAAACTTTCAAATATAAAATGTGAACCTGGTGGCCGTCGAAATTACTCAATTAATAATTGTTTTTATTATCAAAGACATTCAATGATATTTATAACAATAAACACGTTAAGCAGTCGGCTAAAACAACCAGTGTTTCAGACAATGCAAGTCAAAGTTTTGCATTTATGGTTAAAAATTCAAGTGCTCCAAAGAACATTGATACCAACAATGGCCAAATTATTTTCTTATCGATTCCGGGACGAGTGACCACATTGTCAACCGCATTGACGTTAATATGAAAATCGAAGCTCTGCTCTAACCAATCGCGTCATACGCAATCAATCAGAGCGGCTGATGACGCGATATAGCGTCACGGTAGTAGGCATGCATAGAGCGAATTATGTGACTCAGCTGCTTCCGTATACATGCGATGTGTTGTGAGCCTGTGCATTACGTGTCGAATAACTATATTTAAGTGCTAGTTTGAGTTCGTGATGGATTCCGACGGTGCAGGGTCCTCCGGAGTAAAAAGACCAAAAATACATGAAAAACGTGAAAACAGGTTTCGGTATAAACTACCTTTAGCCGAATCCGACATCGAAAAAATTTTATTGGCCTCTGACGATGATTTTGAGGATTCCGCTTCAGAATATGAGAAAAGTGAGTCGGATTTGGATGAAGTTGAAAATGTGCCTGTTGAGACAGATGCAGATTTGGATTTAGATACCACTCCCCTGCAAGTCCCTGTTCCAACAACCTCCGATGAGCCTGTAAAATGGACTCAAACTCCTAGCAAACGTGTGGTGCCTTTTACAGGAAAACAGGAGTTAAAAATAGTGCCAGATGGTGAGTATAAAATTTAATTTTTAATTATTATTTTTGAACTGTGCATAATATAGTACTTGAAAAAAAAACGTGTATTTACAGGGAAAAGGCCGATAGATTATTTCAATTTATTGGTTGACGACAGCTTTTTTGAAATTCTTGTTCGGGAAACAAACCGCTATGCAGTCGAGGTATTCCAGTCGGAAAATGTAGGTGAATTTTCCAGAATAACTCGTTGGCGTGATACTACTGTAGCCGAAATGCGTCTCTTTTTTGGGTTGTTTTTACATATGGGGACAATTCAACTCAATCGAATCCAAGATTATTGGAAGAAAGACAGACTTTTCAATGTACCTTTTTTTTCGACGCATATGAGCAGAGACCGGTTTACAATTATTATGCGTTGTTTACATTTTGCCGAAAATCCAAAATCAGGCGACCCAAATCCTAAAGATCGATTGTACAAAATTCGACCTTTGATTGATTATTTCAATAATAAAATGATAAATGTCTACTCCCCGAACCAAAACCTATCCCTTGATGAATCTATGATCCTATGGCGCGGAAGGTTAGTATTTAGGCAGTATATAAAAAATAAACGCCACAAGTACGGAATCAAACTGTACATGCTGACCGAACCAGACGGAACGATACTAAAGTTTTCTGTCTATACTGGAATGTTAGATGATTTCGGTGGCAAAGGACATGCCGCCAATGTAGTACTCCATCTAATGGAAGAAAGGCTAGATGCAGGACACTCACTATTCATGGACAATTATTATAATAGTTATTATTTATCGTGCAAACTATTAGATAGAGGGACATACTGCACCGGTACGCTGCGACTTGACCGGAAAGACAACCCTGTAGAAGTAAAAAATGCGAAGCTGAAAGCGGGTGATAATATTGCTCGCTACTCTAATGGTGTATTGGTCGGAAAGTGGCGCGACAAGCGTGATGTCTCTTATATTTCCACTGAATTTTCGCACGATTTTGTTGAGTACAGAAATAAAAGGGACCAGGAAAAGAAGAAACCAGAGGCCATATACATGTATAATAAAAACATGGGTGGTGTTGACAAGCAGGATCAAATGCTGTCTTATTATCCCTGCTCTAGAAAAAGTCTTCGTTGGTACAAAAAACTTGGAATTCACATCCTACAAATGATGTTATTGAATTCATATTTTTTATACAAAAAATATGAAGGGAGCAGAATTTCATTATATGATTTCAGACTACGAGTAATAGAAGAACTTGTGCCACCAAAGGTAGAAACACAACCACCCACACCTATTTCAGTTCAGCACGTACCAGAAAAAAATCCGCTTCGACCGAACTCCAAAGCCAGACCCCGCAGAAGATGCCAGGCATGCTACAAAAAAAAATATTAGAAAGGACACAATTTATTTCTGCCCTGCATGTCCGTCAAAGCCAGCTCTGTGTTTGGATGGTACTTGTTTTGCGGAGTTTCATGAAGGTTGAAGTTGTATTTTATAATTTTTGTACCAAAGAATACATTTTTGTTACCAGTTTGTTTTTTACTCTTGAATGATGTTTGGATGGTACTTGTTTTGCGTAGTTTCGTGAAGGCTGGTCAGCTGTTTTTGTGCCAAAGAATATATTTTTGTTATTTTTTTTATATTATTTTATATTATATGTTTTTTGTTGAATGTTTTTTTCGTTTTCTGCCAAATAAAATATTTTTTTTACATGTTATAGGTATTTCAGTTGTTTTTTTTATTCGATTCCGTTTTTGGTTTCTTTGTCTTTTATTTTCTTTATTTTGTTTTTTTGTACGTTCATAAGCAAATGAAAGTATTTCAGTTAATTTTTTTTCAATTTTTGTTTTTGATTTGTGTTTTTGGTTGTTTTTTTTTTATTTTTTTACGTTCATTTATATTTCAGGTATGAATTGCAGCAAATATATTTACTTTTGAAACAACATCACGCATGACGCGATAGTGCGTCATGGGCCTTATATTAAAATATTCATTGCGTAAGGCTGATGACGCGTTTTTGCGTCATGGCGGTTTTTTAAATTTTTTTCAAAATTTTTGACAAAATGCACTTCTTGGTGGTATGTGGTAACACTGAAAAACCGTCAGAAAAAAAATCAACCTTTAGCTTCTGGGGGTCCCTACGAATATTGCGTGAGCAGTGAACGTGTTAAGATTGCTGTCGCAAACGCCAATGAAAATATTATAGTTGCAAAAACGCGATCAAATCAAGTGAAGGCAACTTTAGGCGTGAATGGAAGACCTGCGGTGCCATTCAACTTACTTTCTGTGCGTCGAATTCAAGGGGCCAGAATGGTAGTAAATTTCGATAAAACTGGTTTAAAAGTAAATAAAGGGGGACAAACAATTTTAATAGGTAAGCCCTCAAATAATTTATTTGCCAAAAAATTTTCAAAATAATAGATAAAATCCAGAAAAAAACTTTAATCACCAATTAAATGTAGTCAGTACGATAAATAATTATGAAATTTGGCATGAACGATTGGGTCACAATGGAAAAGAACATTTTTCAAAATCAAAATCATATCATATGATTAAAGATGAAAATCTAATTTCACAAGAATTTCCATCAAATGACTTATATAAAGTGTTTTGTCTCGAATGACCAAAAATGTTTAATATCCGGCTAGGACCAAAAATGTCTTTGCCGGTATTTTAAAGTTTTAAGTGGACTGTATTTTAATAGCTATTATTCAGTTAGTGATAAATCGACTTACCAATACGTTGATGCTTCCTTTGATGTTAATGTATTTCAGTTTAGGGAAATGAAAAGGAAAGGAAAACTGAACACTTTTCAAACAATACTGGATTGAACAAATATCAAGTGCAATTTCTAAATCAAAAACTGAATTGAACAAAATATCAATATACTACTTCACTGAACCAATATCAGTGTAATAAACAAATTGCATTGATCGACTATCAATGCCCAACTTCTAAATCAAAATAACCGAACTGAACGACTATCAGTATTCGACTGTCTTGAACCACTAACAAAACGATACTCCTAACAAATTAAACAAACTGCATTGATCGAATATCTATGCGTTACTAAATCAAACGAACTGAATCATTGCAAAGCGAAACTGCAACTGTGGTCCGTGAGAACAAAATATCGAAATCTTCCCATGACACAATTGCCATCTATTGAAAATATATAAAAATCAAATTCTATACGCACAGTGGCGTCAACACACCCCCCCGCCTGAAAGAATATTTTCAGAACCGGTTAAACAAAAAAAAATCTTATTCTAATATTAACAAAAAATGTTTCTCTAATATCTTAAATATCAAATAATTTTTGTTGGTTGTTGGTTAACGCTAATTATTACTGGGTAGGTAGTGGGCACAAGCGCACCACGGGCCTTTTATAAACGCCAGTTTTTGTTCTAACATTCGCAACACGAGCTATATTGTGTTTGGAGCTAGGAAATATAGCATCCACGACTCCAACCGGCCAATGTAATGGTGGAATATTGTCTTGTTTTATGAAAACTAACATTCCCACCTCTATGGGTGAACTCAGAACGTGCCATTTTTGGCGTACCTGTATTTGAGTTATGTAATCATTTTTCCAACGGATCCAAAATTGAAGACCTCGGTGCAAGAACCGGGCAACTCCACTTTTTTAAAATGTTGGGAAATCGAAAAAAACTTAATATTTTCAAGAAATTTTAAAAAAATGTACTGAATGTCACGAGTACACTAGAGTAAAATTAGAAAGTTGTTTTTACCTAGATACTACTTTTTATTTGAATTGTAGAAGCTGAAAAAGAAGTTTGAAAAAATGGAGTTGCCTGTTTCTTGCCCCGAAAACCCAAACTTTGAAAATAGAGTCAAAACACATATTATAACATACAATCAGTTCACTAATATAGTTGGTAAAAATCGAATTGAAGACTTTAAGAATTTAGACAAAATTCGGATGACTTTATGGCTTTATATCAGTTATATAGGCGATGAAAAAAAGGGCCATTCAACCAACCAAAATAGTTATCAGGAAGACTTAAGTATAACTGAAAATGAAAATAATGACAATTTTGATATAGAAAATATTCCGATTATATTTTCTCAAGATGTTTTTTTTAATAATAATGGAACAGTTACTGAAACACAAAAAAATGATTCAGATACGGAAACGATATTTGAACTAGACAATAATGAAATTTCTGCAACTTGTAAACTAATTGAAACCAAGGCCACAAATAAAAATAATTTAGAAACCAACAAAATTGAAAAAAGTGATGATTTTAATGATATCATTATCATTATATATAATAAAACTAAGTTAATAAAATGTGCGTGCCGATAAAACTTAAAAAGGAGTTCCGGCACGATAAAGGGACTTATATAGTGTGATAGCCCTTTATCCCCCCTCGAACAAGAAAGTTCCCGTTTTAACCTAAAGGGCGTGTTTTCAAAGATATAAGGGCTTTTCCAACCCTTAGTTGGAAGTGTAGTGGCGCCATCTGTTGTCGAGTATTTGAACTTCATTCAGAGCAACGATTATTTGGGTTGCATTTCGAAAGGCGTTTGCTTATGTGTAAGCGTATATATAAGTTTTTGATTTTTTTTGTTTTGTTGTGTCAGTCTTTGCGTCCTATAGTCCGGGGCGACCTGACTCAAGAATACGGCTATAGTAGGCAACTGCTTCCTGTAAAAGGCAGGTAATGTGTGCGTGAATGTTTTAGAAGGATTTGTTTTGTGTTGTGCTTTGAACCCACTAGGCTGGTGGAGATAGTCAGGTTTTGTGCAGAAGATTATATGCGCAATGATTGGATGCCGATCTAGAACCCACCGGAATAGCTCTCTCTCGGAGTTTTCTTCCTGTCGAAGGAAGAGGGGAGTTGTCACGGGTCAAATTGATTGGTAAAATATAAACATTTTTTTATTATGATGGCAACTCGTATGAAGATCCAGTTGCTTTGTATAGAGTTTGTGACGTGGAAATATTTTTATTAATAATTAAAACACCTGACGGGTAGCCATGACTCCCGGCTTTTTGACGAGTATACAAGCAAAAAAAAAACGCGGCTCGGATTTTTTTTTTGTTCTTGGAAGGAAAACTGAGAATTGGATCAGATTGTTTTAGACATAGTGTTGAAGAAGGATTAACGTTATCTGGAGTTTCATGTATTGTTGTCACGCTTATTTAGCTGAGATTCTATCGTTATTTACCCTAACAAGGTATTTGAAGTTTCTTTTAATCAGATGTATATTAGAATATGAGAGTTATGTTGTATTAATTTATGATTATCTTCATTACTACATTGTAGGGTCTACCTATAGGGTTAATTTGGAGTCTAAGATAAGCGATGCAACTTGGTTCCAAACATAAGGGTCGATTGCTGCATTTTTTAGTTTTGATGAACGATTGCATGGATCACGCGTATGCGGATAATTGGATTAATATTGAAGGATTTGTTGGTGATATGTTGGGACCGAACTTCCAATGAGGTGCACGTCAAATCGAGTGGTTCGACCGTTTTGTAAGATGCAAAATTTATTTTATTCAAAACAATATACGTGTGTGCATTTGGTTTTCATTTAAACGTCATCGTGTTTCCCTGGGAACGAACTGCGAAATGCATTCACGAATATCTAGTAGACTGATTTCATATAGTGTGTTTATGATTAAGATTGCAACTGACTTATGTGTAATTATTTATAGTCTATAAAGCGTAATTGAATATGCTGAACCGGTTCACCATTTAATATTTTGATGAATCATCAATTATTAATTATTGTCAATGTATTGTAAAGCCCTGTTAAATTGTATTCCTTGTATATACATATTGAGTACGTATGATATTAATTATTAATAAATTATATTTGATTATGACGTCATTGATACCTCGTTAGTTTCGACCCCCCCCCCTGTTTTCCACTGCTCGCCCTGGATCGTGGTCAGCGATCCTAAATTGGTTGCGCAAGAACTGACCTGGCGCCCAACTTCAAAACATTGAACTCCTCGTTGTGGGACTTCCCACTTCAGATTTGACACCGGCGTGCAACCAAGAGATAACGAATCGATACGAATAATTCGGGTAAGTTTTCCTGAGTATTTTGATTTTTCCCACCCCTAACTCCACTGAAGCGGCCAACGTAGCCATGTTGCGCGATCTGGCCCGAAGATCGTGGCAACGGTTACTAAATTTTTATCAAAATTATATATTCTATGGTAACGAAATTCTAGTACTAGAATAAAAGAACATAAAAACGATGTTAATAAAGGCAAGGAGACATCTGCTTTATATTCACATACTGTTGAATCGAATCATTGTTTTGATTTTGACTATAAATCTATAAAAATTTTAGATAATGAACAAAATTATTATAAGCAATTGGTTAGTGAAATGTTATATATGGAAAAATATGATTCCGTAAATAGGATGAGTGATACAAATAATCTAAAATTAATATTTAAAGATTTTATACGTAAATTATTACAATAATTATTCCTTGTTTTAGGTTTTTTGTGTTACTCATTGTTTCAATATATGGCATTTCATTATCATAGAATATATAATTGATTGATTTCACGAATGGTACGTTCAGTTGGACGATTATGAACTCCATAAAATGGTCGAAGAGCACGAAAAACATTTCTCTCTGAACACTGATTTTGGAAATAAATGTCCACAATTTGTAAACGTTGTTCTGATGTAAGTCTATTCATGGTGAAATGTCAACTAATAATGAACAAAAAACGTATGCACAAAAAACCTACAAATCTCCTGCGAGAAATGCGCTCCACTCACGAATAATCAAATCACAGATGAATTCCTGAAAACAATGGTTTTACAACGACTCCCAAACACGGTACGGACAGGTCTGGCAGCCAGCAACGACAACTTAGAAACTATAGCCACAATGGGCGACAACATTTTTGGAGATGTTAACAACTGCAAATACATCTTTCAACGTCAATGAGGTTCAGCAGCCTACATCAACATATATCACGCTTAGAAGAACAGGTTTCAAATCTATGTACGACTTTAGTTGGTGAGATACGCAATCGTTCTACATCCAGATCCCGTCAATTTCAAAAACTGAGACAGATCCAATTCTCCAAATTCAAACCATCAACTATGTTGGTATCATTTCAAAATCAAACAAAACAAAAAAATGTGTACGCCCATGCAATTTTCAACCAAATAACCTTCCCACAGCTAACAAACCTAACCAAGGAAACGAATAGAGCCTGTTCTCGCAACGACGGGGGAGGACAGGGCTACATCCCGTCGCGTCTTTATTTTGGACAAAAATACAAATTTAACATTTTTAATCGATACTGGGGCGGATGTTTCAGTTATTCCACTGAAATTCACAGATACCCTTAATCTTTCAACTAGAAAACTTAACGCCGCAAACGGGACTAGCATAAAAACGTTCGGCGAACGGCTATTTGATTTGGATCTAAAGTTACGGAGATCTTTCACATGGCCATTTATTATTGCTGACGTCAACTGTCCTATCCCTAGGCGCGGATTTTCTTGCCCACTATGGACTCTTACTTGACATCCGTAAAAAGAAACTAATTGATAACGTTACTCATCTTACAATCTAAACTATTACATCACCAGCCCAACAACTAAGTACCGAAACAAATAAAATACCCCAAAATATTGATCCGACACCAGGAATGTCTACACAGCATGAAAATCAAACATGTGAAACCTCATCTTCAAATCCAAATGTCGATGTTTCTTTTAACCCTTACTGTCCTGAAGCTGTTTCTTTGACAGTGTACTGACGGTACTTGTGAGTACCATCATGTTTAAGTATCATTATTTTTGCTTACAATAGTATTATGTTTAATACAGACTGACGGTGCGTAAGAGTACCATGTTATGTATCAATGACTGCATTGTATTTACAGTATTTTGGTGTTGGTAATACTGAAATCTAGTTTCAGAAGTGACAGTTCTGTGTTGTTCACGCGGTGGCTTTTTGCAGATTATAACAGGTAAATAATATGGTTTTATATTAACTTTTTTTAAAAATTTTTGCTGTATAGACTAAAATAATGTTACTTAATTGATATATAAATCTATAAACTTAAAAACGCCAATATTTACTTTTATAATTTATATAGAACTGACTGGACTTTGACGTACCGTCAGACCAGTACTAACTTTTCGTTTGTTGAAAATGTTTCTTTTTTGTGTAGAATGTCAAGCGTAATAAAAAGAAGAAAATTGACTGAAGAAGAAGTTAGAAATATTTTGGAAACAGATATCCCTTTAGATTTGAGTCAAGAGACAGATGTGGAAAGTGATGAAGAAAATGAACCGGATAATTTTAGTAAAGTTTTTGAAACTGAACTGAACGAAGTTTTTTCAAGTGAAATAATAGAAAATGTGCCTGATCCTGAAAATCCTGAAAGTGTACAGAATGATGAGGACAACGAAAATAATAATGTTGCAAATATATGTCGAAAATGGAAGAAGAAGGAAAAACTAACAATCGTAGAACAGTACGCGTATCCTGAAGGTAAGCAAAATAATACAATAAAATTACTTATATTTAAAGATTATATTATGTTCTATATTATTTTTAGGTGTAAATGTCGAAGCACTTGGAGGATGTATTACGCCCGTTGATTTTTTTAAAAAAATTATGGGTTCTGTTATTACTGAAATAACATATCAGTCCAACCTTTACGCGACGCAAAGATCCAAAAATTTGAAGCTAACAGAAGATGAACTGTTTACTTTTATAGGGTTAAATTTCTTTATGGGCTATAATGTTCTACCATCACTTCGTGACTACTGGTCTTCTAGTCATGATCTAGGAGTGGAAGTTGTTAAAAATACAATGTCGCGGGATAGATTTCAAACCATTTTATCTAACCTACATGTTAACGACAACCAATTCGTCACTCCTGAAGATAAATTATACAAACTACGTCCCTTGATAACCCATTTGAACTCACAATTTTCATTATTTTGCAACGGTACTAGACAGCTATCTGTAGACGAATCAATGATCCTTTTTAAGGGTCGCAGTACCCTAAAGCAATACACTCCAATGAAACCAATAAAACGTGGTTTCAAGTTGTGGTGTCTGTGCGATCAAATGGGCTACACACTAAAATTTGAAATATATCAAGGGAAGAATGGTCAAATAGAAGAAAGATTTAAAACTTTCAATTTAGGTGAAAGGGTTGTTTTACATCTTACTGAAGAACAATGGGGGAAGTTTAGAATCATATTTTTTGATAACTACTTCACATCAGTTCCCCTGTTAGAAAAACTTAAATTAGAAAGAACACTAGCATGCGGTACCATACGAGCTAATAGACGAGATTTACCCAAAAATGTCAAACCAGACAAACAATTAAAAAGAGGGGAATTTGATGTAAAAATATCTAATACAGATATTTCTTTTTACAAGTGGAAAGACAATAGAATCGTCTTACTGGCGTCAAATTACCACGGAACCGAAACAACTACGGTAAAAAGAAGAAATAAAGCAGGAGAAAGGGAGAACATTACATGCCCTGATGTTGTGAAAGATTATGTAATGCATATGGGTGGTGTAGACAGGGCGGATAGATTGCGAGGTACATATTGTGTCAACCGCCAGGCCAACAAGTGGTGGCATAGAATTTTTTTTGGATTATTAGATATTGCGTTTGTGAACTCTTATATTCTCTACTACAATGTAGAAGAAAAAATTTCACTTTTACAGTTCAGACGGTCAGTAGCTTTAGGTCTGATGAATTGTAATAATAATAATAACAAAAATAAAAGGCGAAGTACATCAGAACCACCTGCATCACAGAGTAACAAAAAAAGAAGAAAGTTTAACTGTAGTGTCCCCGACAGCGTAAGATTTTCAAACTTAGGCGCTCATTGGGTACGATTTTCTGAGAAAAGAACAAGATGTGAACTCTGCAGCAGCATGGGAATCCAGTCACGCCCGCAATCTAAATGCTCTACATGCGGTGTGACTTTATGCTGCAACTTGACTAAAAACTGTTTCTCAAAATTTCATGAAAAGTGAAAATAAAATAATGAAACGATTTTTTGCAAATATGTGATAAATAATTAATATAAAGGAAAATTATATTTTTGTTCTGTGGTAAGAATTTATATTTTGTTAATAATAAAATTTTCTCAATTTTCACTTGTTTCTTGTAAATTATTCGACTGACGGTACCCCTCAGTACCATAAATTTATTTTACAAAATAAAGATAATTTTATTTTTTTTTTTATATTGAACAATATATTTATAACCATATTAAGTGAATTAAAGAGAAAAAATACTAAAAAACTTCAAAATGAACTTATCAGGAAAATAGATGGCTTAAAAAGTGGTACATATAAGTACCATCAGTACAGTAAGGGTTAAAGAGCTATTGTTAAATTCAGTGAAACAAAACAACAGCACAAACGAAAAAAAACGCGAAATTTCTCTAAAAAAAATATATTACATTAAAACCATTCTTAAACTACAAAAGACATACCATGAAAATTCAAGACAATGATAAGGCTAGTTAATCTATTAAAGAGAAGAGAGCTAGTGGAAAGGAGTCGCCTTTTCATGTCACCTGGAGCTCAACCTCGGGAGCAGTAGGATTTGGTTGTAACAATGTCCTAGAGCTCAACCTCGGGACCACCTGGTGACACGGCATGACGAAGTCCCCCAGAGCTCTCATTACCAACCTTCTCTTCTCAAAAAAAGAAAATTATAACTAATTAAAACCATTTCTTAAAGAGAAGACCAACACATACTGCAGATTCTACATATCTATTGCCACATTTACTTAAAAAAAATTTTCCTTTACTCTCTTTTTAAATCATTTTAAAGGTTACCAATACTACGTGTGTGCTTTCCCTTTTCTTACTAAAACTAAGAATACAATCAATTTTACGAGATTCTAACATATTAATGAACGACATTCTTGAAAAATAAAAATAATTTTATATATATAAGGATATAACCGCACACTGGGTTCGAGTCTTTTTGATGCATCTATATTAATTGTTCAATTTTTTTTTCCAAAGAGATTTAGGTCCATAGTTCATGAAATCGACCTGAGGGGTTCAGCAATATGATATTTTATGGAGAGTGGAGACCAGTCCGTTCCAGTATTTTTGACTGGTCGGGTAAAGGTATTACTCCTCCTCTTCCATTTCATTAAAAAGTTAATGCAATCACAACCGTATTCACTCATAAATACATAGTTACCAAGACACCATCACTTTCAACTTCACTGTAGTTTGTTTGATTTTTTTTCACCTCGTACTGCACTCGCGTGGTGTAACGGCTTTTCCTTCAGTGTATCGGATTGCTGTTGATCGGCTCCGCTTGTTATTGCGATCGTCCCTCTGGTAGGTCGTTTCTTGTCCTGGACTTTGCTATTCTCTTTTTTCCTCTTACGTCAATCATCATTCTCGGCGGTTTTCCGTGACATTAGTGAAACAGACAAACAAAAAGAAATATCGTCATTAATACAAAACAGAATAAACACTAGGCAGTAAATACAAATACGCGGCCAATCCGCAACAAACACAAATTTCTATTCTATTCGAGGAGCTTATCTTAAAATCATCAAACATCCTTTCATGTCCGGGACCTGGGTTCGTGGACCGACCTTCGCGTAATACTTCGTACTCGACCGTATCGGAGTAGATTAGTCACGGTGAATAATATTTCGGGGTCAAAATCGGAAAAGTAACATCTAATCTGTTATCCGTCACAGGAGTGCTACAGTGAATTTCATTTTACGAATATCACGTCCGCCGCCCCCCTGAAACCCGGTCAATAAAAGGAATGTTTGCTGATATCTAATTCAATAAAATCTTATTTTTGTGTTCCCAACCAACTTTGGTCCCTTGGGGCTGAGATAACTATTTGTGGATATATCTGATTCGACTCTTCAATTATGTCTTTCTGTTCTGAGTTCTCTTTGCCCTCACTTTGCATGTTAATTTGGGTCTCATTCGCTTCCCGACTCACCTTGTGGTGAGTATGGACGCTATACATGGTCACGCTGTCTAATAGAGCTCCGATTAATTTTACACTCCAACCAAAAATATCATACAATATCTCGTGAATAAGTGTGTCTACCACAAACTTTACCGTTTTTCCTATCATATAGAACCCGATTAAGCTTGATGTTAGTCTCCCTATAAAAGTCATCCATTCCCACATTAATCCCCATAATTTACTAATCCACGTTCTAAAAGTTTTTTCGTCTAATAAGTATTCGAAATTTGTCCCTTGACGATCGGTCGCGTAACCCGACATGCTCCTCGTTATTATCCCCGCTACTGCTTGTCGTTCTCCCGGTAAAAATATATGTTCTTGTAAATTCATCATATATTCCTGACTATACAGCCCTCCCTTAAATAACTTACTTGGACTCACATAATGCCATTTATTATTATTATTTGGTTCTATCAACTGAGGTGACAATATTTCGTGTATACCGCTAATTATTTTATACCACTTATTTTCTAATTTATACGCTGAATATAAAAACGGATTGCATCCAATTTCGGTTGCGAATTTTTGTATGATATGGTTCCTTGGTGTCATGAAATATGTTTTGTTGTCGTACAATACCGGAATTTCGTGATAACATTTGTTGGATTTTTGTAAAGATACTTCTACTGGTGAGCATTCTATGATATGAACCACCTCGCCATAATTAAAAACTGTAAAACCCGGCTTTTGCATTTTTGCGTAAGCGAATTCCGCTGGGGAAGTTATTGCTAAGGTTTGTAAATTTTTCAGGACTTGTTGTTCCAAAGTACAACGTTGTGAAACAACATCCGCATATAAGTTCGAAATTTGTGCTCTCAAATGACGTTCCACAAAAACTACCTTTGCATTTACATAAGCTGTTGGGTCCAAATTAAATACATTTGTTTTGTCGGCTTTAAAATAAAACAGCCCGCTTTCGGATGGTTTTACTATAAAAAACTTAGGATGATCGGTTTCGTAGGCTGACTGTCCACAAATAAGTGTGGGCTTCGCAATAGGCATAGCAAATACTGTATCCCCTTCATTAACTGAATAAATTACTACATCTGAATCGGCATTAATGGGTTTAACTGGCGTGATTTTTCTAGCCTTACCTTCGTATAAAACTGAATACTTGGTTTTGGTGCATTGATGGCTGTCTACATGTTCCCAATAAGAATGACCGTGCATAGAATCAATACAAAATTTGTCCTTGTACGGACAGGTTGTACCCTCTGATAAATAAATTTTATTATCGTTTGTGTGGAAAATAATCCCTTTTTGTAATCGCATTCAAAGCACGGTAGTCGATGCACACTCTTATCTTATTTTCTCCCTCGGCTGCTTTTTTCGCCACCATGACGACGGGTGCTGACCATGATGATTTAGATTCAGTGATCACGCCCTGTTTCAACATATCCGCCAATTGTGATTTAAGTTCTTGCCGTTGCGCATATGGTATACGATACGGTGCCTTCGTTATTGGAATATCAGACTCCGTAATTATTCTATGTTTCACGTTATGGGTGCATCCTAGTGCCATGTTCTTTGTCATAAAAATATCCGAATATTTTCGTATCAATTGCTGTAGAATTGCTTTTTGATCACCGTTAACATGTTCCCACTCGAAATAGTCCCATATCTGTCCATCGTCTGGTCTCATTCCTACCATATTTATGTTTGGTTCTCGATTATTACGTTCTGCGTTCCTATCAATGACTGCAATTATTGGCTCACTGTGCCCTATCGTTGTATTTTTCGGTATTTTGATTACTTCATTCGAAACATTCATCAAACGAATTGGTATCGTCCTCTCGGCTTTCGCTAATACTCGACCAACTAACAATCCATGTATTTTTACGTCGGCTGGTTCTATCAGAATATCCTGGTCCGGATCCTGGATACCTTGATCCACAGCAAGTAGACATTGGGTCCTGGGCGGAATCTCGAGTTGCTGCTTGAGTAGGACTGGGCAGTGGCCAACTGTCTTATCACTAGCGGCCGCAACGATGTCGACGTATCCTCCTCCCAGTTCCCTTTGTCACTTGTTAAAACTTTTTCGTCAGCCGGTATTTCCTTATTGCTGCTTATTTCCGTCTCATCTATCAGAAATCTTACTATCTTCTTCTTTACTTACCTCTATCGTTCTTCTAACTTCCTTGGCGCTATCAGCCCTTCATTTTTCGTAAATTGTCTCGTCTCATTTTCCTTCTGTCGAACAGAAATTCCGCTAACAAACATTTCGACTGTAAAACTGCAATACCACATAAGTCAATTTTTGGCTGTTTTGAAATAATGGTACCAGTCGATAGAGAATTTGATTCTGCGTGTTTTGCAATACCTTGAAAGTCGATTTGCGTGGTTTTTACGCTCTTTTTTCATGAAAAGCAATACCACGTATCTCAAATGTGTAAATTCTGTGGTGTAACAACACGTAACTTACTGTCATTACTGCCATAAGTTAGGTTATAGGTGTGTGTGCAGCTCTTGCAAAAGTCTTCTATTCACGAGTTCTTTTGGTGAAATTGGATCATTTAAGGTAAGAAAAATATTGTAAACTAACTCTTCTAATGATAGACAATGTTTTATTGTTAAAATTCAACGACTTTTAAAACATTATTTTATGCATTAAACTTATTGGCATAAGTTACGTGGTATTGCAATTTCAAGTTTGTCGCTATTGAACCTATTTTGTTTTCAGATACGTGGTATATTAGGTATGAAAAAATGCACCGCGCAAAGTTAATGCTGGAAATGTGTCGGCAAAAAGAGTCACTTGACACTAATTTGCCTGAAAGTGTACGAGAAAATGATCCAAACCGGTCTAATAACATACAATCGTCCGATTTAGTAAATAATAATTTTCTTGAAGAAATTTTACAAGGCCCACCAGTTTGCATGCAAATCAACGGTCAGAATTACACAGTAGAAAGCTTGCAAGACTTAAGTTTAAATGAATTAAATGTAACAGAAGAAGGAATAATTATGAAACAAAATGACTTACGAGAATTCGAAAATATTTTGAGTGATGTAGTTGGCATAGAAAATAGCACAATAGAGCTGACTGAAAATTTTACATGCATTGTAGACGAAAACATTGGAACAGAATACGTAGAAGAAATTAAAAGTGTTACAGAAGAAATTACGACCAGAGTTGAAGATAAAGAAGGAACACAAACAGATGCAGAAGAAATTAAAAGTGTTACAGAAGAAATTAAGACCGGAGTTGAAGACACAGAAGGAACAGAAACAGATATAGAAGAAATTACTAGTGTTACAGAAGAAATTGCTACCGTGGTTGAAGACACAGAAAGAACAGAAACTGCACCTGAAGAACCTCAAGTTGAACAAACAGTCCGCAAAGAACAAAAAAATAGAAGACAACAAAGTAATTATCGAAGAATGAAAGGAAAAGCTTATTCCGGCTATAGTCGAAAAGAAAACTGCTTTAAGTTTGGCATTGAAAGGCAAGAAAGAATAATGTCAATTTCATGCAATTCAAATTTTTGTAAGAAATCTTCAAAAAGACATTGTCAGAGATTTACTCCCGTTCAAAGAAACAAACTGTTTGAAAAATTTTGGAAACTCAGTTGGAACGAAAAAAAAATCTACATAAATAACTTGGTTTTGAGGAAAATTAAAAAAACTTCAACAACAATCTCTGGCGACCCCAGAATAGAAAACTAGAAGACAAATGACATACAATTACCATTTAATTATCGAAGAAACTAAGTTTGAGGTATGTAAAAAGATGTTTCTCGGGACACTTGGGCTCAGGGAGTGGATGGTTCACAATTGGATTAAAACTTCTGAAGATGGTGTGCCAAATGATAAACCTCCAAGAAAAATTAGACGCAATGATGACAGAATGAAGGATTTGAAGAGCTGGTTAGGTTTGCTGCCTAAACTTCCGTCGCATTATTGCCGGAAAAATACGAAGAAAGTATACTTGGAAGGCGATTTTAGACGTAAAAATGACTTTTACGCGTTGTACCAAAGTTGGTGCAGCGGCGAATTGAAAGCGCCATTAAATAAAACAAGTTTTATGCGACTGATTGAAGAAGAAAATATAAGTATTTTCAAACCACGTAAAGATCAATGTGACTTTTGTGTTTCATATAAAAATAAACAAGTAGAGGAGGAAAAGTACCAAGCACACATAGCAGCTAAAAATCGAGCTCGAGAGGAAAAACAAGCGGATATTGAAGAGGCACGTAAAGGAAATATTCATGTTATTACAGTAGACCTGCAAGCGGTCCAATTATGCCCAAAAATGGAAGCAAGTGCCCTTTATTATTCACAAAAATTAAAAATGCATAATTTTACTTTTTATGACACTTCAAGTAAAGATGCTTATTGTTACTGGTGGGACGAAACTCAAGCTGAGCTCTCTGCTTCTGTATTCACCACCATAATCATAAAACATTTAGAAAAAAATTATATATCCGAACCAAAGATACCAATTGTATTTTGGTCTGATGGATGCGGATATCAAAATCGGAACAACGTCTTATCAAATGCCCTATTAAAGTTTAGCATTAACAAAAATATACAGATAGAGCAAAAATATTTAGTCAGGGGTCATACCCAATTAGAATGTGACAGTATTCATAGTGTCATTGAACGAAAATTGAAGCATAGGGAGATCCATATACCTTCTGATTATTTAAAAATTACAAAAGAAGCAAGAACCAAACCAAAACCATACAATGCTACATAATAATGTTACAGCACACTTATTTTTTGGACTACTCGCAAAAGAAAAGCCATTTTTACAACTCAATTCGCCCAGGAAAATTAAAGAATGATCCAGAAGTTCGAGACATCGTAGCTCTGAAATATAACAAAACCCAAGATATTTTCTATAAGCTACAGTTCTGTGATGACTACCAAATTATACCAAACAGAAATCGACATTTTGAAATAAATGAAGACACGTATGCCCCACTATACAAAAGTGCGATAAAGATAACACTTTCAAAGTATAATGACTTACAAAAACTTAAATCTGTCCTTCCAAAAGATACCCATTCTTATTACAATTATTTACCTCACCAAAGAGAACTTCAAGACAGGAAGAAGTCTAAAGTTTAAGGATCCTACTTCCAAGTGCATTTTAAATGAAAAAGTATGTTGTTTTGTTGTTAATTAATTAGTAAGAATATAATTTAGTTTTGTTTTTTATTTTTATATTAAAAATGTATTGTGAAGATCACATTATTGTCATTAAAAATGCAAAAAAGTATTTTAATACAGTTTTACTTATTTACAACGAATTTAAGGACAAAACATACTTGACACGTAAAAATTTTGAATTTGAAAGACTTTCAACTTTTAATTACCGTTTAAAAAAGTTTCACCGTTCACGTAGTTTTGCACTTACGCCCATTCTGAGTCAGTAATAACAGTTTTTTTATTGATTTATCCTTACTACTGATCAAAAAGTATCAAATGTCAATAACACGTGTCTCAAAAAATACTTGAAAATTTGACTGCAAAAACACGTAAGTAAAATTTTAAATAAGAAAATGATTTGAGAGTAAAATTGGATTCATCTAGAATAATAATGGCTATATAAGTTGAACTTTTTTGCCAAAATTCAATAAATGGCACAGTTTTTTTGCTCCCCTGAAAAATTGCATTTTTTAAGTTACGTGGTATTGCGGTTTTACAGTCGATTTCACTCTTGTAATAATCGTCGTCCTCTTCATCAGGTATGTACTTTGACAGTCCAAGGGGTCGTAGATTATAAACTTCCCCTCGTACCATCAAAGTCTGGTTCCGGTAGTTTATGATGGCATCCAGGGCATCCAAAGCATCCCTCCCTAGCAGTCCATCGGCCCGAAGCGGCAATATATCTTGTACAACCACGCACTCACACCGATGCCCGCCAGTTCCAATTTGGAATTCGACTGTAGCAAATCCCAAATGGTGGAGTGGTGCTCCCGAAATTCCCTGAAGTACCGGATCTTGTCTTGATTGGTGCAGTTCCCCTTCATGTCCTAATATCCAATTTTTTATTATGGTGACTGCCGATCCTGTATCAACCATCAGATTGACCCACTTGCCGTTCACTTGTATGTTCACTATGCAAGGGGCATCCTCCGGGATACCGAATGTCGAGTTTACTTTTTCTAATGTTCTTGGTGATCTCCGTCTCGGGGTGCAGACGTAGGCCTTGCGGTGTTTAAATTACTGTTGGTCCTGTACTGTCCGTCATTCTGAGATCTCCCATTTGAATTTTGTCGGCATTCTCACGCCAAATGTCCTTCTCTACCACAGTTGAAGCATGTTGGCTGAAATTCGGGTTGTCCATCCGTTCTTGTTCTATCATTCTGAGATATTATGTTTGGGTTTTGTCGGCATTCTCGCGCCAAATGTCCTTCTCTACCACAGCTGAAGCATTTTGGTTGGACTCTGAATTGTCCGTCCGTTCTTGCTCTGTCAATACGGGATGTTCCATCGGAATTCTGTCGACATTCTCGTGCTGTATGTCCTGCTCTACCACAGTTGAAGCATTTTAACTGAAATCTAGATTGACCATTCTGCCTGTCGTATTGTACCGTGTACGCGTCCTTCCTGAAGATTGGAGTCAACATCTCGCAACTGGACTCTACACCCAAAGCCAATTCAATTACTTGCTCAAATGTGCTTGACGGATTTTTCCGCAAATCTACAATCATTAATCTTGCGACCTCCGGTGAGATTCCTTTTTGAAACTGCATGATTAGATCCTTTTCGTGCCGCTTTTGAACTGCATTCCTTTCTTCTGGTACCGTTGTATCAATGCAACTTAAATTTTCTTCCAAAAACTGTCTCCCCACCACCTTTAATCTGGTGGCGAAGTCCTCAATCGATTCCCTAGGTTTCTGGCTACAACGTGTGAACTGTGTATACGCCTGTCCTGGTATCACCTTGCGTGTGTATCTCTTCACAAATGTTTTCTGGAAATCTTCAAATGTGCATTCCTCTGCTATTAGGGCTGGTTCACTTTCCAAAAATCTGAACGCATCTCCCGTCATCTGACATCTTGCAATCGCTAGGGTTTGGTTTTGTGTCCATGCGTCGATCCTCGCCCGTTGCGCAAGTTTAGCAAAAAATTCCCGTATATTCTCATAATGTTTTCCCGAAAATTGTGGTAACCCAACCAGTGATTGGCCTAACGTTCTCTCTGGCATTACGTAAACAGGTCTCGTTTGCGAAGTGCCCGGCATATTATTTGACTGCGCGTTTCCGGCCGTAGTAGCCGTAGGGGGTACAGTATTAGGCATTTTTTTTTTTAAAACACTTTACAGACCAACAATAGGCAACTTTCCGGAAGAATCAGTATAACTCAGTATAATTCAAATACACACCGCTTCCAATAGCTTTCCACAGCCTAACATACGCAAATAATTTCCATCCTTAGATGGGGGAAAAATGTCATGAGTTAACAACCGACAGAGAATGCAATCAGATATAAATCATTATTATTATATTATCCGCTAAAACTAAAAAGGAAATAGATAAAGCATTAATAAAAATGATCGTTACTGACTACCAACCCTTATCCGTAGTTGAGAACAAAGACTTTAGGGAGTATTCACAGATATTAAATAATAAATACAATATACCGAATAGGAAAATTTTAACGCAGACGATGATTCCTAATTTTTACGAGTCAGCAACTCATTTAAAAAAAATGCTTGAATTAGTAAAAAATGTCTCCGTAACAACGGATATTTGGACATCAGATAGCAATCGGGCGTATATTTCGGTAACTATACATTTCATTCATGATACTGAACTGTGTTCATATAATATAGCAACCCGAGAAATGTTTGGATCACATACAGCAGAAAACATTGGTTATGTTTTAAGAATAATTTTAAATGAATGGAATATTTACGAAAAAGTAGTCACCGTTGTTTCTGATAACGGGGCAAATATAAAAAAAGCAATAAATGAAAATTTAAAAAAGCGACATCATCCGTGCGTAGCACACACACTTAATTTAAGTGTACGGGATGCTATAACTTCTAATCAAGTGGTATCTGCAATTTTAAGCAAATGTAGAACTCTTGTAGGACATTTTAAACACAGTGTATTTGTATCAGAAAAATTAAAAAATATCCAAAAGCAGATGAACGTTCCTGTACTGAAAGTAAAACAAGATTTGTCGACAAGATGGAATTCTTGTCTTATAATGATGGAGACGCTTCTGGACATTAAGGATTCTCTAGCAGTTGTGATAACCAATCTTCCGAAGGCTCCGGAATGTTTGGAGGCTACTGAATGGTTAATTGTCAAAGAATGTGTAGCAGTTTTAAAGCTCGCTGAAGTGTTAACTACAATTCTTTCTGCCGAGCAATATCCAACGATATCATTGGTAATCCCACTTATAAGGGGTTTCCAGCACAGCTTAAAAAATACTAATGTCCAAACTGACTGTGGGCAGAATTTAAAAACTGATCTGTTAGAATGTGTTAGTCGTCGATTGGGATCCTTGGAGCAAACTACAATGGCAGCCAAAGCCACCTTTTTAGATCCAAGATTTAAAAAAGTAGGTTTTGGTTTGGAAGACAATGCAAAAAATGCGGAAATGTGGATTACAGACGAGTTATCAAGCTTAGTTAACTCTAAACTTACTTCTGTTGACGACTCAGGTAAGCGATATTTTATAAAATATTAATTGTCGAGCGTCTGTAATCTGAAATTCTTCTTCTATAAAATATTAAATAAACTTTGTTGATTAGTTATTACTGGAAATTTAAATGTATTTCATGAGTACGTACATAAAGGAAATTTAAGTTTTTTTTTAGCTCAACTTCTGACTGAAACTCCAGCTACTGTAAGCCAATCGTCATCAGCAGAGCCACTACATTCATCGGAGACAGATGTAAACATATGGGCTTTTTTTGATCAAAGGTGAAAACTAGCACTACCCCAACCACAACAGCAATACTTCAAATTAAACAATACCTAGAACTCCCGCATGTAGAAAGGCATGGTAATCCATTGGAATTTTGGAGAAGGAACAAATTGATACTTCCTGAATTGTACGAAATTGCAGTGAAATATCTTTGCGTCCCAGCGACCTCAGTTCCTTCGGAACGACTCTTTTCTAAGGCTGGTCAGCTAACTAACGTTAGAAGAAATCGTCTACTACCAAAAAATTTAGATATGATAATATTTTTAAATAGTTATTGTCGTTAAACTTATTGCATCTATTTTAATTTTTAATTAATATGTTATTTTGTTTATATGTCAAAAGGAGAGTTTATTGATTTTTTTTAAGAGTTCATTTATTTTTGTGTTTTTTAACGAATAATTTAAATCTGTAAGTAATGTTTTAGTTACCCTAATAAAAATATTACAATCAAAATAAGTAAGTACGTGTCCCTTCTCACTATGTAAAGTACGTGCCGCTTCTCACCTAACAATGTTGACAAATCAGTAATCACAAAACATCTATATTTTATAGTAGGTAGTAGGTACGTTGTATTCGGTATTTGAGTACACGCCGTGCAGGCACTGAAACGCATTACCTGTAGAAAGATTCGTTCCCTGCACTGTACGTACTACGTACATAGTACGTTGTATTCGGTATTCGAGTACATGCCGTGCAGGCGCAGAAACGCATCAACTGTCGGAAGAATTCAATCCCTGCACTGTAAAGGCCGGTCCAGACGCTACGTTTTGCACAACCTTTTGTCTGCACAGTTCAACACGTTGCAGATAAAACGTTGCGTGTAGATAGGAAAAGTGCGCAGTTTTGAAACCGGCGCGAAGACGGTACAGTTGCAGCGATAACTGAGCTAGAGAGCATAGATATCCATGAACTGTGCGGACAAGTCGGCGCATGTAGACGGTAACGGATTCCGATTCATTTTGTTCCTCAGTTTCTTTGTTGTGTTTGAGCGACAATGGCTGACCTTCGGCAGTGTTTCCGAGAGTTTCTCACAGAATTTATAGCAGTTTATAGAAGTTTCCCATGCATTTGGCGTGTCAAATCCAAGGAGTATAGTGACAGGGATAAAAAAGGGCAGGCTTATGAGAGTTTAGTGGAAAAATTCAAAGAGATTGATGCAACCGCAAACAGAGAAACAGTTGTAAAAAAAATAAATTCTTTAAGAAGTGTTTACCGAAAAGAATTGGCAAAAGTTAATAAATCGAATCGATCTGGGGCTGGAGAAGACGAAATCTACAAGCCATCTCTGTGGTATTTTGATTTGTTACATTTCCTAAATGATCAGGAGACACCAAGGCAGTCTAGGAATACCATGGATGAAAATGAAGACTCTGAAGTTGATGAAGCACCAGAACAGGTAAAAAAAATCCTTTATGTAATCACTTTATTAATTTATTTAAATAGTTTAAATAATAAATACACCATTAATTGTTTAAAGTTATAAATTTATCTTGCCAAGGAACAGACCCCTCATTGTTAAAGTACTCTTTGAATTGATCTCTGACCACGATAGCATTATTCAAAATCTGGCCTCTTGTTCCACGCTGTAGGTCGTGTAATAATTCTGGGTCACATCTTTCACCTAATTCAACAGTACACTCAGAAATATTTTCCCGATCCATACTTTCAGGAGGGGTGTAGTTTTGGGGGGATCTTCTGCGCAAAAAGTTGTGTAAAGCGCAACACGCAAGAACTACAGTATCGACGTTGTCCATCTTCAAATTAATACTTGTGTGGAAAATACGAAATCGCGAAGCCAAAATTCCGAACGTGTTTTCAACAACACGCCTCGCTCTAGATAGGCGGTAATTGAAAATTCTTCGCTCCCTTGTTAATGTTTCTCGTCGATACGGTTTAAGAAGTTCTCGACGCATAGCAAAGGCTTCATCACCAACAAAAACATATCCTAAAACTCTATTTGCACTTCCAATGCACCGGGGTTTTGGAATTCTCAACTCGTTATTAACGAGCTTTTCATAAAATTTAGTGTTATTTATGACTCCTCCATCTGAGATCCTACCGTTTGTGCCTATATCACAATACAAAAATTCGCAATTGGCATTGGCTATTGCCATAAGAACAACACTGTGGGTTTTCTTATAATTGAAATAATAGGACCCACTTCCTTTAGGTGGCACAATCCTAATATGTTTTCCGTCAATTGACCCTAAACAATGAGGGAACTGCCACATTCTTTCAAACTCAGCTGCAACTTCCAGCCACTCCTTTTCAGTCTTGGGAAACTGAAACAAAAAAAAATAAAATAAAAGTGCTTACTTAAATTGCAATAACAAAAAAATAATGAAAATTACGGAGATCGATAATTGTTTAATATTTTCAGGTAGAAGATGTGCATGAAAGTGCTGCTGACGCTGGTCCCAGTGAAGCGCCTGCTACTCCTCTTTCCGAAGCATCAACTCCCGGTTCTAGCAGTAGAACATTGCCCTGTAATACTTCAAGATCGCACTCTTCAACTCGTAAGAGAAAGGGAGATGATGATGGCACAACTGGCGTTATGAAGTTGGTAGGAAAGAAACTGGAGTCGCTACACGCAGAGGATGCTTTTCAGGTATTTGGAAAACATGTGGCTAATAAACTCAGAGACGTCCCTAGTTCACAAAACGCAATCGCTCAGAAACTAATTTCCGACGTTTTATTCGAAGCGGAGTTGGGTACGCTTACCAGAAATTTTCAAATTATTGACATGACTAGCCAGCGACAAGATGATTTTGGTTTAGTGAATGGACGGAATTGGCATCGACAGAATATGCCCCAACAATTGAGAATGCCACATACTCTTTCTTCACAAGTTGGACAATACCACTCCTTCTCGCAGCAGTCGCAGCCTATGCCACATCACTACGTCCCAGAAAAACTTACACACACTCAGGAGAATGAAACAATTGGGCAAATTCCGGCAGTTTCACGCATCATCCCACAGCAAGGTGAACAAGATCAACAGACACACGCCCATCAAGTCATTGCCCCCTCTTCCGCTGCAAACTACTTCACAACGTTTCAACCAAACTGAAGTATTTGCATGCATTTTCATTTGCTTAGCCTAAGTTTTGTGAAACACTGATGTAAGGTTCATATAAATATAAATCTTTTATAGACAATAGCATTATTACTTACCTTCAAGTATTCATTCTTCAGCACTTTGAAGATAGCTTTACATGTTTCGGGAATGATTTCACTTAACGATTGTTTCGATATAATTGTTGTGAATTCTAGGTCTTTGTAACTTCTGCCAGTTGCCAAAAATCTTAAAGTTGCTGTTAGCCTTTCATGTGGTGATATTGCTGTTCTCATACAAGTATTTTGTTTTATGATATGCGGTGTCACTAATTCCAATAAATAAGTATACGTATCTATGTCCATTCTCAAGTAGTTCCGCCAATCATTGGGTTCATCACGTAATTCACGCAGTAATCTAATATGAGAAAAGTGCTGCCTTTTTAGAAGCCACTTCCGCGACCACTTTGAACGCCGGGTACTTCTGAGACGTTTCAATCTTTTATTTTTCTTAAGACAGCATGCCAAAATTGACCAGAGTAGTACCTCCTCCATGACGATGCCGCTAAAACTGTGCGAAATATGCAGATATCTCTGCACCATGTAGACGCTCTAAAAATTGCAACGTTTTCATTCCGTCTTAAGACTGCGCAGTTAAAAGGTTGTGCAAAACGTAGCGTCTGGACCGGCCTTAATGTGTACTCGGTCTCAGTACTCGAATACCAATTACAAGTACTCGAGTACAGCGAGTACTTTGAAGAATCGAGTACTGAATCGATTCTTGTACTCGAGTACCCCATCACTAGCCGAAATCCATCATTCACAGAGACACCGACAGAAGAAACTGTCATGCACATTGAGAAAGCTGACTAGGTCTTATCGGGACAACTTACCGACGAGAAAATTAAGGAAAAATCTGAGGTGTTGAAGAAACCACCCGTCACAGCGGCGAACGACCAAAACAGCAAATTACGAAAAGGTAATTGCGGTCGATCGCATGAAACTGTGGATATCACCTGACGGCGTCTCCGATTCCATAAACAGTGACGATGGCGACGACAAACACAACCAATCCAATCCATTCGTGTACCGGGTACTCAAGTGCATTTCTCGTCACCAAATAATAGAAATAATGGGACTAGGGGATACCGATACCACACCAATATCAATAACTATCAGAGAAATTTAAACGGGGGAGCCTCTCGGGATTAAACCCAGTTGCCGGGAGGGAATGTCAGAAGTCAGTAGTCACTAAATGCACTTTTCATAGTAATATTGAGACGATCCCAAATTTAATTATAATTCATGTCGGGAATTCATATTTTAATTTTATTATCGATACTGGCTCGTCGGTGTCCATTATCAAAAAAGAAATTCTTGGCGAATCTAAATTAATAAAAAGCTGTGATACTACACTCGTGGGAATCACGGGGCATGAATTTCAAACTCTAGGATCGGTAGTATTTGACTTAGAAATTTCGGGTAAACTTTTCCCATTAAAATGCTTAGTTTGTGACGACCTGCCACTTAAAGCGGATGGACTACTGGGGAGAGACTTTTTGATAGAAAACAGGGCTACTATAGATTTTTATAAGAGTGTTCTCCAATTAAAAGATGTTAGAGTTCCATTATATTCGGACAACAAAATTTTCGGAACGCAATGTGCAACTTGTGCACTATACTGTAAAACAGGGCGAGAGTATAAATTAGCTAGGAACGCACGGGAAATTGTAAGAAAGAATGTATTTAATAAGCCACAAATAGAAATGGTTGGGAACCGCGATAAATTAAATGGGGTTGTGATTAAAAGGGTGGAAGAAAATAGTAAAGGGTTACTAAGAAAAATCGAAGACTTGGAGAAGACATGTGAAGAGATGGGAAGAAAGATTGAAGCACAAGAAGGAAAGATCAAAATCAACGAGAAGAGAGATAAATCATATTCAAGAAATTAGAAGAAGGTATTGACGTGTTAATGAAGAAATTGGGAAGCAACACGAAGATAAGGAAGAGAACCGCCGTTTTCAAGAAAGAAGACGTGAAGAGGACCCAAGGAGAAATGTCGAAGCTAAGAAGGAAGAAAAACGACTAACGAATGAAGCTAAACAGAAAGAACTCAAGAGGGAAGAAAATGAAGGTATACGAAGCGAACCACGATGTCAAGAGGACCAAACTAGTAGCAAGAAGGAATGTGTCAGATTCAGATTGGGTACCGAGAAGCATGCTGAATTGGAGAGCAGGTCATCTCAAGATCAGGAGGAAGATATTGAGACTCCGTTGCATTCACTGCGGCAACAGCTGGATTGCAACAATGGGCAGGAGGTTTTCCGACTTCCGGTTCAATTAGTAGGATGTCTTGATATCCTCACACGATCTGAGTGCGTGTGCACCGCAACTCAGGGAGGACTTAAATCTAACATTTTTTTAATTATTTTTCCTATCAATAAAAACATATTTTTTGTACCTGTAATTTTTTCCAGCAAAAAATAAAGTCATGCAGTAAAGGGTTAATAATAAATATAAAATAAATAAAGTAAATTAATAATTAACTACGTCAAGAAAACGGGAGAGCTCCTTCACGCAACACGAAGAAACGTCGACACAAACAGAAGTGTAAATGTGCGTATTTAATGGTGGACATTCAAAGGAAACATAGTTGAATTTAAAAAAAAAAAATTATTACAATATAGCGTAGATAAGTGGTTAATTATAAAGTAAGTGACTAAAGATTGAAGTGACCTTCTCTTTCTTGTGAGCAATAAATTTTACGAAGCTATGAAATAAGTGAAAAAATTCTACGTGAGATTTTATGGGCAATCTTGTGAGAATCAACAGTGAAAATATGTTCATGTATCAGTGTTATTTTGTAACCGTAGTATTAAGTAGGGGAGAAGTGTGTACCTTGGGACACAGTGTACCTTGAGACAATGACTTTTTGAACTTGTTATTCAAATTGTGGCGCTCAGATCAAACATAGTTACTAGTATAACCATCAGATGGCACTACATGTAGTATGCTTGCTTTAATGTCACGTTTAGAACGTTTAGTTAACATTTTGTGTTATCAGTGATAGATTGTAAATTTTTATCCATCAACATCCAGCTGTGTATAACGCAAGGTATGCATTTTAAGTTTTCGCAGCATGAGCTATTATTTAATAGGTAGGGGAACTACGTACAAAATGACATATACGTACAAAATGACATAGGCTTCATAATTCGAATTTGGCGGACTCAAGCGCGCAGCTGATAATCGCATCACGTGACCCCGAACGGCTTTTACTAACCTGTCAAAACGTGAACGCGCTCCTCTCATTCGCAATTGTGTCATGACCGATGACAAGCTGTGGTAGGTTACGAGTTTTTTTCTTTGCAACAAAGTTTTTGTGTAAATGGTAAGTTTTTCGCTATTTTACATATTTGAGTAGCATTTATTTCAACCCTCAAGAAATTGTTGACACACTCATATAACTTTTTCCGTACAAAATATTCTCTTTGTATTTATTTTTGAATTTTGGTTTTTTATAACGCTATATGGACAAAACGACATACACAGGCAACGGACACAATGACATAGGTATGTCATTTTGTCCATAAGAGCTTTGGTCAAGGAGCTGACCTTAATTAGCTGTTCATTTCTTCACAGAAATATTAAAATGCCGCGTAATTATAAGCGTACGACTGATCGCCAATCCTGGAGTGCAGAATCAATGCGGAAAGCTATAGAAGCAGTTCGAAATAATAAAATGGGCTGGTTATTAGCATCTAAAACATTTGGTGTCCCACAAGCAACGCTCCGAAGACATGCTTTGGGTAGTAACAAAACTTTGGAGTCCAGTTCGAAGGGTCTTGGATGTTGGAAATCTACTTTTCCACCTGATGTGGAAAGGCAACTAGTTCAGCATTTGAAATTGCTCGAAACCCGTTTGTTTGGATTGACGCGAGCATCGGTTCAAGAATTAGCTTTTGAGATGGCTGAAAAAAATGGTTTCGCCCATAGATTTAACCCAACAAAGCGAAAAGCTGGACAAGAATGGATGGAAGGATTTCTGAGACGAAATAAAGATATTTCTCTCCGCAAACCAGAAGCTACTTCTGCAGCTCGTGCTCAGGCTTTTAATCGGCCTCAAGTCCAAAAGTTTTTTGAGCTATATGGAAAGCTGCTGGAGTCTGTAAACTTTAGGCCACATAGAATTTATAATGCTGATGAATCAGGTCTATCTACTGTACAAAAACCCCAAAAGATATTGGCTACTACTGAAAGGAAGCAAGTTGGCGCTATAACCAGTGCTGAACGAGGAACAAACACTACTGTTGTTTGTTGTGTTAATGCCGTTGGTACGTTTGTCCCGCCGATGCTGATATTTCCAAGGAAAAATATGAAAAATGAATTAGTCGACGAAGCTCCTCCTGGTACTTTAGGTGTAGCTCAACAATCAGGGTGGATGACAACAGATATATTTCTGAAATGGATGAAGCATTTTCAAAGTTTTGTTAAATCATCTATTGACGATAAAGTAATTTTGATTGTCGATGGACATGCCAGTCATAAAGGGATTGAAACTTTAGAATATGCGAAACAAAACGGTATTATTGTGATTTGTCTACCCCCACATTGCACTCATCGCATGCAACCCCTCGATGTTTCATTTTTCGCGCCATTGAAGACTTACTTTAACCAAGAAATAACAAAGTGGCTGAAAGCACATCCTGGACGTGTTGTTACACAATTTAAGATTGCCGGACTCTTCAACGAAGCATATGGCAAGGCAGCTACAGTGCAAAATGGTTGTCACGGATTTAAAAGCACTGGTATTTGGCCTCTAAATCCGGAAATATTTCCCGATTATATGTACGAGCCTGCGGAGACTACAAACATACCGCTGGAAAACACATCCAATGAGCAACGTTATCAGCAAACGACTCCTGGTTCAGTTTCCATAGCTGGGCCATCTACACAGCAGCAAGACGATTCATTTTTGCTTCCTGTAACAAACGTTCTTCATGTTGCTGCAACTACACAACCTCAATATCAGCTACAGAGATCCCATGCCGTGATACCTAACGAAAATAATACAGCTGAAATAACAGCACCTACCGAACAACAAGCCGGCAATTCATCTCAGGTTCCATCATCAAACGCTGATCAAAAACTTGTTTTAACTCTTTCAAATCAAAATCATCCATCTGCTGTTAATAAAGATCATCCATCGTCCTCTACTCTTGCTGTCCCTATTGAGGAGATTTCACCAGTCCCAAAAGGACGTTTTATAAGTGGACAAGGAAAACGTAAGCCAAAGACCCGACAAACTTCTTTAGTTTTAACTTCTACTCCTAATATGAATGCAATTAAATCGAAAAATGAGCCCAAAGCTCCTCCAGAGAAGAGGAGACGAAACGTTATTAAAAAGTTATTTGAAGACGACAGTGAAGATGACAGTGAAGACGAAAATTTTACGAATAACTCTCAAGATGATGAAGAGGACTGTCCATGCATATATTGCAATGATCTTTTTTCCCGATCTAAGCCTAGAGAAGACTGGTTGCGGTGCTTTAATTGCTCGCGTTGGGCTCACGCTTCTTGCGCTGATGTTCCTAAAAGAACCAAGCGTTTCATTTGTGAACTTTGTCAGTAATTTTATAGCTTTTACGTGTATGTCATTTTGTCCATATGTAATATGCCATTTTGTCCATAGCATACGGACAATATGGATTTTGACTGATCTCAGTTAAACTAAGAATTATTTTTTTTCAATCATTTTTATTTTATAAATGTTTATTTTATTTCATAGATAAAGAACCAAAGATGATTGGTGTGCAATATGACAGTGTTGTGATTTACCAATAAAGAGTTATGACCTAAAAATAAAACCATATGTCATTTTGTACGTATTTCCCCTACTTTTATGCCACTATCTTTTATTTTCAACATCAACATAACCTTAAAATATGGCCAATAGTACAACCTGCACTCTGTAACACATAGTTGTGTACCTTGGGACACATTAAAAAGTGTACCTTGAGACATGTCCCAAGGTACACACAAGGTATTTTTTGGATCTGACTATATTCTTTTAACATTCATTATAGATGCCTAGATGTAAACAAAACATAAAGAGGGTAAAACCAGACCCTCAAAGTGTTGTAGCTGCAGCAGAAAAAGTTCTTAGCAAAGAACTGACATTAAGACAAGCCGCACTTGAATTTGGGGTCTGTAGGTCTACATTATGTAGGCATTTGAAGAAACACGATGAAAACAGTAATGATCCATTTGTCTATTCTGCTTCTAATGCTGTCAAACAAGTGTTTACTAATACACAAGAAGCTGAGTTAGTTTCGTATTTGAAGCAGTCTGCAAATATGCATTATGGTTTATCAACCATAGAAGTGAGGAAATTGGCGTATAACTATGCCAGCGCTAACAAAATAAAGCACCCAGATAGTTGGGAAGAAAAAAAAATGGCTGGTATAGACTGGTTAAAATCCTTTATGAAAAGGAACGCCGATATTAGTTTACGAAAACCTCAAGCTACAAGCATTGCCAGATCCACAGCATTTAATAAATTTAATGTGAATCTGTTTTTTGACAAACTGGAAGATGTCATGCAAAGATTTAAATTTGTACCACAGAATATCTTTAATATGGATGAAACCGGAATTTCAACAGTCCATAGTCCGGTTCGCATATTAACTGCCAAAGGCACAAAACAAATCGGAAGTATGACTTCAGCTGAACGTGGGGCAAATATAACATTAATATCGGCCATTAACGCAATTGGAAACTCCATACCGCCTGTATTTATTTTTCCTCGCGTTAATTTCAAACACCATATGCTACCACCGGTAGTGTAGGAACAGCAAACCCCAGTGGATGGTCTACTTCAGATATTTTTTATGGTTTTCTTGCGCCATTTAGTTCAACATGCACACTCCAGTGATACCAACAAAATATTGCTTGTCCTAGCTAATCATGAAAGCCATATCTCGATGGAAAGTTTGAACTATGCAAAAGAGATGGGAATCGTTATGCTGACACTACCCCCACATACGAGCCACAAATTGCAGCCATTAGACCGGACTGTGTTTGGCCCTCTCAAGAAGTACTACAATACCGCATGCACTGAGTGGCTTCTTAACAATAACGCCAAACCAATGACTATATATGATGTGGCAGAATGTGTGGGCAAGGCCTACCCTAAAGCTTTCACATCACAAAATATTCAATCAGGTTTTACGGTAACAGGCATTCATCCAATGAACAGACACATTTTTGCCGATCACGAATTTCTAAGCTCTTACGTAACAGATAGACCGCTTGTAGGATCATCTTCGGATAGCAACTCTACTCCAGCAAGAACGCAGGAGAATGAGTCTTCACATCAAGATAATCGAGATGAGCCTGGTACATCGAATGTAAATATGTGCACTCCTTCAATAGTTGTGAGTCCTGAGCAAATAAGACCGTTTCCGAAAGCAGAGGCTAGAAAAAGTTCTACACGTGGCGGCAGAAAACCGGGTAGGTGCAGAATATTAACCGATACGCCGGAAAAGACTGAAATTGAACAACAAGCAGAAATCAGAAGGCAGAAAACAATTCCGAAAAAGATACAAAAAGTGAAAAGGCAAATAATGAGCAGTAGTTCAGAAGAGGAAGATGAACCAAATATTGAATCAGATGACAGTTTACAGGATGTAGAGTTCGGTATTGCTGAAGAATTAGAAGAGGAGATTAACCCATATCCCGCTGAAGTTGCGAAAACGCAACATTTTCTTTTTGAATTTTTTTTAAGGAAAATCAAAAAAAAAAGAAATTAAATAATAGTTAGTGCTTAAAGAACATATAATAATATATTGAAAAATGATAAAATTTTATTTTCAACTTATTTGGTACAATAATGCTTGTTGTATAAAAAACAGCTTTTTGAGCAATTATAAAATGCCAACAATGATTATTTTTTTCAAATAGGTTAGGATGGATTTTTTCTGCAAATAATGGTTTGCGCTTTTTAAATAGATTTATATTTGAGGGGGGTAATGAAAAAAATAATAAAACAAATATTTTGACAATGACAAAAATGTCGTTAAAAATAATGTTGCGTTTTCGCAACTTCAGCGGAATGTGTTTACTTTATATGCTATCTTAGGACAACAGTGTAACAATAATTATTTATCAGAAGTGAAATGAGACTGTAACAAAGTGTTGTTGAGTTATTTGTATTTGATTCTTACGACAACAGTGTAACTGTAACATCTATTTATCAGAAGTGAAAAAAGTGTTGTTGAGTTATGTGTATTTGATTTTTGTGAATAATGTCTGGACTAAAAAGAATTCGTGGATTGACAGTTGAAGAAATACAAAACATCTTAGAAAATGAAGATTCATTGGGTGAAGATGTTGATGTTGTTGTTTTACCTCCTGACAGAGTTGATGAATTGACGGATGAGGAATTTTTTGACGACAACGCTCTTGATTCAAATTGGGCACAGGCACCTCGATATGTATCAGGACAACTCGAAATACATTGTGAAAGTAAAGATAAAAACTCAGAAGCTACTACATCTAAAGCTTGTTTATCTAATCAAGAAAAAGAACAAGCAGAAGAAAAATATGTACCAGTATGGACGAAAGAAAGACCTAATTATAAAAATGGCCCTACAAACGTAGAAGCAGATTCTTTGAAATACTTACAAGAGAAACTTTTGAAAAAGTCTGAGATTGAAATGTTTTTTGAAATGTTTGATGACAAGATTTTCGATCTAATTGTTGAACAATCAGAAATATATGCTGCTCAAAAAAATCGGCCTTCTTATAAACTGCCAAATTACCTCATCAAACGTTTCATAGGTATATTACTGTTTTCGGGGTACTGCACCTTACCTCGAGAAGAAATGTATTGGGAAACGTCTCAGGATATCAATTTTCCTATTGTTCGTAATGCAATGAGCAGACAACAATATCGCGACATAAAAAAAAATATTCATTTAGCTAACAATGAAAATTTGGATAGAAACAATAAACTAAGTAAACTGCAACCTTATTTTGATATTTTGAATACGAATTTTCAAAAATTTGGCATTTTCTCTCATAATCTATCAGTTGATGAACAGATGATATCTTATTACGGACATCACAGCTGCAAAATGTTTATGAAAGGAAAACCTGTGTGTTTCGGATTCAAAGCTTGGTGTCTTTGTTCATCACAAGGCTATTTGTACAGCTTCAATATTTATCAAGGGAAGTCAGACGGAGCAGACAGAAAATATGGGCTTGGAACCTCAGTTGTGCTAGAACTTTTGAAATCGGTTCCAGATCCTCAAAATCATTGTATTTACTTTGACAATTTTTTTAGTTCGTACGATCTATTGGCGAGACTAAAAAATTTGGGTTTCTTTGCAACAGGTACGGTTCGTGAAAACCGTTTGCAGAAATGTCCATTAGAATCAAACCGTCTTATGTGTAAAAGAAATCGCGGCTATTATGAGTTTTGGAAAGACAGTTCTCAAGATATTTTTGTCGTGAAGTGGAATGATAATTCTCAGGTCACTCTCATAACCAATTTTCAAACAGACGTTCCAACAACAAGAGTAAAGCGCTACTCAAAATCCGAAAAGAAGAATACATTGATAGAGCAACCAAAACTAATAAAATATTATAATGAAAATATGGGTGGAGTTGACCTTTTAGATAATGGTGTTAGCAACTATAGGATACATATAAAGGGCAAAAAATGGTGGTGGGCGATTTTTACAAACTGTATTGACATAGCTTTAGTGAATGCGTGGAAGCTGTACTGCCATGTTCACGGAGAAAAAATTGAGCAACTGAAATTCAGAAGATCTGTGGCACTAGCTTTACTACTTTCTAAACAAGGTGAACCAAATGAAGAGACTCTACCAACGCCACACGTCAGAAGATTAGGCAGACCAACAGATCTGTCTGTCCAGACTATTCAACGATATCAAACCGGAGCACACTTACCAGAAAAAAATGATGAAAATCGACGCATCCGTTGCCGACAGTGTAAAAGTAACACCGTTTATTGTTGTAAACAATGTAAAATTGCTTTGCACCCAAAGTGTTTTGCTGACTTCCACAAAATGTATTTTTTTTGTCAAAAATTCAGGAAATTTTCAGAAAATGTATTTTTGTTTTTGTTTATCCCTAAAATGTTTTATATTTTGAAAATAAACAGTATTGAAATTTATTACGACTATATTATTTCTTATGCAAATTTAATACATGTTTCCTGCTGAAGTTGCGTTTTCGCAACATTTTTTTTCTCAGGTTCTATGAGAAATTTTTTTTTTAAATTTTGTACACATACTTACAGAAGTATTATACAACAAATATATGAAAATGAATTTGATACAAAAATGTCTTGGGGGGTCGGCGTGAAATGGGTTAATGACGAATTGAGTGTTAATGACTTCATACTGGCCCGTCTAGCCGGCAAAAAGTCATGCAAATATTATGTAGCTAAAATTATGCAAACAAAAGAGAATTTAGAAGTGAAATACCTAAAGAAAGTAGGAATAAATAAATTTATCTGCAGCGATGAAACTGTATATGAATTACAAAATTCGGACGTCATTATGAAGTTACCACACCCTATTACAAGTGGAGGGACGGAAAGAAGTCGCCAAGTGATGGTTTTTAACGTTGATATGACATCATATAATGTCGAATAAACTTTATACTTTTGCGTCCCAAGGTACACTAATACATGTCCCAAAGTACACACGACAAGTGTACCTTGGGACATTTCTCAATTTTTCTAAAAATTTCCAGTATTTTGTTTTTCACGAATTTTTGTTATTTTTTTTTACATAAATGAATAGAGCTTTAATTAAACAATGTATATCTTTAATATAAGTTGACTGGAGCCAGAAATAAAATTTGAAAAAACAAATCGAATTTTTGTGTCCCAAGGTACACACTGTTCCCCTATTTGTAGTAACTGTCTAGGGCACATATATTTTAATAATACTAAATTTCAGTCTCGACCTGGCATATATTTTGAGTCTCAGGGAGCTGTGAGAATTTCAAATTCCGAATAGAAATTGGTTACGTATGTTGACCTTAATAATTATTATATGATGTATAACTTGATTGAGAAATATCACACCGAGAATGTCAATTTTTGTAATGAACACTCAACAGCTGTAGTAAATTCAAACAAATTAATCAAATACCCAAGAATTGGACTTCGGGTTATATATTAAAAGAATTATATACCATACACATACAACTTATGAAAAACATGGATCTACATGAAATTTTGACTAAGATAAATCAAACATATGGAAGAAGAACAATGAAAATTTTTGTGGATATCAACAAATACAATAACAAAATAATTAAGTTACTTTTCAATTCCATCACAACTACGCATAAAACAAGACACGCCATTACCTACACATATAAAAAAATTTTCTTTATTAATTTGGAAAAAGAAATATACAACAAAAGAAAATACAATTATAAAAACAATAAAATGATTAACTTATACATATCGAACAACGAAAAACGAAAATTACGAAAATAAAAAACGAATTTACGAAATACGAAACAAGATAATTTTATAAAAAAATGTTCTTTACACATATTTTCAATCACATTTATTACCTTAGAAAATGCTATATAAAAATAGCGAAACGTCAGGTTTTTTTACCAATATTTTTTCACATGTAATTATTGACAATTATTTCCAAAAAAAAAATTTTTATTATTGGAAAAAAATAAAGATACTTAGCTGGAATCCAAGAAAAAAATTTTTATCATACAACAATCAACAGCTGTAGTAAATTCAAACAAATTAATTAATAACAATAGTTCAAACCAGGAGCTTTGGTGCATAACCCGACATATCCATATTTGAGAAATTATGTGATAGATGGCGGACATTGTTAAATTCGTCGAGTTGAATCCGAATCAAAACTCCGTTTTGTCCTAAAAACGACTTATCCCTATGAAATAAATTGCCAAAATGTAGGTTTTGGTGCAAAATTCGACATATCCTTACTGAATGCATTACAAGAATTTCAGAGCAAAACACGACTTATCCATAGGTTAATCATTATAGTTTATGAGCAAAACCCGACATATGCGTACATGATTTTAAACTATTGTGATAGGAAAGTCACATGTGTTCTCGCATTATTGGCGGTATTTTAATGTGTCAAAGTGTTGTGCAGTGTGTTATTGAATTTCTAGTTTTTGTTACGTGTAAATCATTATCATAATGGATGAATCTACGGTGCAAGAAATCAACCAAGGCAGACGAGTTAAGCCAAAAGCTCCAAATAAGCGTCGTATCCGGATGACTAAGAAGTAAGTATCTATCTACACTTTTAGAGGTTATGTGATACCTATTGTCATGTTCTTGATTGGAATTGCAGATATGCAGATTCTGATCCAGAATTGACCGAGTTCAAGAGGCCTTGCTGTCATAATTCAATAGGATACCGATGTTTACAAGTTCGAAAGTCCGATATTTTGCTTGTGAGGAAACGCCTTTATCAAAATAAGACAAAAATTGACCAAGATATATTTCTTTGTCGTTTTCTGGCTGTGGCAGGGCCAGTTCGCAAACGCAGATCAGACAGGGAAGGCGTTAAGTCTAAGCCACATTTAGTTAGCATATTCTATAATCTTCCTACTGCTAAAAAAGCTGGTGCATTTGTGCAAGTATGTCAAAAATTCTTTCTAGCTGTCTTTGGCGTAAAACGAGATCGAGTCATTAATATTGCTAAAAAACTGAACCAAGGTAAGCAAATAAAAGAAAATCGTGGAGGTGATAGGGTATCCGGAAAATCTATTGACAGAAAAAAGTCTGTAAGGGCTTTTATTAGCAAGTTAAATGCTAAAGAAAGTCATTACAATCGGGCAAAATCATCCCGAATTTATCTTTCGTGCGAGTTAAGCATTAAAAAATTGCAAAAGATGTATAATGCATCCCACCCGAACCTAAAAGTGAGCTATGATATGTTCAGAAAAGTATTTTTGACAGATTTTAATATAGGATTCTCATCGCCAGCTTCTGATGTTTGTACCTTTTGTTTGCGAACTAAGAATGAAATTTCAACTGAAAAAGATGCTGCAAAAAAACAACTTTTGATTACAGAACGTCGAGTACATAGAATTCGGGCAAAAGCTTTTTATACATACGCACGAGAAAACCCCGAAAACACTGTAAAACTTTGTTTTGACCTCCAACAGGTCCAACCTTTACCCAAAACCCCCATCCAAGAGGCGTTTTACTCTCGGCAACTGAGCTTTTATGCATTATGCATTGTGGAAATGGAGGGAAGAAACCCCAATTTTTACGTGTGGACTGAGGAACAAGCCGGAAGGGGTGCTACGGAAGTTGGATCAGCTTTGTTAAGCCACCTTATTGGTTTGAATTTGGATAACATTTTTCATTTGAGACTTTTTTGCGATGGATGCGGGGGACAAAACCGCAACGCGCACATAATTCACTTACTCATGTATTGGCTACTCAACAAAGCTCCAGAAAGTGTTCAGGATGTAACCCTCTTTTTTCCTGTAAGAGGACACAGCTTTCTACCAGCCGACCGTGTATTTGGTAGGGTTGAAAAATTGCTAAGAAAACAACCCTTAATAACTTTGAAAAAGGAATATGTCAAAATTTATTCGGAAGTTGGTAAAGTAAATCAGCTAAAGAAACATTGGAAACTGTATGATATCAAAGGGTTGCTCAACTACTATCAGAAGATACCAGGAATCAGTGACTCAAAAAGGATTGTAATCAAGAAGTTCATCAATTCAAAAACAAAGTTGAATGAATGCAGAATCAAAACAATGGCCACTTACAAATTCGAAACGAAAGGGGATACTTTTAAAACAATCTGCAAACGAGGATGTCATAAGAGCAATATTAATTTAAAAGAATTAAAAATTGGACATCATGTCAAACCGGAAAAAAGAAGGATATAGAATTATTATTAGTGAAGCAGTTTGGTGAGAATTGGAAACAACTTCCTGGACTAAAATTTTACGTCGATCTATTGGAATCGGAGAATCCGATCGATGATGAAGAAGAAGAAGAAATCGATGAACGAGAAGAGTGTGACTGCATCGAGGAAGAAGTTGCTTTACATATTTAATTATTTTTATTATTGTGTGTTTACAGTGTTTGTAAAGTGTCAAAAAATGTATATTCTTTTTCGTTTTTGTAACAATTATTTGAAAAAAAAATCGATTTTAATTTATATTACTTTCATGTACACAAAACAAAATAGGTACTATTGTATTCATAATTAGCAAAAACCTACATATCCTAACTAGTTTGGAGCAAAAATCGACAAATTGTTTGTTTTAGAACAAAAGTCGACATATCCAAAATGTTTTTGCTAGTAGATCTTTTATTTTTGATTTTTTTTCCTTCTAATTGTTATTGCATAAATTGTAATTTTTTTTTGATATTTTTGAAAAAAAAACTTTAAAAAAAGAAGTTGCGCTTTAGGAGTTATCAGTTATCCGTGTTTACCCGTAATTTAGCTTTATTGGAGATATCGGTTTTTGCATCAAAGCTCCTCACATATGAATTTCAGTTAGACTGTTTGGAATTTATTAAACTTTTTGGGGGAAAACTCAGATAGAAAACGAGCAAAACGAGGTCTGATGGATGCCGTTGGTAAAGTGAGTAAATATTTGTTCGGAACATTGGATTCTGACGACGGGGATCATTATGATTCAAAAATTTCAGAGCTCTCTGCTGACAATGAACATACTTTAACCCATTAACGGCTATTGATGCGAAAACGCAACATTTCATTTATAATTTTTTTTCTCTATGTTTTAATAATTAAATTTTCAATAATTACATTATCGTATACCATTTACTAAGCTTACTTGGTACTATGTAATTTTTTATAACAAAAACGAAATATATTTGTTATTTGTTTTAATTCGCTGAATTTGCCAATTTTCGACCTCTTACTTATCTTGTGATATTTTAGACGACTGCGGCTGTAATTTTCTAATTGTCAGCAATCTGTTGTTACTCCTATAAAATATAATTGTTGTGCATCACAAAAGGCTTCATCAACAATTAATTATCAAAATATCAACAATGGCCACTTTGTTTTAAATATAATGTTGCGTTTTCGCATCAACGGCCGAATGTACCTAACTATATCAAGTAGGTACTTTGTTGACTATGTACAGTGGCTCAAAAAAGTATTTGTACACCTGCTTTTTTACTCATAACTTGAATCGAACGAATGCCAGGTGAACAAAATTTGGGTTGATAAATACTTTACTATGTATAGAGATAATGTGCAAAAAATTTATTTTTAATAATGACTTATAAAAAAGTTATACGAAAAATACAAGAATTGAGAAGTCAAAGAAGTATTTGTACACTTAGGTCTATATTGCTAAGCCATCGAACAAAGTATTTCATGAACACACGTGTCCTCAAATGTAAACAAATGTTGGTTTACATTGTAGTTTTAGTCTCTTCTCCGATTAGTATCAATTCAAACTTCATAGAATAAGCATGGCCAATAAGAAAAGTGAAATATCCATATCCCTACGAGATCGCGTTATTTTCCTTCGGAAACGCGGCCAAAGTTATCGGAAAATTGGTCTAGAACTGAAATTAAACTTCACGACAGTGCAGTACATCGTACAAAAATACGAAAGAACGGGAAGTACGCAAAACGAACCACGAACAGGTCGACCGAAGATACTCACGGCGAGAGAGCGCCGGACTATCATTAAAGAAGCAACAGCTAAACCATTTTCCAGTGCTCAAACACTGGCAAATCACATCGCATCAACATCTAGCAAGTCAGTATGTGCACAAACTGTTCGCAATGTTCTGCACTCAGCCGAAATAGATGGCAGAACTGCGAGGAAAAAACCATATCTGAGTGCTGTGAATCGAGAAAAACGCTTGGGATTCGCTAAGCTATACGTGAAAAAATCGATAAACTTTTGGAGGCGAGTTATTTTCTCTGACGAGAGCAAGTTCAATATTTTCGGATCGGATGGAAAAAAATTCGTGTGGAGAAAACCGAATGCTGAGCTACAGCCGCAAAATATTATACCAACAGTTAAGCACGGTGGAGGGAACGTTATGGTTTGGGCTTGTATGGCATATGATGGCGTTGGAAAACTTACGTTTATTGAAGGGATTATGAATGCACGGAAATATATCGAAGTGTTGCGCGATAATCTAAATGCAAGTGCAGTCAAATTAGGCCTGGCTGGACAATATCACTTTCAGTAAGATAATGATCCCAAGCACACTGCACGAGTAACGAAGGAATGGTTGCTCTATAATGTTCCCAAGCAATTAAGTACGCCACCGCAGTCTCCGGATATTAATCCAATTGAAAATCTATGGCATATCTTAGATATAGAAGTGCGAAAAAGAAAGATCTCGAATAAAAATGACTTGCAACGAATAATTATGGAAGAATGGGAAAAAATACCTAAAGACACAACTCAAGAACTAGTTGAATCTATGCCAAGAAGATTACAAGCTGTTATTGATGCTAAAGGCATGCATACGAAATATTAATTATCGTGTCAACGTTACAAAATTTCAAGTTTTCTAATATCGTCGCAAGTGTACAAATACTTTTTTGACTTCTCAATTCTTGTATTTTTCGTATAACTTTTTTATAAGTGATTATTAAAAATTTATTTTCTACACATTATTTCTATTCATAGTAAAGTATTTATCGACCCACATTTTGTTCACCTGGTTTTCGTTCGATTAAAGTTATGGGTAAAAAACTAGGTGTACAAATACTTTTTTGAGCCACTGTATAAGTGATTTTGCGACCGTTAGACGTGGAATTCGTATTTGATATCAAAATAAAAGTGGTGGCAGTGTTTTTCTTGTGCATTTGTCAATAAAATGTCTGATAATAAAAATAAGTGTAAAGAATATTATGAACGCCATCGACCTCTAACTGTAAAAGAGCTTGAGGCTATAGTTGAAGATTTGAATTCAGAAAAAGAAATTGACGCTGTAATTATACCACCAGACGTGGATGAACTTACAGATGAAGAAGACATTGACGAAAATGAGTTGAAAGGCAGATTATTACATTATTTGAACATTTATTAGTAAGTTGAAGTAAATATCATATTATTTTTAGGAGACAGTATCCCACAAGATATAGCTTGTTCTTTTGAGCTTCTGATTCCTAGCCCTTAACCGGTGACCCCGGGTCTGTGAGACCCATAGACATATTCAAAACCTCCCCACTCTTAAATTGTAGCAAGTGTCGGTCCGCCCAGCCAGGTACCCTCCTACTATTCAGTTGTGAGTGAGACGCCGTAAAGCACGTGTTATTATTTGTAACCATATATACATAGCAAGTAGTTGAAAACTCTACAGGGTCTGTAAGACCCATTGTCACCGTATACGTAACATTTGTACAATGGCTTCTCGAAGTAAAACAGTAAGACCTACGGATCCAAATTGTGAAAAAGTAGTGCTACAGTGGTATGATGAATTAGAGAGTGACTATAGCGACCGCGAGTTATAAGTTTGCAACCAAAACTTGTGTTTTTAAAAAGTATAATTATTATTTATTATTAAAAATTAAGTTTGTATTTTTTATTATGAAAAAAGTATAATTTCAGTAATACAATTTACATTTGTATTTACTGTTAGTTACAAATATTATAAAGTATATAAATGTATAAATGAATTATTTCTTGACCATTTGCATTGGTCTATAGTATTGTAATTCTAAAACAATAATGAATATGTTCTAATATCATGCTAGAAGAAAAAGGATAATTTTATTAGATAAGTTGATTGTCCAACAAGTGTGGGTGTTCCCAATGTGCCGTTTGTGCATATTTATTATGCACAGCTGCATGGTGTCTCATGTAACACTTCCCCCCTTAAGACGTTGCTGTCCTCGGCAATGCACTTGGATGAAATTCTTCTGCAGGGAGTTGGGGTGATTCTTCAAGTTGAAATGTAACTTCCGTTTTTGATTTTGAAAAAATGTTCTTGATGTGATTTCTTCTTTTCCAGATAAAATACACAATCAGTGAAAACACTATTAAGTAGATTGGTGTCCAACTATACTTAATAAATTTGTCGTTTATAGATTCGTTTATTTGTTTAAAGTTTGAATTTTTTATAACGTTATGAATGTCTTTTAGATTTACGTCTTCTAAGTTTATTTTGAAATTCGATTCACGATTTGTATTATGTAGTATTAGATTTGGAAGTACAATTTCTTCTTTTATTTTAGAATCGTCTTTATTTATGTAGTTTTCATGTGCGATTGTAAAATCACATTGTTTAGGTAGTTCTATTAAATTAACTTTGTTAATTATTGGTTTAATTTTACACGAACTTAATATTTTTGTAGGTTCAGGTGTAATTACTACGTAATGTACAGAGTCAATCTGTTCGATTATCGGTTTTATTATTCTTTCGGCTTTAGTTAAGTTACACTCGGTTTTTTCTTGATTTCTTATCAAATTGTAAACGCAATTTGATTTTAAGGCGTTTGTCTTCTTTTGTTGAAAAACGCAGAATGCTTCTCTGTTGTAGACGTCACATGGTTTGTCTCCATACCAGTACGATTCTTGGTTCAAAGTAATGTAGGGTTTTTCAGGTATTAGGATGGAATTATACATATTTGGAATAGGTATCAATTCATATTGTTTAAAGGTTGAATCATAACAGATAGGCACTTGAATGATAAAGTTAACAACGTGATCATTGCTTATGTATGATTTTGCTGTAATCGTTGAATAATATGCATGTAAATTATTTTTTGAAAATGCTAAGGATTCTTGTCCATATTGTTTTTCTATCTCTAAAATTAATTTATGCAATTCAACTGGTTGAAGTATTGTAGTATGCAATTTATTTTCACGTGTAAAGGTAATAGCGATTTCTAAATCAGTGAGAAATTTATGAATTGAATTTAGATTTAGAATTATGTCGTTAATTATGAATCTTTTTTCTATATAGTTAGTATTGTTAACTATAGTCGATGCGAGAGTTTTCTGATTGTTTGACAGGGCTGTAATAGTTTTATTATAGTTTTCTAAAAGGTTTTTATTTAGAGAAATTTGATTATTACCTTGTTTAATAAGTTCAGATTGCTTGTTTTTTAATTTTTTGATTTCGGTTTCGAAATTTTGTGCGTCTTCGTGATCAAGGTTACCTGATATAGCTTTAATTATCGAACCTAGTCCGTCAATTAAACCTCGTTTACTTTTATGTGATTTGTGATAATTGGTTGGTCTTAATAGAACGCTATAAAGTTTTTCAAAATTTAGGTTTAATATATTATTTAACTCAATTGTTCGTTCTTTTAAACTAGCAGATAACATAGTAGATAGCGAAGTATTTGCAAAATTGAAGTTATGATTTTGGATTTGGATCAGATTATTTTCTAATAGGTTCAGGTCATAATAATGTATGACTGTATGAGTTGTTTTTTGGATCTTTGTATTAAACAGGAAAAAGGGTAAGATTCCAGGGTTGTCCGAAAGGTCAGTTATTCGAACTTCTTGGTTCATTGTCATTGTCAGGGTTGTTGTAAACAGTCTGGAATTGTAAAGGTTTTTTAATTTGTTGTTTATGAAATATACCTTTAGAAGTTTTGACTTTCAAGTTGCAATCTTTTTGAACTGTAGCCTTTTTTGCTCTAAGGTCATGTTTTAACCTAGGTTTGGTTTTTATATATGCTTGTGTATCATCGGGATAATTAGGAGGTTGTTGTCTTGTTTCGTTAATTTTATCCATTGTTTTTTGTTTTTTATTATGTGTGTTTTCTTGTATGTTTTGGTACAATGTTTTTGTGATTGCCCTATGATTTTGGACATAGTCTGTTAGGAATTTTTCGTTTAAGTTTATAGTTAAAATTTCGTTTTTGTCTATATGTCCATAATAAACATCTACAGGTTTTAGTTTGGTTGTTGTGTGAATAGAGTTATTATAACCTATTATTGCGTAGGTCATTTGTTCGCAAGGTGTTGTTTTGGGGTGGCTATTTTGAATTATTCTTAAGTGTTCTAAAAGTGTAGAGTGTAGGCGTTCAATTGTTCCGTTAGATTGGGGGTGTTGTGGTGTCGTGAAATGTAGTTTTACATTGTGTGTTCGACAAAATTCTTTTAATATAGTATTATTAAATTCGGGTCCTCCATCTAATCTAATTTGTAGTGGTGCACAATGATGGCTGAAATGTGTTAATAATTTGTTCACTACGTCTAGAGCGTTACTGCTATTTACTGGGTATGCTTGAGAAAATTTACTGAAATCATCGATTATTGTCAAAAATTTTTGTTTCTTGTACTGAAACAAATCGATCGAAATAATTTCATTAGGTTTGCTAGGTGTTGGTGTGATTTGTAACGGTGGTACGTTAGGGTTTCTTTCATATTTTGCTAATTGACATATTTCGCAGTTATTTATGAACTTCGTGATATGTTCACGCATTTTGGGCCAGTAGTATTGTGTTTTAAGTTTATTGTAAGTTTCATCGATGCCGCGATGATTAGTTTTACCAAGGTGGTAATTGGTTATTATCGATTCTTGTTCTTGCAAGTCATTTTCGTCAATAAGAAGTTTATTCGTTTGAGTTAGGCAAAAAGCTTTATTTTTAAAAGTTTTTTGTAGAGTTGTGATAAAATTGTCATACCTATTTCTATTAGAGAAATAAATACCATATTTCCATTTCGGATTGATACGTTCTTTGAATAAGTCAAATATTTCTTTTTCGAAATTTTCATTGGATATAAAGGCTTCTATTCTATTTTTATCAGGGAAAGGTTTAGTTATTTTTGGTTTACAAACAAATGTATTAACGAATGTAATTATTATTTGATTTCCAAAGTAGTTAAGTGGTTTTTCACATACAGGTATTTCCAGAATAGGATTTTCAACGTTTGTGTGTATAGTCGCATCGTCGTCATTCTGTCTGTTATTCAGGATTAGAAATTCTTGTAAAATGTCTTCAGGATCTAATTCGGGTATATCGTTGTCTTTTAGCAGGTCAGCTAAATTTGATAGTGGTATATCATCCAAAACGTCATCTAGATCTTCTAGATTTGGTACGTCAGGGTTTAAGGGGATCATAGAAATTTCGTCGGGATCTTTGGTGACAGTTTTCGTATGGATCTCGATGCGGGAAAGGGCGTCTGCGTTTGTGTTTGATATACCTTTTTTATATATTATGTTGTAATCGTATTCTAATAACTTTAGTCTCCAACGTACTAATTTTGAATTTGGCTCTTTCAAATTAAATAGCCATTGCAAAGGTTTGTGGTCGGTGATTATTGTGAATTTGGTCCCGAAAACATATGGTCTAAACTGCTTTACGGCGTAGACTATTGCTAAAAGCTCTTTCTCAATGGTCGAGTAATGTTTTTCATGTTCATTTAAAGTACGTGAGGCGTATGCTACTGGTCTATCTTTTCCGATCGGCCCTTGACTCAGAATAGCGCCTATTGCTAAATTTGAGGCGTCAGACGTAACGTTAAATGGTTTCGAAAAATCAGGGTATGTTAGTATCGGTTCATTTGACAATAAATTTTTACAAAGTTCGAAACAGTCTAAAAATTCTTTGTCATGAATAATTTTGGCATTTTTACGTAGACACTTAGTTAAAGGGGTTGTAATCTTAGCGAAATCTTTAATAAATTTGCGATAATAACCTAGAAGTCCCAAAAATGATTTGATTTCTTTCTGTGTTTTTGGTAATGGAAATCTCTGTATGCATTCAATTTTTTCAGGGTTTGGTTTTATACCGCTCGAAGTTACAACGTGTCCTAGAAATTTTGTCTCTTTTGATAAAAAGTTACATTTGTCGAGTTGGATTTTTAATTGTGATTCACGCAATTTTTTAAATATTAGTTTTATATTTTGAATGTGCTCGTCTAAGGACGTGGAAAATATAATTATGTCGTCCATGTAAATTAAGCAAATTTTATTAATTAGTTCACTAAAAACTTCGGTCATAGCTCTTTGGAAAGTTGAAGGTGCATTTTTCAGCCCGAACGGCATCCTAAGAAATTCGAAATGTCCGTTTTCGGTTGTAAAAGCTGTTTTCTCTATATCTTTAGAGTCCATCTGGATTTGGTGGAACCCTGAGGCAAGGTCTAGTGTGCTAAAGTAGGTAGCTCGTCCCAATTTGTCAAGGAGGTCTGTGATATTAGGAATAGGGAATTTGTCATCTACAGTTTTGTCATTTAGTTTTCGGTAGTCGATCACCATTCTCCATTTTGTTTTGCCGGAGGCGTCTGGTTTTTTCGGAACTATCCAGACTGGGCTGGACCAAGGAGAGTAACTGGGTCGGATTATATTTTGCATTAACATTTTTTCGGTTTGTTGTTTAACTTCCGCCTTGTGTATGTGTGGGTATCTGTACGATTTTGTGTATATTGGCAGTTCATCGGATGTTCTAATTTTGTGCTTTGTATTACTAGTAAACGTTAAAGGTTGTCCCTCAATATGGAATATATCAGGAAATTCTTTACAGATTTGTAATATTTTAAATTTTTCTTCTGGATTCATATGATTTGTTCGTATCAGTGATTCTATACCGGGTGATTCAAAATGTGTCTCGGAATGAAAAAGTTGAAAAGAATTTGTATCGTAAGAAATAACGTTTATCGGATGTGTTAAAGCTAGTACTTTTTCGTTTTTCGTGTCATTGGACAATTGTATTGTAGCTAAAAAATTGTTCGAACAAGCTAAGATTTCTGGTATTTGAACGAAATTAATTTTTTGTTCTGGTATTAAAATTGTTCCATTTTTATCTACAGGTATTTTTGTTGTTATCGAAGAACAGGGTGGTATTTTTACTTCAAATATAATTTGATTTCCACTTTCTAAATAGTTAAAAGGTATTTTAACATTTGGAGTGTCAATTTCTTGTTTTCTGAAATTTATCTGTGCTTCTAGTAAGGATAGATTATCTATGCCTATTAAACCGTCATATATGTTATGAAATTTAAACATATAAAATTTGATTTTAGTGTCGGTCTTGAATTCTTGGAAGGATTTGATGTTAATGGAACCGTTACAACTGTGGGAATTAAATACAGTAGAAACAGTAAAAGTTTCTGGTTCAATAAATTTTGAAAAGTATTTTTTTGCAATGTTAGGATCAATAAAAGATTTGGTAGATCCTGTATCGATCAGAAGTTTCAGGGGTGGATTCGCGATTTGTATATATGGTAAACGGCTTTTATTACAAATGTTATAACTTTCTATGTGTGTTCGGTTCTGTTCTCGACAAAATGAAAATTTTGGTCATCGAATGATTGTTCTGAATTTTCGAAAGTTATTTCGCTAAATTCGTCTGAAAAATCTGGTTCTAATTGATTTTGTTTATTGTTATCGGTGTGTAAATCTGTGGAATGCATATATTCGGTGTTTGATTCCTGTATATCTGTTTCGTTATTAAACAATTCTTCAGATATAATTGTTGGTCTTTGATTTGGGTTTTGGTTTCTAAATGTGAAATTATTATTTGGTGTAGTGTTTCGAGTAGAAATACTCATCGGAGTCGGGTTTTGTATCGGTCTGTTTGTATTTGTATTTGGGCGAAAAACATTTTGGTTTCTCTGAATATTATTATTTCTAAAAGCTGATATATTAGTTGGGAATCGTTGTTGAATTTGTCTCGGGTTTAAGTTTGTAACTGGTTTTGACGGGAAAACAGTTTGTTGAGACGGGATCTGTTGCATGTTAAATGTGGGTCTGGGTTGATTAAAATTAGGATAGAAATGATATCCGGGGTAGTTTTGATTTGTATTGTTATTAGGTTTAAATGCATTTGGTTTGGTTGTCAACTTATTTATGTTTTGTGTTTTGCTATTAACATTTGAAGGAAAATTTCCAATCACTTTGCTTTCATCTATCAACAAGTTACGTGCTGTTTCCAACGAACTAGGTCTAGATGTACGCAAAAATGTTGCCATAGGCTCAGATGTATGTTTAATTAAAACTTTCATAGCTAAGTTTGAAAATTGGGTATGTTTAATTACACGGGTTGGTTCGTCATCGTTTAATTCGGTATAGGTAATCAAAAGACTCAGAGTGTGATAGATTTGTTCATAAAAATCTAGGTAGCTCTGTGTGCTCTTTTGCCTTAGACTAAGAAGCGCAAACAAAAGGTCATCTTCTTCTCTTTGATCGCCATAATGCCGCATTAATGTATCCTTAATAGTTGCCCAAGTTTTAGCGCGACTATTAATGATAACCGTTTTTGCTTTACCGGTGATACGTGACATAAATCCATTGTAAAGTCGAACGTTTTGATAATTTGTAGGGTTGGCTCGATCATGATAATAATTAATAAGACTATCAACCGTATTCAAAAAATCAGTAAGAATCTCAGGGTTATTACCGTTAAATTCGGGTATGAATTGAGTTTCCCTCAGATCGAAAATTGGTAAATTCTGTGTATTTGTCATGTTTGCTGTATTATTAATTGGTGGTACAGATATAGTTAAATTTTCTAACAATTGACTTAATGTGTCAGATTGTGTTAAATTGTCAACCATGGGTATACCAATAATATTGTTTAAAATTATAAATCGACTGCAATAGCCATATATTGAATAATCAAGTTGTTGCTTTGTTATTTGTGTCGGAACAATAAAGGAGTTTTCAAGGAATCACTTTTGAAACAGAAAATGTACTCACAGTATGATGAATGTAGTCCGTTGTTTCATAGTACTAGTAGGTTCTTCTTGAGGTGTAGTTGTAGAGAATTTTCGCTTCTCTCCCCCGCAAGAGTATCGACTGCGCCAGTTATAAGTTTGCAACCAAAACTTGTGTTTTTAAAAAGTATAATTATTATTTATTATTAAAAATTAAGTTTGTATTTTTTATTATGAAAAAAGTATAATTTCAGTAATACAATTTACATTTGTATTTACTGTTAGTTACAAATATTATAAAGTATATAAATGTATAAATGAATTATTTCTTGACCATTTGCATTGGTCTATAGTATTGTAATTCTAAAACAATAATGAATATGTTCTAATATCATGCTAGAAGAAAAAGGATAATTTTATTAGATAAGTTGATTGTCCAACAAGTGTGGGTGTTCCCAATGTGCCGTTTGTGCATATTTATTATGCACAGCTGCATGGTGTCTCATGTAACACGCGACGATGAAATTGCAGACCCAGACTACTGCAGTGATCACGATTCAGCATCAGAAATAGAAAATGATAATATGTCCGAAAATGATGTTACATCCCAAAATGAAGAGCCAGAACATGAACATCATAGAGCTTATTATGGAAAAGATCGATTCAAATGGTCAATGACAGGTATGTACAACTTTCCTTTTTGTTCAATATTCAGTATTATTCACCTACATTCTACACATAATATATATTTTCTAGGACCCGCACCTCAGAGGACTGCAGCTCATAATATAGTTTCACATCTTCCTGGCGTTCGAGGACCTTTGAGAGAAATTGGTAATAACGCTACACCTTCCGAAATATGGAATAATATTTTTTTCGAGAATATGTTACACGAAATTCTTACACACACTAATGCTAAACTAAATAGCGTAAGAGAAAATTATTCTCGAGAAAATAAACCAGAACTAGCAGAAATAGGACTGGACGAATTAAAGGCGTTCATAGGCATTCTCTATTTCACATCAATTTTCAAGTCGAACCATGAAGACTTGGAGTCTTTATTTTGTACAGATGGAACTGGTAGAGACATATTTAGGTACATCATGTCATTGAAAAGGTGCTTGACCATATTGGCTTGTCTGCGATTTGATGATGCCGATACTAGACTGCAAAGAAAAGAAGTTGATCCTGCGGCTGCAATTTCATCGATTTTTGACCAGCTTGTTCTAAATTCACAAACGTGCTACTCAATTGGTGAGCTAGCTTGTATTGATGAGATGTTGATTGGTTTCCGAGGCCGTTGCAAGTTTCGAATGTACATAGGAAGTAAGCCAGAGAAATATGGAGTGAAGGTTCAAATTTTAACTGATGCGCGAACAGGCTATTTTTATAACGGATATATTTATACAGGAAAAGGTAGTGATGGCCGTACTTTATCGCAAGAAGAGAAAAATATGTCTATTCCAACTCAATCTTTATTACGTCTTTGTCAGCCTATTGTGAATACTAACCGCAACATTACGGCGGACAACTGGTTTTCCTCAATTAAAGGTGTTCAAGAACTAAAATTAAGAGGCCTCACTTATGTAGGTACTTTAAAAAAGAACAAAAGACAAATTCCCCCGGAATTTTTGCCGAAAAATAACAGAGAAGTAGGGTCATCTTTGTATGGGTTTACCAAGGATATTACCCTTTTATCATATGTTCCCAAAAAGAACAAAGCTGTAGTGTTAGTTTCTTCGCTCCATCATCAAAAGTGCATTGATGATGACACTGGGAAGCCCGAAATTATTGCGTTCTATAATTACACGAAAGGTGGCGTTGATTCTTTAGATCAAAAATGTGCAGCATACAGCACAAATCGAAGAACCAGGCGGTGGCCTATGGCTGTTTTCTTTGCTACTTTGAATATAGCTTCAGTGAATGCTTTTATTATTTTTCAGTCATACCCAAAAAACAAAAATATTTCAAGATTTATATTTGTAAAACAGCTAGCAAATCAGCTCGTGATACCACATCTAAATGCGAGATTAGCTAACAATAGACTTCCAAGAGAACTTCGTACAGGTATATCTAAATTTCTAGATAAACCAGTGCCTCCTCCTGAAACTGATGAAGTTGAACCATATAAAAGAAAAAGATGCCTTATATGCAGTTACAAAAATGATAGAAAAACTAATCTGCGCTGCGTTAGATGTAAAAAACCAGTCTGTCTTCCATGTGTAGAAAAAATATGCGTTCATTGTGCTAGAGACTGATTTTTTAGAATTGTGATTTTTTCTTTGATTTCAGGCATTGCAGTTTTTCGTAATTTAAATTTTTCTGGTTTTCCGTTGATTTTATTTTGTACTTTAATTATTAAAATTTCATTTTGCAAAATCATAATATTCTAGAGAAGATTTGTTAACGACAAAAAAATTATAATAAATGCTGTATACAAACTAATAGGATTTTTTACCTCATTTTAAATTTTTACAGGTATAATGACCTATTTTCTAATTAATATCATATAACTCTACTTTAACAATTAAAAAATACCTTAAACAATGATATAGTCAGTTGTATTTGGTTGTGTATTGAATAAGCACTTAAAAAAAAAAATTTTTTTTTACTGGGTCTGACAGACCCTACGTCACCAGTTGTGTGGCACAAATACCACGTCACCGGTTAAGGGCTAGAGACATACAGCAAACACATACTGTTACTGTCACGTCGTCCACTAGTGAATCACATTCTTCTAATAACATCCAATGTCAAACTTCAACTAGTAAACCGCCGGCTTTTAAAAAGAAAAAATCCAACTTTCATGTAGCAAACTGGTTGCAAACTGATCCAGTATACAGCAAATTGCCCAGTTCAACTGAACTTACAGACAAAGAACATCTCAAAGATTTATTGGCAGATAAATCTCCATTAGATATATTTTGCATGTTCTTTAATGATAATTTACTAAATGATATAAAGAAATTTTCCATGAAATACGCTAATGACAGAAGCGTCCATGATTTTTCTGTAACAATCACTGACCTAAAAAAGTTTATTGGAATTTTAATTTTATCTGGTTATCATACTTTACCACAACTACGTATGTATTGGAGCAGGGATGAAGATAAAGGTTTGCCGCTAGTAAAAAACTCCATGAGTAGAAACAAATTTCGGATTATAAAGAGCAATATTCATCTTTCTGATAATGCCAAACTCGATAAAGGTGATAAATTTGCAAAAGTGCGACCTTTGTTTGATGCAATAAATCAGAAAAATATGCAGTTTGGAATTTTCTCGCATAATCTTTCAATTGACGAGGAAATGGTACCCTACTTTGGTAGGCATTCCTGTAAAATGTTTCTGAAGGGAAAGCCCGTACGATATGGCTTCAAGTTATGGTGTCTGTGCTCCGAAGACGGATACCTATTTCAATTTATGCCATACGCCGGCCACAGAGAAGAAAAAAGTGATTTGGGTCTTGGGGCAGATGTCGTTCTCAATTTGCTAAAGGTTATTGAGAATCCTGGTAACCACAGAGTATTTTTATAATTTATGAAAGAGTAATTTATAAAAGAGTTGCAGGTTGAACCTGTTACTCAAAATATGCGACCTTGGTCTGAGGCTAAAATTAAGGAAATCAAGGCTATGATACCCTTCATTTCTCCTGAAAATCACGAATATTATAAAATTTTGATTACGTCACAAGAAGCCTTAACAAAGTAATCTAGTGAGTTTTTTTTCCCTTTAATATACCTTTATAATAAAATCAATAATAATTTTACGTCTGTATGAATTAATATACATAATTTGTCTGTTTCTTATTATTTTTTCGTTATTTTTGTAATTATTTTTAAATTGTAATAAAAGTTTTTTTTAGTCAATTTATTTATTTTTCTTTAAAAGTGAAAATTAAACACATTAATATTTAGTGCATTTAGATAAAATGATACTATTTTATGTGCAAGTTAATTGGCACTTAGGACGTTTTGATATTCAAGAGGCTCTAATTTTTTCTGATAAATCAATAATCTCAGAAATTATACTGCAAATATCAATTTAATCCATAGAATTGTGTTATATAAAAAGCATAATAACTTTTGCCTTACGATATTCGATTCAAAGACATTTTTAGTCTTCCTGTAAAATTTTGTATTTTGTACTTTGGACCTTTTGCATATGGCGGTCTTCAATTACCTACTGGAAGAAGGGTGATCAATATCCACTATTTTTTTAAACAAATTTTTGAAATCAAATCACATCAGCCGTTTTCTTGTGGTCTACAGGACATGTATGTAATATCTGAAAAGAGAAGTGGATTAAAAAGTATATTTACATAGCAATGTAAAATGTGTAATTTAAAAGATACACTTAGTACCGACGACGATGATCCATCTGCCAACATAACAGTGAATGATGCAGCCGTTCTTGGTTGTATAACTACGGGTATAGGTCATACCCAGTTAGTTGAACAACATGCTGCACTTAATCAGCCAAGTTTATCAGTCTATCATTATACAGCCAGTCACAATAAAATGACTAATGTTATTCGTAATACTGCATGGCAGTCGATGGAAGAAGCGGGCAAAGAAGAAGCTCGATTAGCTAAAGAAGTTGGGGACATTACAGACGACGGCATTCCGATGATTACAGTTACAGCTGATGGGGCATGGTGGAAACGATCGTACAAAACAAATTACAACGCGCTATCGGGAATGGGGTGCATAATAGGTCAAAGAACCGGGAAAATGCTGTTTTTGGGGGGTTAAAAATAAATATTGCACCGATTGTACAAGAGCTGATTCTCTTGGGTTGATAGCCGATCAACATATTTGTTACAAGAATTGGAATGGAACCTCAACAGCTATGGAAGCCAGTATTATAGTCGAATGATTCCGTTCTTCTATATTACATCATGGTCTTGTTTATAAAAAATTAGTCGGTGACGGGGATAGCAGTGTCATGAAAAATTTGAAACTGGCAAAACCGTACGGTAATAATTTAGTTGAAAAAATAGAATGCCGTAACCACCTGTTACGAAATTATTGCAACAAATTAAAAGAACTAACTAAAAAGAGGAACAGTTCCAAAAATCTAGCAGTTCCACCTATTTTGCGTAAATGTTTGGAATCAAATATTACTCGATTGCGGATTGCGGTGTCTAAGGCAATTGTGTTTCGAAAAAAATGTTCTGCAAGTTTGGAAACCAAAATTAACAGTCTTAAAAACGACTTGATCAATTCACCAAGTCATGTATTTGGAGAGCATTTGAAATGTAATAACTTAGGTTATTTCTGTTCTAAGACTGTACCTGATGATGATAACAAGGTTGAAGGTTCGTAATATGTACTTAGTTTACATACACTTATGCTAATTTCTAAACCGAAATAAGTGGGTGTTTTATACTTTATTTTATACTTTTTTGATTGCAGATTTAAAATTTTGCGGGTTATATGAAGATATAATGTGCTGCGTATACCGCTTAGTTCAGCACGCATCAAGTTTGTTGATGGACATGGACAACAATGCCGCTGAATTGTACAATTCAATTTTGTGTAAATTCGTTGGTGGAAAGCGAATAAATTTTTCACTAAAAGGAGCATATCAAACAAGATGCGAAGCAGCAGCGTTGTCATATAATTGTTCTTCAGACCTGTATTCTAAGATAAATAAATCTGTAACGCAAAGAAGTCCAGGAATGTACACCAAATTTTTCATCGCGTCAAAAACCAAACAGAAAAATTACAACGCTAGGCTACGATTGAATTTTAATGCAGTAAGCAGAAAACCAAACAGAAAAATTACAACGCTAGGCTACGATTGAATTTTAATGCAGTAAGCAGAAAACCTCATGTGAAAAACCTGGGAAACAATGCAGATCAGGATTATGGATCTACAGAAGACATGCCTGAAAATGTGTGTTTGCAAAAGCAAGAGGAGTTTCTCAAGTCACTAGAAATTGACGAAACGCAGAGATCGGAACTTGAAATAATAACAAGAGGACAAAATTCCAACCCTTTATGGAAACAAGAAAGAGCTATTCGGATTACAGCTTCAGTGTTTGGCAAAATTTGTAAGCTCCAGAAGAAAACATCGTGTGTAAAAACGATGGAATTATTGCTTTATGGAAATGCTGCTACGCGATATGGCAACGAACATGAACCAATAGCTCTCTCAAAATTTTCGCATATTTCAGGCTTAGAAGTTCAAGGTTGCGGTCTCTTCATACACAGAGATTACCCATTTTTAGGAGCTAGTCCAGATGGCCTAGTTGGCGAATATAGCATTCTTGAAATAAAATGTCCGTGGTCTGCTTCAAAGTTAACCATTCAAGAGGCAATTGAGCAAAAAAAAATAAAGTTTTTAAATCTAGATGCTGACGGGGACATTAATTTAAAACCGGAAGATCTTTACATGTATCAAGTGCAG